>CAJQZJ010032322.1:8015168-8107415 GCA_907164525.1 Lophiomys imhausi
ACACCAAAGGGAATATGGACATAGACTTTTTACTTCTTATTTATTTTTATTCTTTTTTATCTGTTTGTCTGCTTATTTGTTTGTTTGGTTTTTTAGTTCTCTCTCCCTGGCAATGAGACACTTTTCACCAGTGGTACTGCCTTGTAGACACCCATTATATGAGGAGGTGCTTGGCCCTCATATGACCTCTGAACTGGGATGAGGGACTGTTATATAGGAACACTCCACTCCAGAGAAGTGGGATGGAAGGGTCAGGGGTAAAGTAAAAAAAAATGAAATGTGAAGTTTTAGCCTTTTGCTACTAATTGTCATAAACTGTTTAGGATAATTAAGAAATGCAAACTAATAGTCATGCAAGGCTGTCATTGTGTTAGGTACTATGACAGTCTATTATAGTTATTTTCTAAGCTAATCAGAAATCAAGTTGCTAAGAGACAAGCAACATTTGCTTATCCTAATATAAGAGATAGATAGGGCCTCTTCAAAAACCTCGAGATCTGCAGAATATGTCATTTAAAGATGTTTTCTTAACTTAAGATATTTTGATATCGAGACATGTCAGCTCCTGACAGCATCCCCTATTTTACTCCAAGTAGAACATGAGCATCAAAGAATCTCCAGTGGGAGATGATTGAATTAGTGGCAAGCCTATCTCTTGGCAGGAAAAACCCCTTGCTCCAACTGTAGACAAAATGCTGTCCAAAAAGGACAAAACTTGGAAGCAGGTAAATTGACAACCTAGCTCTGCCAAGACAGGGTAGGCAAGTCCTTCATAATTCCTGCTCTACAATCAATGTCTGTCAGAGAAATGGGGCCAAATGACTGAAGATCGATGCTGTAATGTATGGAGAGAAAATGGGAACTGTCCAGGCAGCCACTGGTATGTCATTTCTTACTTTTGGAAGCTGCAGGCCCTGTACTTCCTATAAAATCAGATATATTTATCCCTCTCAGGTCTCTGAGGTGGTTGAAGAATAGATAGCTAGAGTCTCATAATTAAATTTTGAGTTGTTTAGGAATCAAGAGAGTGTTCTGGATTTAAGAAGATGTTTTTAAAATTGTGATGCAAGTTAGTATGAAGACTGAGTTAGATATAGAACTTTAAATTCATGGAGATGGTTAGATAGTAGAATGTTAAAGTCAGGTGCTAAATATGTATGGACTGGACATTGGGAATGTATGCTAAGCCATATAACCCTCATAATTGTGGCCTAATTACCTCTGTTGTTTTATATTGTATTTATTATTATAAGAGAAAGAGCCATTTGTTGGACTGAAAGGGGAAGCTGTTGGGGAGAAAAAGATATACCTTAAACTTTAAAAAAAAATAAAAAAGGAAGGGGATGGGTGGGTTGAGGCGGAAGAGGGTGGGAGGAGGAGACTGGAGGGGGGAGTTGGGAGGGGATTACGATTGAGAAGTAAGTTGAAGAAACAAAAAATAAAGAGGAAAAAAAACCAAAAAAACAAAAAAAGAAAAAAGAAAAGAAAAGAAAATGTGCTACAGGCTTGCCTACAGCCAGATCTTTTAGAGACATTTTCTCAATTGGAGAAATTGACATAAAACTAGCTAGCACAGTGTTCTTGGCCTTTTCTGGACATGTTTCCATTCTTCGTGACCTTTGACTTTGTGTAGATTTGTTCCTTATAACTCACTCATATTTTAAAGAGTGAGCCCAGCTGCAGGTGAGCAATCAAACAAAACTAACCATGCTAGGGAGAGCGCCGGGCTGCAGTAGTGGCTTTCAGCAACCCTTTCACAGGGGTCGCATATCAGACATCCTGCATGTCAGATGTTTACACTACAATTCAGAGCAGTAGCAAAATTACAATTATGAAGTAGCAACAAAAATTATTTTATGTGAGCCAGTCATGGTGGTGTACGCCTTTAATCCCAGTACTTGGGAGGTAGAGGCAGGCAGAGCTCTGTGAGTTTGTGGCCAGTCTGGTCTACATAATGAGTTCCAGGACTGTCAGGGCTACACAGAGAAACCTTGTCTTGAAAAACAAAACAAAAAAAATTTTTATGGTTGAGGACCACTGCAACATGAGGAACTGTATTAAAGGGTCACAGCATTAGGAAGGTTGAGAACTACTGGGCTATAAGTCTAAGTCCTGGACCCAGGTTGCCATCTTCATTTGTCCCATTACATGTCTTCCAATGACAAGTGTCCCCTGAGCTAGCAACAGCAGTCATATACTTCAAGGTGGAGAAAAATCTAGGATGTTATGAAATATATTTTGAGGATTACAGCAAGAGCCTTGGGACTCACTTGCAGTATCTCTCTTAATCTTCACTCTTGAGAGTCAGATATTAGTGAAGTTAACTAAAACTCATTAACTATCATCCTCCTCAGAAGATAATAATCCCCCAGGCTTTCTTAAAGATTAAAGGAGATAATACATCCAACACCTAAAACAGTCTGTGACACTAAGTATTCAAAAATGTTGACATTTCCCTTACTCTGTCCAAATGTGTTCTGCCACTGACTTTTGTTATTGTTGGTAAATAACAGTATCAGCTGAAAGATCATGTCAATGTGGATTTTTTTTCCTGAACAAAGATGTTTTTATGCCTTGGTTCTTTTTATATGCAAGCACTTAACTTATTTAACTGTATTCAGAACAGGAATCGTGACTAACTTTTTTGCCCAGTTATAAACATAGGAAGATAATAACTCATGGGCTGGAGAGATGGCTCAGTGGTTAAGAGCATGGCTGCTCTTTCAGAGAACCCAGGTTCATTTCTCAGCACTCACATGGCAGCTCACAACTTCATATAGCCCCAGTTCCAAGGGATGTGATGCATCTTCTTCTTGGTTTCATAGGTACTGCATGCACACAATACATAGACATACTGATAGGAAAATCACTCATACACATAGAATAAAAAGTTGAAACGGAATAATGATCATTTGTAGCTTGGTAGTTGACTGAGTAGTATGGATCTTACCTAATAGCTTATTTGCACGGTAAGAGGGCTGTAGTTGTGTGACTCTGGAGTGATTGCTGATGTCTTGACCTACAGACATAGGTGAATAGACACATTGATACTCCTTTGATAAGAACTGCTCCTTCTACTGGAAGCCATTAGGCCTTGGCTGTGTCTTTATTATAATCTTTCACGGGATGCAGAAGTATTTAGCCAGTGAGAGTGCCCCTAAGCACCAGTGGCACAGAACAGGTTGAAAGCAGGTCAACTGTTTTATAAAGCCACCAGAGGCTGCTTGACATAGTAGTAGTTGACAAGATATATTGCCAGGCAGATCTGAAATGGACACCGTGATCCTCTGTACAGATATCTCAGTGCAGGAAGCCAATTAGAACCTCACTGTCTACCCTGGTGTCATCTCTACATGCAGCTCCTTGAAGGAGACACCAGTGTTTTTTTTTTTCCACTGAGAGAACAAAAGAGAATATTTATGCAGAGCTCATGAGGTTGTACGTGCATTTCCTATCTCTTTAATAGACCGTGGGTGCTCAGAAGATTGTTTTCTCATTATTAATGATTTCCTGGACACTATTCCAAACTAAGCTGTCCTGAGACCAGGCTGACAGAAAGAATTAGGATGCTACATCTCAAGTTTCTAACCAGATGGCTTAGACTTAAAGCTCTCAGTCAAGCATTTGTTTCTTTACCATCTTTCATCTCAGTCATTGAATAAGGGAACCGATAGCACACAGGCTCTTATTCTAGTCAATGAACATTATTTCAACCTTCGAATTACACAGGAAGTCAGAAGTTGTGTATCAAGAGGCTCAAGGAAGGAACAACCACTGAAAACCTGCCTGAGGAAAACTCCAGAATCAGAACTCTCTCTGGCCCTTGCAGCTCCTATCTTACCTGTGTGAACTTGAACTGAGGGGGACAATTTTGTTTTGGTGACACCGGTTTTGAGCAAAAGGCTAGAAGCCCTGGACCTCAGTCTCCTCCCTAAGGCCTCATTTCTCATATGATTTTGTATAATTTCTCCTGGGTAGCTAGCCACACTTCCTCAAAACAAGACACACACACAGATCCTTATTTGAAATCTCAGGACACATTTATATATACGTCTCTCTGCAAGGAGAGATGTGAGAGGCAAAGATATAAGTAACTGCTGTCTGTTCCTCCCAGACAATGACAGAAATGTCCAGAGTCTGAAGCCTTCCGCAGCATCGCACCCAGATTTTCAACATTGTGTTCTCCATTTCAAAGAACCAGGTGTCATAGGCTTAAAACACTCTGCAGTTCTGCCCAACACCTTGACACCTTTCCCCTTTTACATTCCCCTTCTGTGACACAACACTTCAGAGACTCCAGTCTCTCTGTGGGAAACAGAAGAGAGAAGATTAAACAGGTGAAATTTATTGAAGATATTCCACCTGGCTCTTAAGAGGCTGAAGACTCCCACAAACAACATCAGCAGGCATGAGTAAGAGGACTTTGTCCTCAGAAGCCCTAGAAGTCTTCCCAGAGAGACTGAATATTGAGAGAGTGATACAGGGAAAGAAAGGATAAAAATTCTTGGTTTAAGGAAAGAGATTATTTTAAATGAACAGAAAAAGCCAAACCACAATTAAAACAATAAAGCCAGCAAATATTAGGGGACTACAGCAAAACTCTGCTATAAAATTGTGTGTGGGGCTATAATTTAAATCTAGGTTTCAATCATATTAGACCATGTCCATTAGTAAGAAGTGTATTTTGTATTATTCCTCAGTAAACAGATTCACTTTAAGACAGTGTTCATGGGATAAATGCTGGATTTTTTTCCCCCTATTTTATCTGATTCCACTTTATCCCACCTTATCTTGATCTATTCAAACCCTTTATAGCTCTATTTCATTTAAAAAAGGGAGAGCTGGCTAATCATTATATTAGTTTGGTAATCCACTAATAGATCATAGCTGACAATTTAAACAATGTTAGTTTCTGAAAATTCATGGAAATAGGCTTCTGGATTCATAGACACTCAGAATTGTAGATCATCCACTTGTAATGTAACATCATTTTCAACACAAAAGCACCGGAACCCCACAGAGCCTGTGATTCATCCTCAGTAGGACCTGCATTCTTTCCTGACAGTTATCTTGGAGTCCTGGTATGGGGCAAAGAGCCTGACTGGGAATTTGTAGACATGTTTCACTTGGAAGTCCATAACCGTAAGTGTATCTCTGAGACCACCTGGCCCCAGTTTCTATAAAATGAGCTATTGTGATCAACTATGAACATGAGTGAGTATAAGTAAATAGTGAAGTTCAGAGGTAAAGAGCAACTCTTTCTTGTCTCCCTCCGATGGCTTGCTGTATGGGTGTTACAGAGACCCCTGCCTTTGGGGCAGGAAGGAATAGACTGTAGGGTAATTGGCCTTCTCTTCCTCACTTGATGTCCCCCTCAAAAAAAAAATCCCCTGTTGGTACCTTTTCTTTTTCTGTTTGGTTTCTTTATTTAGCACATCATTTCCTGCCATTTTCAAAAGGTCTTTATAATGAATGTATCCTGATTTAGAAGTCTTAGTCAAGATGAAGACATTGTCAGAGATATATACTCAAAAGTGGCTGTAACAGATCCACAACACTTCAGAGACTCCAGTCTCTCTGTAGGAAACAGAAGAGAGCAGATTAAACAGATGGAAGTTTATTGAAGATATTCCACCTGGCTCTTAAGAGGCTGAAGACTCCCACAAACAACATCAGTAGGCATGAGTAAGAGGACTTTGTCCTCAGTTGGTACTTGAGAGAGAATTGTGTTTCCTAGAGTGTCCAAATGCAAAGGAGTTCCCTTTACTTTTTTGAGACAGGGTCTAATGTCGTCCAATCTGGCCTTCAACTTCTTATGTAACAGGGACTTGTCTGGAAGTCCTGATGATATTGCCTCTATCTTCCAAGCACAGAGGTAGCAGGCATGGACCAACACACAGTGTGATGTTTTCTCTGACTGAATTTTAGCACGTGTGAAAGAAAACCCATTCTTTTATGTCAAGGCTTCAGGTGGACTCCAAAGGACCATCCCACCCATAGGTTCATTTGCCATCAACTATCTTCAGCAGCTTTGCTTATATATTCACTTTCCTGGTATGAGAGTTGTTCCTTGGAGCCTCAGGAGGAAAGGGTGTGTTATGAGCTCTCCTGCCATCTCTTAACACTCACCTTAGCTGCTACGTGCTTCTAGAATGACAGTTGCCCTTGATGCAGACTTTTTGTCACTTGCAACCATTGCTTGCATTGAAAGGGGTTCAAGGAACTGGTGTTCATTTCTCCAGTGACCTTCATATGTTTTAGAATCAAAGGAAAAACAAACCTTGGAAATGCTGAAGTAAATCCATATTCTCATCCCTTCTGTTTCATATTTGAAATATATAGCAAGTAGAAGGCTCATTTTGTTTTTTTCTTCTATCAACATAAATTCTGCTCAAATATCTGGTTCAGTTTCCTTAGTAATTTATGCATTCTCAGCTCAGTGATTTTCTGCAGAACCAGCCTTTTTATGAGAAACCAGAATTTTCCTGTGGAGAAAATTGCTTTCTCTGTCACTGTGCTCTATATTTAGTGCATAGACACCTGTGTGACATGACCTGTGTTTCCACATCTAAAATGAGGGAGCTGTACCTGGAGAGGACATCCCTCTATGGTGGTTAAGAGCACAGATTTGGGAGTCAGTCTGCCTGGGCTTGGTTCCTACTTTTCCACTTACAAATGGCATGACCTTTGGACAATTACATAACCCATATGTGTTTCAGGGTTTTTTTCCTTATAAATTAATCATAATAATAGTATCTATATCATGAAAATTACATGAGCTAAGGCAGTGTCCAGTTTTAGTAGCTGTTATATGAGATTTTGTGTTTTTCTCATTGAAACAATCAGTATGGTCTCCTACAGTGTTAATAGTGGATGATAAGATTATAACAATGCTTTACATTAGAATAACCATTTATTGCTTACAAGACTTTTCTCCACATATTGTCCTACAGATGAGGAAATCAAGAGCAAAGAGTGAGGTAAAGGGGAAAAAATGAGGATTGTAGGTGTGATTATAGTGCCCACAGAGGCAAGAAGAGGGTTCCAGAACCCCACCACCACCCCGGCAAGAGCTGGAATTATAAGCACATGTGAGGCTCCAGTTGAGGTTACCAGGAATCAAACGTGGGTTCTCTGCAAGAGCAGTACACACTCCCAAGCACTGAGTCATCTTTCAGCACAAAAGGTATCAGTTTTTAAGGAGAGATGCTGAATGTGCAGTTGAGTCTCCTCACCTCCAATTCCTGTAATTTTCTCACATGATGACACAGTTAAGTGTTGATACTTCCCTCTTAGTTGGTCCACCTATTGAAATTTCTCATTATATTAAAATAATGCCACCATTCTTCAAAGCACGGAACGCCACCAAAGAGCATCCACAACTTCCCCTGCCCCTTTCTCTTTATTAAGCGTTAGTAAGTTATCAATCACTGCAGTAACAGACAAGCACAAAATCTCAGGGACTCAACACAAATTAGGTCTGACACCAAGGACATCAGTGTTCTAAGCATGGCAGCCACTCTTGGACATAGGCATCTTCCTCTCTTGGTACCCTAAAAGTCTTTCTTACTAGATTGAACTGGTAAAAGGTCATAGGGATGCTTTTACCCACATCAATTCAGAAGCAACATATATAACTTCCTCTTACATTTCAATAGCTAATGTTAGTTGTGTAGACCCATACGGGTGTGAGGAAGCCTGGGGTAGATACTCTCCAACTGGACAGTTAGTTCCTGACAACCCTCTAGAAGTCATGGATTTTTGCTGATCAGCTTATCAATTCTGCCATACTCATCCACCCCTCTATCTAGTCACTGTTGCATTTATTTCTATCTAGTCATCTATTGCATTTGGTTTCTAAAATGTCCTTCATACTCTGATTATGTCCCCACACCATGGTCCGGGCCCTGCTAGTCACATAGCTATTAGTCACATTATCACAGCTACTTAAGCAATTCTTCTGCTTCCATTCTTTGTACTTTTCCATCTTTCTCACATGCCACAGCCACAATAATCCAGAAGTATTCTTTTAAAAAGTATATTTTTCAGTGGCTCCATTCAGTTAGCAACAATGACTGGGTTCCTGTCTATGTCACAGACAGGGCTAGATATCAAAGGGGCTCATACACGGACAGGGCTTGGTTCCTGTATTTAAGTTGCTTGTAGGTAGACGGAATTAACATATGTACAGTAAACGGGACTGAAATGAGTGATAAGCAGCTGGGAGAGGAATAGCTGTGAACTTACTTCCACTTGTTTACAAGGAGGAAGATATTAATTGCTCAGAGATGTAGAACAATCTGGTTAAGTAAAAATGAATCCCAAAACTTTGGGAAATGGTAATGACAATGTACTTAGTGTCTGAATTTTCAGAGAGGTCCAGAGATATTTTCCAGGAGGTTGTCATCATCTCTCCATGCCTGCTCTTAAGAAAAAAATAATGTAGTTAGTAGATAGCTTGATTCTCAGTTTTATAGCAGATGTGAATTTTGAGCTAAGCTAATATTTTTGAGGTAGCAAATTATTATTAAGGTTCTCCAGATGGCTTTCTGAACTTGAGGTTAGAACTAAAAAAAGAAAAATAAGATATTGGCCTGTGTATGAATATTTCTTCCTGTATTTGATTATCTTTTGAAAACATTGAAGACAAGAAACTTCCAATTATATTTTGTGGTCATATAATACATGATTCTTAACATTTAAAATGTAAGTTTCTTAATTATTAACTTAGTCATTAGCAATGATTATTAATAAGACCCCCTAGGGCTGGAAAAATAACTCAGTGATTAAGAACACTTGTTGCTTTCCCATATGGCCCAGGTTTGATTTCTAACACCCACATAGTTCATAACTGTCTGTAACTCCAGTTCTAGGAAATCCGGGGGCTCTCTTCTGGCCTCCATGGGTACCAGATGTACAAGTAATACACATATATACATGTAGTTAAAACACCCTAACACTTAAAAAAAAGTTCAAAAAATAGTTTAACAAAAGTGAACTCTAATACTAATCATCACAGCTAAGCCAGAATGGAGTTTTTACTTATTAAATTTTAAAAAGATAGTATAAAAGGACAGACCTTGAATTTTTCACCTGAATTTTCAGAAGGAAATAAGTGAGACTTCTACCTTTCTCCTGTCTCCCTGCTTTCACATCCTGTACCCTGCTTCCTGCTTCTGAAGTAATTGTCTTAGGGAACAGAATCAGTGGGAAGTAGGCTGTATCTGATGAACACAAGTGTGGGAATTCAGCATAAATATTTAAGCACTGGGTGGTAACTAGAAGTACTAATCTGACAGTGTGAAGAAACGCCTGATTCTTCTCCCCCACATCCCACAAAATGAAAAGCAATAAGAGATTCCTCTTTTGTGACTTCTCGGTTTAGCTCTGTTTCCCATTTTTTGATTGGATTATTTGGTTTCTTGGTGTTTAATTTCTTGAATTCTTTATAAATTTTGGATATTAGCCCTCTGTCTGATGTGGGGTTGGTAACTATCTTTTCCCAATCTGTAAGTTGCCGTTTTGTTCTAATGACAGTGTCCTTTGCCTTACAGAAGCTTTTCCGTTTCATGAGGTCCAATTTATTGATTGTTGGTCTTAGAGCCTGAGCTATTGGTGTTCTGTTCAGGAAGTTGTCACCTGTGCCAATGAGTTCGAGACTTTTCCCCACTTTCTCTTCTATTAGACTTAGTGTGCCCAGTTTTATGCTAAGGTCTTTGATCTACTTGGATTTAAGTTTTGTACAAGGTGATAAGTACGGGTCTAATTTCAATCTTTTACAGGAATCCCTAGTGGCCTAGAGACACTTGAAGAAATGCTCAACATCCTTAATCATCAGAGAAATGCTACTCAAGACACCCCTGAGATTCTATTTCACACCTGTCAGAATGGCTAAGATCAAAAATTCTAATGACAGCACATGCTGGTGAGGTTGTAAAGAAAGGGGAACGCTCCTCCATTGCTGGTGGGAGTGCAAACTTGTACAACCACTATGGAAATCAGTCTGGCAATATCTTAGAAAACTTAGAATAGCTCTACCTCAAGACCCAGCCATACCACTTCTGGGTATACATCCAAATGATTCCTCACCAAACCACAAGGATGTTTCCTCATCTATGTTCATAGCAGCCTTATCTGTAATAGCTAGAAACTAGAAAGAACCCAGATGTCCCTCAACTGAGGAATGGATAAAAAAGATGCACATGGCATCTATTCACTTATAATCAGATTTTAGCCATATAGTACAGGATAACTATACTATAACTAATGCACCAAAAGGAACAGGAACATAAATTTTGTTTCCTGTTAATGAGACACTTTGCCCTAGTGGTGCCGCCATGTAGGCCCCCAATACATGAGGAAGCTCTTAGTCCTCATATGACTGCTGAACTGGGGTGGGGGACTGATATGTAGGGACACTTCACCCTGGAGGAGTAGGACAGAAAGGAGAGGGGATAGAGGGTGGGAAGGTGAGACTGGGAGGGGTAGAAAGAGGACACTGTGATGGAGATGTAACTTGAAGTAATAAATAAACATTAAAAAAACCCAAAACTGTGGTACATCTACACAATGGAATACTACTCAGCTATCAGAAACAACAAAGTCATGCAATTTGCAGCCAAATGGGTGGAACTAGAAAAGCTCATCCTGAGTGAACTAACCCAGACTCAGAAAGATGCACATGGCATCTATTCACTTATGATTGGATTTTAGCCATATAGTACAGGATAACTATTAATTTATAATTGGATTTTAGCCAGATAGTACAGGATAGATATTGTACAACTAACACACCAAAAGGAACAGGAATATAGACTTTGTTGATGAGACACTTTGCCCTAGTGGTACTGCCATATAGGTCCCCAGTATATGAGGATGCTCTTGGCCTTCATGTGACTGTTGAAATGGGGTGGGGGACTGATGTGTGGAGACACCCCACTCTGGAGGAGTAGGATGGGAGGGTAGGAAGGCGGGACTGGGAGGGGTGGAGGAGGGACACTGTGATGGAGATGTGACTTGAAGTAGTGAACAAACATTAAAAAGAAAGAAAGAAAGAAAAGCAATAAGATGTGCTAAGCTGAGATGCAGGAGCACAATCCTGGATTGTGAATGTTGTCTACTATTGGGGCTGGCATAGGAGACTGTGGAGTGTTTCCTATTCCTAATGAGTGAGATTCTTTTCCTTTAAAAGTGCTTTACACTAAAGAATAAGCTATTGAGTCATGCAGTGGACTTTGTAAACACAGGGCACTTGGAAATATAAAACAGAAACTCTAGTTGAATATGGTGGTATATGCATATAATCGCACCCCTTGAGGAACTTAGGAAGGCAGAGCTACATAGTGAGCACAAGGCTAGCCTGATCTACATAATGAGACCTTGTCTCAACAACAAGCAGACAAGTAGGCAAGCCAGCAAGGAAACATGGCTTCATGTTCGGTAATGGTGTAGAGGAAACTCTCATGTGAGAGGTGACAGGTAAGCTTTGGGAGAAGAAACCTTAAATATTCCTTCTAGTAAGAAACTCTTGACTTGCCATTTATTGCCACAGCTAATTGCTTAAGAGACTGAATTCCAGTGTCACAGTCTGAGTTTTAATCCCATTTCTGCCATTTAGTTTTGAGCGTTGAACAATGTAGTGCATCTTTCTGTGCCTAAGATGCCTCAGCTGTAAAATTTGATATATCGATATATCAGCTTTAAAGCCTCAGAAGCAAGACTTTCTGTAATAAAGGAGACATTGCCACATGCCGAGTCTTCAGAGTGCCTCAGAAAAGGGAAATCAAGGGAAGGTATTGATACAATCATTCTTAAACTCCCTCCAAAATTAGAAGAACAAAGTATCCTTCCAAACACTTCATGAGGTCATCACTCAGCTACAGAAGCTAAAAAGACAGTACAAAAAGAGATCAAAGGCCAGTATCCCTGATGAGCATGTATGCAGAAATATTTAGCAAAACATTAGAAAACCAAATCCATTAGCACATTATAAAGATAATATACCTTGACTGGGTGTGATTTATCACTGGGATGCAGGGATAATTCAACATATGCAAATCAAATGACATGATATACCACATTAACAAGATAAGGGATAAAAATCATGCAATTGTTTCAATAGATGCAGAAATTCAAAACTTTCATAATAAAGCTCTCAGCAAGTTAAATATTGAAGACACTTCAGTTCAAGGAAGGAGTGTGAGGAGTCCATAGATAACATCACATTCAGTCATGAGATACATTGAATTCTGAGATCTAGAACAAAGAGGCCATTCTTCCAGTTCTATTCAGCATAGTGTCAGAAGAACTGGTCAGAATAAGTAGGTAAGAAAGATAAGCAAAAGTTATCCAAATTAGAAAGGAGAAAAGAAACCTTTTTTTGTAGATAAAACAATTTTCTATGTAGAAAATCTTTGAGAACACAGAAAAATGTTCAAAGTAATAAATGAGTTCAACAAAGTTGAAGGATATAAAAGTTAGGTAAATTTATTTATTGTAAAAGCAAGTTACCCAAAAAGGAAATTTAAAAAACACTATTTACAAAAGCATAAAAATAAGAAGGAATAATTACAACAAAAGAGATAGAAGATGTACACACTGAAAACTTCAAAACAATGAAAGGAGATACAAATGAATGAATGCTACTTTATTGCTATGGTTTAGAAGATTTAACATCATTTATATTCAAACTGATCTCCAGATTCAATCCAGTCGCTATGAATGTCCAAAGTATTTACAAAAAATTAAAAAGGATAAAAATTTCACATGGAACCTGAAGAATCTGAGTAGCTAAATAATTTTTAACAAGAAGGAAAAGGCTAGCAATATCACACTTCCTGATTTCAAAACATACTACAAAAATATGTAATCAAAACAGTATGGCACTGGTGTAAAAAACGATATACAAACCACTAGAAGAGACTTGAGAGGTCAGCAATAAATACATGCATTAGGCATAACTTATAAACTATTTCTTAATATCTCTGAACACCGTGGCACATTAGAAAGGATACCAAAATGATGACATTCTCAGTATGGTTCCTTGAGGGCATCTGGTCAGTAGTCCATCCAAATAAGCATATACAGGGAACACAGTGGTCAGCAGCTGCTGCAGTGGTCACCCATCTCTGGCATTGTGATGGCCACTGCCTCACTTCTGCTTGGAGTCAAGGCTTCCTCCATCCAACCGAGAATGCCAAAATTACACGGGGCAGGTACCACACTCTGTTGAAGGCCCTGGCGCTGGGCGTTGTCTCTCTTCAGACCATCCAGCTTTTCTGGACCTCCTCTGGGCAGGTCCTGTGTCTTGGGCTATTCTGCTGGCTTGATCTTTCTGCCTCAGACTGGTGCTATCACTTGAGGCCATAGTCTCCTCACCACTAAGCACAGGCTGTTGGCGCACTTCCACTTGGTGTCAAGCCTTTTCTGTCTGTGTGGCCGCAAATCTGGCAGTTGTGTTGCCCTTACTGCAGTCTCTGGAGAGTCTCGGGCTTTGGCAGCCACACCCTTTGGCAGGGTGCTCCCAAGAGTCTTTCAAAGTTAAGCAGCAATGCAAAGCAATGCCAAGCAAAAAGCCCTTTTGAGTTTTCTGGGCCTTCCTTTCAATATGCTCTCTCTAATTATGAATCGGGGTATTTTCTCATTGGCCAACCTTATGCCTTCCTCCCGAGGTACACCTGTTCCAAGATCACTTCCTCTCCTAGGAAGATCATGCATTCTACCAGGTGTTCCCCACAGGTATAAGTCATGTGGTCTGGTTTTGTATGCCCCTTTTATGAGACTGTTTTTCAGAAGCACTCTCACAACTTTTACATATTAATTCAACATAACTGTGTTCAAAAGAAATCCAAACCTCTGCCACAATGCACAGCCAACTAATTTTCATTAAAAATACAGGGAATAATAAGTGGTGTAAGAAAAACTGTATATTCACATGTAAAATGATGATTGTGAGCCTAAATCTTATACCATACAGAAGGTGGGGGAAAACCAAATGAACCTAAAATCTGAAACTATAAAACTCTTAAATGGCACAGAGGGGAAAACCTCCTGCTTGACTATTGGCAATGACTTCTTAGAGATGGCATCAGAAGCACAGTCAACACAAGCAAGAGTAGAGATTTGGGACTGTGTGAGGTTAAAAGTCTTCTTCAGGGCTGGAGAGGTGGCTCAGCGGTTAAGAGCACTGCCTAGTGCTCTTCCAAAGGTCCTGAGTTCAATTCCCAGCAACCACATGGTGGCTCACAACCATCCACAATGTGATCTGGTGCCCTCTTCTGGAATGCAGGTATACATGCAGATAGAGCACACATATGCATAAAATAAATAAAATAAATCTTTAAAAAAAAAAAGTCTTCTTCAAAACAAAGGGACAATGATATAGTAAAGGAGAGCCTTTAGAATGCAAGGAAAGAGTTGCAAACTGAGTGTCTAATAATGGGCTAAAAATAGAAGGAACTCACACAACTCAGTTGGGGTAAAACCAGGAGCTGCATAAAATCATGCAAGGGATTCAAGTAGACCCTTTTCCAAAGAAGATATATGCAAATAGGTGGAAATCATATGAAAAGGTGTTCATTTACCATTACTGCTCATAAGGAAAGCAAACTCCAATCCCTGATGTGGTACCGCTCACACTTATAGGATAGACAATATTAGAAATAAAACAAATACCTCACTCAAACAGAAGTTATCAAGTGCTAGTGAAGATGTGTAGAAACTAAAAGCCGTGTACACTTTCAGTGAGGAATGTAAAATCATATAGTCGCTGGGCAGGATGACATGGAAGATCCTCCAGATATTGAAAACAGACCTTAGCATATGGTCCAAAAAATCCCAAAGGATATATCTGTGTTCATGTGATCATTTTCAGCACCACTTGCAATAGTTAAGGTACCGAGGCAATATATTCATCAGCAGATGCTGGAAAAGGAAAATATGATGTGCATACACAATATCATTCATCGTTAAGAGGAAGGAACTCTTACCATCTTGACTACATGGATGGGTCTGGAGGATGTTATGAGAAGTAAAATAAGCCAGACAAAAAAGAATGAATACTACATGATACCTTATTTATGATGAATTTTAAATAGTTGGACTTATTGAAGTGGAGAGTGAAGTGCTTGTGAGGGACTCTAGGGAGCATGAGAGATGAAGGTGTTAATCAAGGAGTAACAAGATTTGGTTATACAAAATTAATGAGTCCTATGTAGTGTATAGCGTAGTGTCTATGTAATGGTACTGTAACGCATACCAAAATACTCTAAGAGGTGAGATCTTGGGTGTTCTTATTACAAAACAAACAATAACAAATAAAAACAAGGGAGAAGTTTTCAGAAGAAATGAGAGAGATCTATTACAGAGCATGACACTGGTGACTTCACACTTATATTCTTAAATCTATTTTCACCAAACTTATACATTAAATATGTGAAGACTTTAAAATATAAATCATATTTCAACAAGTGCATGTGTATGTGTGTGTGTGTACACATGTGTACAGAAAGAGGTGTTTGGTTTGGGGTAAGGTCAAGGTTACTTTACTTCAAGATTGGTTCTACAAGGCAAGGAGGTTGACTGTGAGCAGGTTAGGGCAATCATCATTGATTGGTAGGTACTATGAGGCAATCATAATTCATTTGAGAGATGGTCTAGATGTGTTAACTCAGGGTGGCCTCAAGCTTGCAGTAAGTATACTTGCCTTAGCTTCCTGGGTAGTAGGATTCTAGATGTGTGTCATCATTTCTGGACAAGGGAAGGGTCTGGAAGTTAGCTATTCCACTTTTTCAGTCCTATTTTCCAAGTTAACTATTTCTAGGAACAAGTTAAAGAGTTTTGGGAATATGCCTTTGGTTTTAGTAGTGTTTTCAGGGATACAAAAGAGTATTCGTTTCAATCAATATAGTTCAATTCAATTTAGTCTTTAAATAAAGACTGAGTAAAATGATGCACAGAAGTACACAAAGCATTAGGAACACAGAAGGCACACAGTGAGTGTCAGTTGATATTAACTATTATTGTCTACTTATCTTCATATCTCATTGTTATGATTTGAATATGAAATGTCCCTCCAGGCTCATAAACATGGTCCCCTGCTGGTGGCACTATCTGGAGAGGTTCTGGAAAACATAGGAGGTGGGACCTAGCAAGAGGAAGCAGGACATTGAAAGGTGAGTTCTTAGAAATGTCTTGACCCAAACTTCTCCCCAGCCCCTCTCTCTCTGTTTCTTCATGAGGTGAAGACACTCCTCTGTCAAATATACTGCAGCCATGATGCTCTGCCCAAGCTAATGTGGCCAAGTAATCAGAATTTAGCTCCCTAAAACTGTGAGACAAAATATCTTCTTTTTCCCTTGTTTTTTCTATTGGTTATTTTGGCCACAGAAGTATAAGCCTAACATATCCTTGTTTCTTAGAGCCAAAGGAAACCCTGCTCCTGTGTCTCGGTATCCTTGTATACATTGTTCCCTTACCTTAGAATGACTTATCTCAATTTGTGGTAGCTCAGAGAAATCCTGTCCCTCTTTATGACCCTTCAATGTGCATTCCTCTGGCTTGCCTTCCTGGGTTACTCCTACTGAAAAATCTTTCTGTCTTTTAAACTACAAATCTGTTTGACATGCTCAATTTCAATACTTACTGTGCTTCATTTTTACCTGATAGTTATCATATGTTGTTCTGGTTTCATTTATTGCTCTTCTAAAACACCCTAAAAAGGAAATTATGGGAGAGAGGGTTTATGTCAGCTTTTAATTCCAGGATATAGTTCATCACTGTGGGGAAGTCATAGCAGTTGGAGCTTGACTTAGCTAGTTACATCATGTCCGCAATCAAGAGCAAAGAGAAATACTTTTCATGAATGTGTGCTTACTTGCTTTCTCTCAGCTCATTTGATTTTTACTCTTACACAGTTCAGGAGTCTTGCCTAGGAGATGGTGCCACCCACACTGGGCTGGGGTCTTCTCACACTGATTAATGTCCTTCACAGTCAGTCCTCCACAGCACTTGCCCATGTGGCCAGTCCTTTATTAAGGCTGTCTTCCCAGGATGGGGGGTTGAGGGGGAGGAGGGTGGAAGGGTGGGACTGGAGGAGGGAGTAGGGAGGGTATTGTGATTGAGATGTAACTTGAAGAAATAAAAAATAAATTATTTTTAAAAAAAGACTGTCTTCCCACATAGTTATGGATTGTGTCGGGTTGACAACTAATGCTGCTAATGCTAACTATCGGTCCCACCAGAGGTCACCAGGCCTGATACAACAGGAGCATCCAGCTTAGACATCTTCCCCCCAACCCATATCCCCTGCCTGCCCAGTCCTCTGGGCCACACTCAGCTGCCCTGAACACAGTGCTGTCCCCTCAAGTGCTATCTTTCAGACAAGCTCCACCTGGGGTCCCCAGGCCTGCAACTTCAGGAACATGCAGGTTGTATCCCTTCTCTCCCCTCTCCCCACAAATCCCCATGCCATCCAGTGCTCTGGGACATGCCCAACTCCCCTGAGCTGAGTGGTGTCCTCCAAAGTGCTATCATCTGGACTGGCTCCACATGGGGTCCCCAGGCCTACAACTTCAGGAATATCCAAGTTGAATCCCTTCCCCCCACAAATCCCTGTCCTGCTCAGTGCTCTGGGACATGCCCAGCTGATCTGAGTTGGGTGCTATTGCCCAGAGTACCACTGTCTTGACCCTGCCCCACCAGAGGTTAACAGGCCTTATATACAAGGAACACACAGGCCTGCTACACCGGGACTATCCATCTTAATTGTGGGACCACCACTCCACTGACCTCCACAAGATCAGACGCACCAGGAACATCCAGGCTGTCACTAGGCCTGCTACAACAGTGACATCTAAGCCTGCTGCACCAAGAACATCCTAAATTCCCAGGGACGCATCAAAGTGCCCTGAGCTTTGTGCTGTCCCCCCTGAGCTCCAGACACTGCTTCACTGGCCTACATTAGTCCTACTGCTCCTGGAACACCCAGGTCAGTAGCACAGGGACATCCAGGCTTACTGCACAAAGATCTGCCAGGAACAGCAAGGCATAATGAGATGGCTGATGGTCAGTGTAAAAACACAACCAACAAGAGTCAGAGCGATATGGCACCTTCAGAGCACAGCTATCCTACCACAACAAGCCCTGGTTGTCCTAACATATCTAAGTGCAAGAGAATTACCTTAAATCAAACCCTATTATGATGATAGAGACCTTCAAAGAAGAAATGAAGAAATCCCTTAAATAAATACAAGGAAATTCAATCAAACAGGTGAAAAAAATAAAGCCATTGAAGAATTACAGGAAATACGATCAAACAAGTGGAGGAAATGAATAAAATGGTACAAGACCTGAAAATGGAAATAGAAGCAATAAAGAAAACACAAACCAAGGGAATTCTGGAGATAGCAAACCTAGGGAAGAGAACAGGAACTACAGACACAAACATCACCAACAGAATACAAGAGATGGAAGAGAGAATCTCAGGCCTAGAAGATATCATTGAAGAAATTGATACATTGATCAAAGAAAATGTGAAATCTAAAAAGTTCCTCACACTAAATGTTCAAGAAATCTGGGACACTATGAAAGGACCAAAGAAGAAGGAGACCAGTTCCAAGACCCAGAAAATGTTTTCAATGAAATCATAGAAGAAAACTTCCCACCCTAAAGAAAGAGATGCCTATAAACATACAAGAAGCTTACAGAACACCAAATAGATTGGACCAAGAAAGAAATTCCTCCTGCCACATAATAATCAAAACACTGAATTTACAGAATAAAGAATGAATATTAACAGCTACAAGGGAAAAGGGCCAAATAACATATAAAGGAGACCTATCTGAATTACACCTGACTTCTCAACAGATACTCTTAAAGCCAGAAGGGCCTGGGCAGATATCTTGCAGACCCTACAAGACCACAGATATCAGCCCAAATTAATATACCCACCAAAACTTTTAATCACCATAGATGGACAAAACAAGATATTCCACAACAAAAACAAATTCAAACAATACCTATCCACAAACCTAGCCCTAGAGAAGATACTAGAAGGAAAACCCAATCCAAGGAGACTAACTATACTCAAGAAAACAAAGGAAATAAATAACCCTAAAAGCAAAAGGGGTTGCACACACATTCTATCACTATCAACATTAAGATAACAGGAATTAACAATCATTAGTCACTAATATAACTCAATATCAATGGATTCAATTCCTCCCCCCCCCAAAAAAAAAGACACAGGCTAACAGAATGGATTCAAAAATAGGATCTATCATTCAGCTGCATACAAGAAATACCTCAGCAACAAAAATAGATATTATCGCAAAGTAAAGGGTTGAAAAAAGGTTTTCCAAGCAAATGGACATAAGAAGCAAGCTGGAGTAGGCATTCTTGTATATAATAAAATAGGCTTTCAACCAAAATTAATCAAAAGAGGTGGGGAAGGACACTTCATACTCATTAAAAGAAAAAATCCACCAAGATGATGTCTCAATTCTGAATATTTGTGCTCCAAATGGAAGGTTACCATCATTAGTAAAAGAAACATTATTAAAGCTTAAACCACACATCGATCCCCACACATTAATAGTGAGAGACTTCAACACCCACTATCACCAATGGATAGATAATCGAGACAGAAACTAAACAGAAATAATGAAACTAACAGAGATCATGACTTAAATGGAATTATCGGATATTTACAGAACATTTCATCCAAACAGAAAAGAATATACCTTCTTCTTAGCACCTCATGGAACCTTCTCCAAAATTGACCATATACATGGTCACAAAGCAAGCCTTAACAGATACAAGACGATTGAAATAATCCCTTGTATGAGATCAACATGGATTAAAGCTGAACTTCAAAAACAACAGAAACAACAGAAAGCCTACAAACTCATGGAAACTGAACATCTCTCTACTCAATGACCTCTGGGTCAGAGACAAAATAAAGAAATAAATTAAAAACTTTCTAGAATTCAGTGAAAACAAAGGCTAATGGGACACAATACCCAGACTAATGGAACACAATGAAAGCAGTGCTAAGAGGAAAGTTCACAGCACTAAGTGCATTCATAAAAAAATTGGAGCGATCTCATACTAGCAATTTAAAAGCACACCTGAAAGCTCTAGAACAAAAAGAAACAAACACACCCAAGAGGAGTAGATGGCAGGAAATAATCAAACTCAGGGCTGAAATCAATAAATTAGAAACAAAGAAAACAATATAGAAAGAATCAATGAAACCAAGAGCTATTTCTTAAAAAAAAAAAAAAAGATAGATAAACCTTTAGTCAAACTACCTAAAAGGCAGAGAGACATATCCAAATTAATGAAATCAGAAATGAAATGGGGGGTGGTATAACAACAGACAGCAAGGAAATCCAAAGAATCATAAGGTCTTACTTCAAAAGCCTGTATTCCACACACCAAAGGGAACATGAACATAGACTTTTTTTCTCCTGTCAATGAGACACTTTGCCCTAGTGGTGCTGCCTTGTAGTCCCCCATTGTATGAGGAGGCCCTTGGCCCTCATATGACTGCTGAACTGGGGTGGGGGACTGTTATGTAGGGACACTCCACTCCAGAGGAGTGGGATGGAAGGGATAGGGGGTAGAGGGTGTGAGGGCAGAACTGGGAGGGGTGGAAAGAGGACACTGTGATGGAGATGTAACCTGAAGTAATAAATAAGTATTTTTAAGAATTGGAAAATCTAAATGAAATGGATGATTTTCTTGATAGCTTCCACTTACCAAACTTAAGTCAGGATCAGATAAACAAATTAAACAGTCCCATAACCCCTAAGGAAATAGAAGCAGTTATCAAAAGTCTCTCAACTTAAAAAAAAAAAAATCCCTGGGTCAGATGGTTTTAGTGCAGAATTCTACCAAACTTTCAAAGAAGAGCGGTTACCAACGCTCCTCAAACTATTCCACAAAATAGAAACAGAAGGAACATTGCCAAACTCATTCTGTGAAGCCACAGTCACCCCGATACCTAAACCACACAAAGACTCAACTAAAAAAGAGAATTTCAGACCAATTTCCCTCATGAACATTGATTAAAAAAAAAAACTTAATAAAATACTGGCAAACCGAATCCAAGAACACATAAAAAATATCATCCACCATGATCAAGTAGGGTTCATCCCAGGGATGCAAGGATGGTTCAAGATATGGAAATCCATCAATGTAATCCATCATATAAACAAACTGAAAGAAAAAAACCACATGAACATCTCATTAGATGTTGAAAAAGCCTTAGACAAAACCCAAAACCCCTTCATGATAAAAGTCTTGGATAGATCAGATATACAAGGCCCATACCTAAACATAATAAAGATAATACACAGCAAGCTGATAGCCAACATCAAATTAAATGGAGAGAAACATAAAGTAATTCCACTAAAATCAGGGACAAGACAAGACTGTCCACTCTCTCCATATCTCTTCAGTATAGTATTTGATGTTCTAGCTAGAGCAAAAAGACAATAACTAAAGGAGATCAAGGGGATGAAAATTGGAAAGAAGAAGTCAAAGTATCCCTATTTGCAGATGATATGATACTGTACATGAGTGACCCCCAAATTCTACCAGAGAATTCCTCCAATTAATAAACACCTTCAACACAGTGGCTGGATACAAAACTGATTCAAAAAAAAAATCAGTAGCCCTACTTCATACAAATGATAAATGTACTGAGTAAGAAATTAGGGAAACAACTCCTTTTAAAGTAGTGACAAACAATATAAAATACCTTGGCATAATTCTAAACAAGCATGTGAAAGACATGCATGACAAGAACTTCAAGTTTCTGAAGAAAGAAATTGAAGAAGATATCAGAAGATGGAAAGATCTCCCATGCTCATGGATTGGTAGGATTAACTTAGATAACATAATAAGTGGCCATCTTACCCAAGAAATCTACAGATTCAATGCAATTCCCATCAAAATCCCCACACAATTCTTTACAGACCTTGAAAGGACAGTTATCAACTTCATATGGAAAAATAAAAAACTCAGGATAACGAAAGCATAAAAGAATTTCTGCAAGTATCACCATCCCTGACTTCAAGCTATACTACAAAGCAATAATAATGAAAACCACATGCTATTGGCATAAAATCAGACAGGTTGATCAATGGAATCAAATTGCAGGCCCAGAAATAAACCCAAATACCATGGACACAATTTTTGGAAAAGATGCCAAAACCATACAATACAAAAAAGAAAGCATCTTCAACAAATGGTGCTAGTCTAACTGGATGTCTGCATGTAGAAAAATATAAATAGATCCATATTTATCATTCTGCACAAAACTCAAGTCCAAGTGGATCAAAGACTTCAACATAAAACCAGATCCACTAAATCTAATAGAAGAAAAAGTGGGGAGAAGTCTTGAACTCATTGGCACAGATGACAACTTCCTGAACAGAACACCAATAGCTCAGGCACTAAAATCAACAATTAATAAATGGGACCTCATGAAACTGAAAATCTTCTTTAAGGCCAAGGGCACTGTCAATAGGACAAAATGGCAACCCACAGATTGGGAAAATATCTTCACTAGCCCCACAACTGACAGAGTGATAATATCCAAAATATATAAAGAACTCAAGAAAGTAAACAACAAACCAAATAATCCAATGAAAAAAATTGGGTACAGAGGTGAACTCAGAATTCACTACAGAGGAATCTCTAATGGCTAAGATGCACTTAAAGAAATGCTCAATGTCCTTAGTCATAAGAGAAATTCAAATCAAAACAACTATGGGATTGCATCTTACACCCTTCAGAATGGCTAAGATCAAAAACACAAGTGACTGCACATGCTGGTGGGATGGAGTGTGAAGTAAGGAGAACACTCCTCCATTGTTGGTGGGAGTGCAAACTTATACAACCACTTAGGAAATTAATCTGGCATTTTCTCAGAAAATCTGAAATAGTTCTACCTCAAGACCCAGCTATACCACTCCTGGGCATATACCCAAAATATGTTTCACCAAACGAAAAGGACATTTCCTCAGCTATGTTTTTAGCAGCATTATTTGTAATAGCCAGAAACTGCAAACAACCCAGATGTCCTTTAACTGAGCAAAGCAATAGATAAAGAAATTGTAGTACATTTACACAATGGAATACTACTTAGCTATTAGAAGCAAGGACATCATGAAATTTGTAGGCAAATGGATGGAACCAGAAAAGATCATCCTGAGTGAGGTAACCAAGACACCATGGTATGTACTCACTTGTATGTAGATATTAGCCATTATTTACAGGATAACCATGCTAAAATCCACAGACCCAAAGAAACTAAGTAACAAGGAGGGCTCTAAGATGATGCTTGAATCCTTTTAAGTAGGGTAAAAAATAGACATTGGAAGTGGATGGAGAGAAGGAACTGGACAGGAACCTAACATAACTGCCATCTGAGGGGCTTTATCCAGCAGATAATAGAAACAGATGCAGAGAACCACAGCCAAACATTAGGCAAAAATCAGAGAATTTTATGGAAGAGTTAGGAGAAGGTTTGAGGGAGCTGAAGGGGTCAAGGACACCACAAGAAGACCTATGTAGTCAATTAACTCAGACACAGAAAGGTTATAGAGACTGAACTACCAACCAAAGAACATGCATAGACTGGTCCTAGGCCCACTATTCATATGAAGCTGATGGGGTGCTTGGTCCTCAAGTGGATTCCCTAACAATTGGATTGGGGAGTATCTCTGACTTGGACTCTGTTGACTCCCTCAGGATCTTCCTAGCAGAGATGTCTTATCTTGCCTCAGTAGAAGAGGAGGCACTTAGTCCTGATGCGATTTGATGTGCCAGAGTAGATTGGTACTGGGCTGGGGGAGGGGGTAAGTGGGAAGTGGGTGAGAGTGTGGGACTGGGAGGAGAGGAGTGAGGGGAGTTGTGATTGGGATATAAAATAAAAAATAATGAATAAAAAAGCTAACTGTCACAGATAGCATTTTTCCTTTTAGCTTCAAGATCATGCCTTTCTATGCCTACACGCCCCTCCCTACCCTCCACAAGTGCTCTGCCCAGAGCCCAGCACCTGCAGTGACTCTTTAAATGCTTGCTGATTTAATCAACGCTATCAATTACTACCCATATGTAAACCAAAGACCTTAGACAAGACTGCTGCTTGAGACAAATCTGGGGCCATTTGGTACACAGTAATCAATCTAATGCTTGGAGCTGTCTGAAGAGTGATTGGATAATTTCAAGAGTTTATGTTCAGGTGACAAACTAGAAGGGGATGTATGTATATGGAAATGGCAATTAGGTTGTGAAAATTTCTGTAGAAAGTGGTGGTAAAAAAAAATCGAAAGATCTAATTGTTAAGGTCATAAATTTGATCCAAAGAGACCATTTCCCAAACATGGATCATTAGGTATAATTTATGACTCAAGACCAAACGGGAAGGATCAGTTCATAAAATT
This sequence comes from Lophiomys imhausi, assembly GCA_907164525.1. Lineage (NCBI taxonomy): Eukaryota > Metazoa > Chordata > Mammalia > Rodentia > Muridae > Lophiomys > Lophiomys imhausi. The sequence goes on from CAJQZJ010032322.1 coordinate 8,039,624, forward strand.
ACCCTGTTTTCTTTTAGGTGGTTGTCATTGCTTGTTAAGTAACCAAATGTAACAGTGTTTCCCCTCATGGCATCTGCCACTTTCCATATATTTTGAAGTTGAGCTTGGAAATAAGAACCTAATATTTTAAGTTGGAAACTGATTATGTTAATTTAATATTTATTAAAGTTCTATACATAGTTTATTAAATATTTCAATAAAATATATTATTTTATACTAACAGTCAACGTTTTACAGATGTGTGCTATATTATATACATTGTTAGCTCATGCAAATGTTGGAACAACCTTATGAAGCAAGATTTTTAAAATTTAATCTTTAGTCTCTGTGGAAGGAAACTAAGGTTTAGGGACAAAGAAACTTGTTTAGTATCTCTTACTTAAGTTTGCTTCATTCTGAAGCCACATTTTAAAATACAGGAATAACTGACATATATATATATATATCAGTTTGTGTGTGTATATATGACTTATATATGCATGTATATATAACATATATATGACTTTGACTACACTTATTGTAAGTGATCAAGACAGATATTGTGGAAGAGATAGTATGTAAATATAATCAAAAGTATACAATTTTTTTCTAAGAAATGTACACAGGTTTAATTATATGCACAAAAAACTCAACTAATCAAAAATAGTATAAAGCATACCCTCCTATTAAGTTTTATCAAAATTACCTAGCTTTAATGGTTTTATGCACTCTCACAGTATGTGCATGGTTATGAGAGATACATACATATCTTAAGTAATAGCCCAAGTAGTAAAGGGACATCAAAGACTCAGATCTTATCACTTCATTCACTTACTTCATATAATAAGCAGAAAATAAGCATGGGGATTCATACCCTTCAATTGGCTGTGGAATTCCTTTTTGTCTTTTTAACGTTTTATTGATTTTTGTGACCTTCACATCATGGACCCCACTCCCACTCATCTCTCTGCCCCCTCGTATCTGTCCTAGATATCTGCAACCTCCCCCCCCCCAACACAAACAAAACAAAATAAAACATAGAAAACATTTCATCGTGGAAACTGTAGTATGTCACAGTGTGTCCCACAGTATACCCCTCTGTCCACACATCTTTACTTGCAAATTTTCATTGCAATGAGTCATTGGTCTGGTTCGAGGTCTCTGGCTTCTGTGATACCATCAATATTGGATCCTCACTGGTACTCCCCCCTGTTATCCTGCTGTTGTCCTGTGTCATGGAGACCCTGCAGCTTTGGTTTGGCAGGAACAGCCCTTTCACATACCTCAACAGTTCACAGATGGTGTAGATTTGGGGGTGGGCCAACTCAAAGTCCTGGATCTGGGCCTGGGGGGTGGCTGAGCTGGACTGCTTTGGCTAGGCCACCCAATGCCACCATTGGTAGGAGGCAGAGTCAGCCTTCCTGCTCTCATGCCCTTGGGTGGGCTCATAAGCACCCACACTTCCAGAGCCAGCTCCTCTATGCTTCACTGTCAGTGTGTAGGGCCCACTTTCCCACTTCCCTCTCCCCTGGGAGAGAGAGGCTAGGCCAGCTCTCTGTCCCCACATGCTCCGGGCTGGCTCACCTCTGCCTTGCCATCAGGACCAGCTCCACTCTGTTGCCCAGGCAAGGTTCAGGGCCTGTTCTCCTGAGTGCTACAGCTAGTGAGGATCATGGCTAGTGCAGCTTTCATAGCCTTGGGGCCAGCTCTCCTGACTACTGCAGTTGGGGAAGGGTGAGGGGTCAGGGGCAGGACTGAACCACCCTCCCCTCGTAACCACTCCACCTCATGGCAGATGGAAGGCAGGGCCATCTTTCTGATGCTCACACCCATGGGACAGACTTATCTGTGTCCCCACTACTAGAGCCAGCTCTACTGTGCTTCCAGGGCAAGGCTCAGGGCTGGCTTTCTGAGTGCTGCTGCTGGTGAAAGCTGGGTCCAGCTCTCCAGAGTACAGCAGCCATTGAGGGGTGAGGCAAGTTCTGCACCGCCCCTGGACATCCACATGGTGGTCCCAAGTGGCTGCTCAGACCAGGGGCATCCCCTTGTTCTCTAGTGATAATATCAGCCATGGCCCATTGAAACCAACCCATGCAGCTGCATAGCTATGAATTCAGAAGTGGCCCTTAGGGACAGCATGGGTTTTGACTTCACCAAGGCCTTAGGTGGCAAAGGTGGCTACTCACAACAGGCTATTCCTCTCCACCCTTGCCTCTCCAGTTTCATCTCTCTTCATAATGTTCAAACTGTTCCAATTTGCCTTCTCTCCCATCTGTCCACCACCTACTTGTACATTGTAGTGACTCCCACGGCAGGCTGGCCACTGTTGGGCCTCTGGGTGACCTTCTCTGTCTGCACTGCATGCATGTGTCAAGCAGGCCTCTAGCTGTTTACAGCCCATCTGTGTGGCATGGCAGCTGGTGGGTCTATGGATATCTTCCCCCTGCCATACCATGTGGAGTGATGCAGGCAAGCCTCTGTGTGTCTATGGCCTGCCCAGTCTTTGGCAGGTCTGTGGCAGTCTTTCCCTGCCTTTGGAACATGGCATGGTGGTCTGCAGGTGGCTGTGGAATTTCTAATGTTTTCTTTTTAAGTTTTCTTTGTCCTATTAAGAAACCAAGCGTGGAAAACATGTTCATATGGTAATACATGAACATGGACAAGGATGACAATACTAACCACCAGCTTCGCATTTAATCATTTAAAAATTATCCTCCTCCTCCTCCTCCTCCTCATTATTATTAGTGTAATAAGTGTGTTGTGGGTATATATGCTGAAGTATGCATGTGGAGGTTAGAGAACAGCTGTTGTGGAACTGGCTCTCTCTTACAACCTGTACATGAGCTCTAGAGTCAAACTCTGGTCATCAGGCTTCCAGATCAAGTGCTGTACCTACTGAGCCATCTTGATGGCCTAACATTTCATCTTCTAATACAATAATGCCTATTTTTGCAGGCAGTTCTCCTCTCCCTGGAATCATGAAATGGAATCGTTCCTTTCATCACTTGTATTTTCCCTTCCTCATAAGAATACTGGCACTGTAATTAGCATTGTGCCTTGAGTGATGATATTTCTTATGTTTCCTGTCTTTCATTTTTAACAGAGATGGAGAAAGCACCTGTTTCTGGCTAGCATGGCTATGAACTTCAAGGACTCTCCTGGTCTTCTTTTGCTTTCAGGTCTCCAGGAAATCAGTTGGTTTCTTTGAGTACATTCCTTGCAAAATTACTACCAGTAAGGACAAACATTACCCAAATTGTCTGTGATGTTGAGAAACAATCATGTTTGATCTAATTCCATCTTTCTCCAGGATGCTCATCTCACAGAATTTTAGAACAGGGTTGGAGCTTTGAGACTGTCTGGTTCCCAGTTTATTCACTGGCTTGGAAACCAAGGCCCAGGTAGACCCACTGATTTCCCAGGCGTGGTCCTTGTCCAGCATCATCAATTCTCTTTGAGGATTTATTAGACTTGTAGTTACTTGAATTAAACTCTGCACCTCCAGAATCTGAAACACTGGCTGTGGGATCTACAAGCCTGTGATTCAAGAATGTTGGATCATGCTACAGTTTGAGAAACACTAGGTTGAGCCATTTATCCAGGACTGTGTATCTGCTGGCTAGGCATGATTCCAGGCTTCTGGATACCCAATTCTGAGCCTTTTGTGATCCATCACTGCTTGTTGTTCTTGTTCTAGTTTGCATTTACAGTGCATTTCCCTTCTTGGCATTCTTTGGAGGTTGTGTTTATGCATTTCATTTTAATAAGGTCCATTCTAGCTGCTTTTCCTCCTTTTCAACTTGCTGAGAGATTTGAGTTCAGGGGCTATTACCTAATTATATTAATTTCATGTCTAGAGATTTTAACAACCGTTTCTCTGAGTTGAAGTGTTAATTTGACCACAAATCCTTGCCCTGTGCAGAGGCATGGTTAGTTCTCTGTGCTCAGAGATTTTTCTTTGCTTTTTAAGCAAAAAATTCAGAAGCTAAGCAGATTCTTCTCCCCTTGCCCTTTTAGGTAGATGAGAAAGTCTGATGCCCTTTCATATGAAATTTCCTTTTTCTAGTGACAGTTTTCATCCTTTTCTGACAAAACCCACATCAGGATAATCTCTTTCAAGTTCCTTCTTAAAGCCTCAGCTTTGGTGACACTTCTCGATGCCCCTTGTTCAAAGAACAGGCCCTAAAGAAACTTCTGAGGCTCATTTTTTTGCCTCAAAGGACACCAAGCCAGACAGACAGCCCTGTCTGATCATTCTTGCCTGTTTTTCAGTGATAGACCCTGTGTAGCCAAGCTTCCAAGGGGCCATCATCTTTTAAGCTCCCTTCTTTTCACCTGTGTTTCCTGTGGGTTTCCATTCTCCAGCTAGGAATTTGATGTGGTCATGAGGATCTAGCATGGTGCTTTGGAGTTCATGATTTTTTTCTCCTATAAAAGAAGTTACAGTGAGGGCTCTGATATTTAAGTTCAACTACCCTACACTTGTTTTAATGTTCAACTAGATCCATGAAATTCAGAGGGTCTTGAAAATTGATGTTCTTTCCTTCTTTCTTCTTTTCCACTTTTTTCTCAGGGGAGTCCTTTCCTTCAGAGCATCTCTAGGGTATCTTAAACAGTCTATACTCAATCTGGACGGTTCCAGGAGGCTGCAGGATTTGTGGGCCAAACTCTAGAAAGGAATAGGCTCCAGTGAGGCCATTCACAAACATTCAAGCCCCCCCCGAATGGGGCCCAAAGAGCTTGGAGTTGACTTGGCTGCCCAGTGACTCTGAAGGGTAAGGCTGGCTCTGAGACCAAAGCCTATGTGCTATGTAGAGGGGCAGGTGGAGCTTTCAGGCAATTTCTCATTTACTATATGATGTTTGCTATTTAAGGTTAGATTTTCAATATTGAAATAGTAAATGTTAATGTTCATATGATAACTCGGAGCTTGGGCTTAAAGGAATCCATCTTGTCTGGTAATTATAGTTACATAAAAAGCTGTTATAGAGTCCCTTTTGATATCTAAAGAATGGCAAAGACTAACTTCAATTTTGGAGTACATGCATGTTATGGGTTCCCTTAGTAAGTATGTTTATGGACATATATGCTTTGTGGATGGACAGAACAGGCACCAATGTTCTATCCATCCACAAAACAGTTCCCCTTAGCCTCCAAAAGATGAGACAGAGACTGAGATTCAGCAATTACTCAAGATAAATATTTACTAAGGAAGGATATTTGGTGTCTATTTTCTATTTTTTGTGAGGATTGGATGTAGAGGTAAAGTATGTTAGCTCTGAAGTCAAACTGCTGAGTTCAAATTCTGGCTTTATCACATAGTGTTTTAAAATCTAATATTGTGATAGACCTGTTTCTTCTTAGTCTAACATGTCCATTGGCCATCAGAAGCAGAATTACTGCAGAGGTCTACAGAATGCCCTGGTGTACAGATATGGCAACCAAGAAAACAAAACAGTAAGCACTGTTACAGTTAGATCTATGGTAATGGTAATAGGCTTGTTAATAATATCCCCTGTTAGAAGGAACAGGAAGAGTCATGAGTTCCTCATCTAAGGTTTCAGTCTTTGTTGGGACTTGAGGATCCTGTGCCCACAGTTCTCCAGGGAAACTGGCAATGTTAAGCATGTAGGATTGTCTTTTAAAAGGAAAAGATGTAAAACATGTTCTTCCTTCGAGAAAGCTGAGAATTGGAGGTGATTAATAGCCTGGTGATCTATAATATCTGCTGGGCCATCATATCAAACTCTTACAACCAGGACCAGAGGCAGCTAGTAATCTAAATGACGCTTATATTAGCTGTATAACCAGGGACTCCACCAAGTTTCCACAACCAGGACCAGAGGTGGCTAATAGCCCAAATGACCTCTACACTATCTATATGACCAACACTAGGCCAGATCCTTCCTTAGGACCTTAAGCTAAAATAGGTAGCTTATTTCCAGAACCCATCTTCTTGGAAGAAATGGAACATACCCTGAGTTGAGTTTCAATGTAATTAAACTTCCTTGTGCACTGGGGATTGTATTACACCAGGAAACTTTTTTTCAAATTATACTGTGTTTAAATATACTGGCAATAAACCGCCTGGCATCAGACTCCCCAAAATTTCATCCAGGTCCATGAAGTTAATCTGAACTGAGTTTTCATTCTTACCTTTTCATGGTTCAGTTCTCTGCCTGACATGACACCTGCAGGGACCTTGTTAAGTCATTGCTCCTTGTCCTTCTGGTCCATATGGCCTTAAAAGATGCTTGGATATACAAGAGGTAGAAGATTGACTGGGGGTGGGGACTACAGCAGTGCAGATTTGGAGAGCTGGCATTCTGATGCAGATGCCTTTGAGTCACTCATGCTCCTTAAGTAAACACAATGAACTCATTAGTTCAGTAAGCTGGACTTGGAAGGACCCCTTTCTTTGGCTGACTAGTGCCCTCTCTGCAGTGAATGGGTGTTTCGTTGTATCTCCCCAGGAAATGTAATGCAATACCTGGATATCTCCTTGTACCTCAGTTTCTGTAAAGTACTCATCATAATGTTATCTGCTTCCCAAGGCTAGTATGAAGATTTAAAATCCTTATACATTAAGTACTTAAAATAGTAACTTTCATAAAATAACCCATTAGATGAGTGTTAGCTATTAAGAAAATGCAAGGGTGAAAAAAGATTATTTCACATTATTTGCCAAATGCACTAATCCTTTACAGCAGCTTTCCAAATGCCTAATTCTTATTTCCTGCATTTTGGACGAAGTGCTTAGCAAGAAAGTCCAGAAGAGGATATGCAATTCTTAGAACAAATAAACCCTTTGTCATTCCTTTCTTACACTCTCCCACCACCTTCAGAGTGCTCTCTGGGCACCCTGCACCTTTGTAACTCTTGTGGCTGCAAATCACACAGCAGCCAGAGCTGAATTCCATTTGCAGTACAAAGAAACTGGCAGGGGAGAAATGGGCTTAATTAGTAAGAGATGTTCAAGGTAAAGCCTTTACAAAAGAGCTAACTGTGCTGTGTTAAATGGAAGAAACATGATGAAAGCTGCCATTACCAGTCCGCTGGTATGATGCATAGATTTCCTTAGTCTTTGCTTGTCATATCACATCCGCCTAGATATCCCAACCTGACTCCAATTTCAGGGGTAGTTCAAAGCTGAGGTTTCTGTCTAGCAAACCACAGAGCTATATAAGAACCTTGAAGTTGATGCCATCAGATATATAACCACTCTGGCCAATTAACATGCCAACATGGGGAAGATGAAGGTGAAGAAAACAAGGACTTAGTTCCTGGAGCTAGCGGTGAGAAACGCACATGAAAATAGTTAATTACAAATGCAGGGAGAGATTCCAAAGCCTGAGCCTGGGGATAAAACATCCCCAGAGATGAATTTGGATGGTGAAATAGGAGCAGCTAAACAGCCACTGGCAGCTCCATGGAGACTTGGCCAGGTGAGCAAGAGAAAGGGAGAGAGAACAAAAGCAAAGCAGCCCAAGGTCTCAGCTCTACCATTGGCGTGGCCACTTGCCAGTCTAGTGATGAGGATACATTTCTACAGCTGTGAGACTGAGGACTTAGATCTCATATATTATTCTTAATAACTTCTATGTATGTGTTCATTCCTATCCTAGGGTTTATGAAGAGACAGAAAGACTCCAAGATGTTGCTGAAGGAGACTCTTTGGAGGTGAGACTCATGTTTATATGAACTAGATGTTATCTTTGCTTCTCTTTCTCCCATGTATTCTCCTAACATATGATCATCTCAGAATTTGTAGACATTACAGGGAAAAAAATTCAAACTACAATCAAGTAGTGATTGCTTACCCTATTTGTGATTGTTACTAAGGTTTGCTTGTTGATTGTAGAATTATTTATCTACACTTTAGGGAAAACATTTGAGCATGTTCAGTGCCTAGATTCTATTTTGAGCATTCTAGGATTAGAATAATGGATGATTATAGACGGTTGTATGATGTTTGAGACAGTATGCAAACTCAGGACACCTGATTATTCACTCATTTGGCAAACATTTTAGGAGGTCTCGCTAAGTTCTAAGGGCATGTGAGGGACAAACAGCAGGGACTGGAAAGATGCTAATGACATACATGGCCCCTGCTTGACAACATTGAATCTACACATCCATTTGTAATAATACATGATAAATTTCATAACAGACATGTAGAAACTCTAATAGACTATTGGTACTTGCCTTTTTGTTTTTCACAATTCTCAGCCCATTGCTTTTAATCTGGATGTGTGATCAATTCTCACTAATGTTTTGTGAGGGCAAGAGAAGTTCTTCATGCCTGCCTGGGCTTTACCTTGGCCTGGGAGACCACATGTTCTAGAGATGATAGCTATGAAATTGAGGGGCTGCCTACTCTGTTTTAGACTATGATGTGAGAAATAAGCTTTGAATGTCATTATCATAAAAGACAAAGACATTCTGTGGCAGTGTTCCAGATTAGAGGAAACTAAAGAGACACTATAACTAAATGATATATTGTCCTCTATGCTGGATCCTGCTTTGCAAGGGGGAAGTGTTATAGAGGACATAATTGGATCAGCTGACAAAATGAGAATATGGATTTCAGGTTATATCCAAAAATGAGTATTGTATGAACATAGTAGATGTGTACTATGGTAAGTAAAAGACTCTCCTAGTCTTAGCATATATTCACTGAAGTATTTAGTGGCATAGAACTATAATTCATGTTGTTTTCCATCAAATACTGAAGTAAATGGGATAAAATTTAAAGGTAAGGAAATTTTTGTAACAGCTATATATGGGAGCTTTTTTATTAATTTAGCTTTGTAATTTTTTGTAAGTTTGAGATTATTTCCAAATTAAATGCTAAAAAAACAACATGTTGCAGTGTGAAGTCACCAAGATTTAGGGGTATATCATGCCACAATATAGTAGATTGTGAATAGTAGAGAGTGAATTGGGAATACATTGTAGGGTAAACAATTTTCATTCAATGATACATAAAAGGTTCTGGAAGTAAATGTTTTGAAAGAGTAGAAACTAGGCAAGAGAAGAGGGAGTGATATTCCAAGTAGAGGAACCAAAATGTGACAGTGCATAAACATACAACATGGCTGGAATGTAGAGTTTGAGGAGGGAAGAGAGACGAGAGAAGTAGACAGAGCTAGATCCTGAGCTGCTGTGTAAACCCTTTGGACTTCATAATAAAGACAGAAAAGCAGGAGAGGATTTATGCAAGAATGGAGTGGTTACTAGATGAAGAGATGGCTCAGAGATTTAAGAGCACCGGCTGCTCTTCCAGAGTATCCAAGGTTTGATTTCTAGCACCCACGTCGGAGCTCTCAACTACCTGTAACTCTAATCACAGATGATCTGACACCCTCTTCTGGCTGCTGTGGGCATCAAACACACACACATGGTACACAGACATACATGCAGACAAAACACATCTTCAAGATAAATAAATAAACAAACTGACAAGAATAAAATGGTTAGATTTCTATATTAGAAAGATTATTTCAGTGACAGAATAGATTGGAAGAGAAGAACTATATTAAAAAAGAGTCAGTGAGTCAGTGGTCATAGGGTTGGAGATGTTAGAGGGTCTGGGGGCTACTTAGAAGATGCAGTCTTCTGGCCTGAGTGACAAAGACTGGCAGTGAACTCCTGAGTTCCAGCTGGGGAAACAGCACATGGTGCCACTATTTACCTAACTGAGAACCCAGGAAAAAGATCAGGTTTGCAGAGTGGACATAATGATATCAGTGTGAACATAACTATGGGGGAATTTCCCAGGAGCAATGTTCAGGGGACAGGTAGATAAATGATGTGGAAACTCAAAAAAGAGACTAAATCTTCAGAGAGATGTGAGTGCTCTCAAACACTTGTATAGGGAGGGTGAGGCCAGTGGAAATAACATGGGACAAAGAGGGTCTGGAGCAGAACTTAAGGGGACATCGAGAGCACAGGTGAGTAGAGGATTTGGAAATGAGCCTGGGCTTCAGCAGTTTATATCTGTGGCTGCTCTTGGGAGACAGTTGCTCCCTCTGTCTTACCTCATGGAGTAGTGAAGCCCTGCTAAGTGATACTTCATAGACTGTGTGGATTAAGATTTAGATGTTTCAGAACAGCATATGTTCACAATCACAGGGGGTTTCTGTCTTGTTTAGGGATGCCTAAAGTTCCTGGGCATGAGATTGATACCCCTTCATACATAGTAGTCAAGAAATTATAAGTGTTTTCCTTCTTGTTCTGCAGAGATTTGACCAACATGCTAGGAATACAATGTGAAGACTGGGCCTTTAGATTTAGTGTAATTTCCACATTAATTATTTAGAGGTCATGATATATTATACATGCCTATTGTCTTAGTGTTCTATTGCTGTTAAGAGACACAATGACCATGGGAACTCATACAAAGGAAAGCTTTTAATTAGGCATGTGTTTATAGTTTCAGAGGTTTAGCCCATTGTCATCAGGGCAGGAAGCATGGTGGAGTGCAGGCAAGCATGGTGCTGGAGAAGGAGCTGAGAGTTCTACATCCAGAGCTGCAGGCAACAGGACGAGAGAACCATAGGGCCTGGCTTGAGCTTTTGAAAACCTCAAAGCCTACCTGCAGTGACACACTTACTTCCTCTAACAAGGCCACACCTCCTAACCCTTTCAAATAGTGCCACTCTCTGGTGATCAAGCATTCAAATCTATGAACCTATGGGGCCATTCTCATCCAAACGACCGCACCTATTAATATTCTTTTCTGTTTTCTCAGCTTATTTTCAGCTTCAGTCAAGTCATTGTCTCCCTTCCAATCATCCATTTTTCTGGAAAGCTACATGTAAACACAAGTTTTCAGTCAATGAACCACCATTCAACTCTAACCCATGCTATACAGCCTCATTCAGGCATGACCTATAAATATTGTTTATTCTTCTACTTGAGGCTGGGGTGCGTGCTCATGGTTTTCACCCTGAACTGTGAGCACTGAAGGCCAGGACTGTCTAAGGTGTCATATAGGACTCTTTGGCAGTGTGACCAGGGCTCATGGACTGCACTCAGTCTCCAGGTTTGTTAGAGGGTGCTACTGAGAAATTGCTTGAGCTTCCTCTGGTGGTCATCACTGCCTGCTTCAAAGCTCCACATTTATCCTCTTTCTCTTCTTGTGCAATTGTAAGCTTTTAGAGTTGCCCATTGACTGCAAACTATCTATACTCTTAATGTCCCATTTAACTTTTAACATAGAATAATTTGGTCTTGTCAACAATTTATTGAGTCTTAAGGGACACAATAGGCTAGTCATCTTTTATAAGCCAACACATGGCCGGAACCTATTGATGATGATGATGATGATGATGATATGACAGTTGCACAAGCACCTTCTGTTAGTATTGCAGCCTATGGGGATTGTTGTCTGCCTTCATTTGAATCAATATATTTGTAATAGTGTCTGAAAAATGGTGTGTATGTCATGAATAGGAATATCCAGGTAAGGTAGCAGGCATAAGGGGCTAATATGGATTGAGCAATTGGGAAGTAGTGCTTCATGAGAAGGAAGATAAAGGAATAATTTTAAAAAGGGAATGGAGGGGGTTAAGAATTTGGAGGGTTTGGGGCTCTGGGAATATTAGTTCCATGTTGATTAAGTCATGTCATGCTTGAAATCACCACTGAGGTAAATACTGTCATTTTGTTGATGAGAAAACTGGAGCCCAGAGAGGTTAAGTAACTTCCCAAGATTACATACTTGGCAAAAGGTTAAGAGGTAAGACTAAATTCAAGGTCTGAGTTGGGTGGGATGGTCCAGAGATGTAACCCTAGCACTTGGGAGGCTGAGGAAGAAAGATTGAGAGTTTGAGGCTCTCCTGGGCTACATACTGAAATCCAGGCCTGCCTGGACTATGTAGCTGGGTGTGTCTCAAATAAAATAGAATAACCCAATGTTTTGGGCCCATATCCCTTCCCAACATACTTCTCAAGATCTAACACTTCTGAATAGCTTGGTCACACTGGGGAAATATTTGACCCTGCCACAAGAAGTCAGAAATACCAGAGCATAACGCCCCATGGTACCCCTGAGGGATTAAAGACAAACTGATTTAAGATTTGCCCAGGGTGGACAGAGGCTTTGCTAACTGCTCCCAGCTACACAGCTGCTCATCAAACAGTGGCTTTCAGGATGTTCTTTTTCATTTGGAAACATTTATTGTGGCTCTGTGTGAATTGCTGAAGTTACAGCAGCTGGTACTTTGTGTGTGTTTTCTCTGAAATAAAAAAAAAAAAAACAACTCTACTATTGTTCTGCTTGAAGCAAAGCCAACCCCATTCCTACCCATCCCTCTTTGAAACTTTAAAATATTTTTTGACCAAGTTTCTTCTCTTCAGACCAATGTCTGCTTTTTGTTGGAATTCCAAGTTTTGTGAGCTTTTTCCCTGGATGCTGCAGGATTCTCAAGACTTTTTAAATTTACTTATGAGTCCCTTTAAGCAATGGACTACCCTTTCAATAATTAAAAGGACACTGCCCTCACCAACACACACAAACCCCAGCTACTAACAACCTGCCCTTCCTCTTTTTTTTTCTTTTCTTACTCTAGTTCTAGAAGTTTTGGTAAGTATTTCTATCAGATAAATTAGAAAACAAAATGTCTTTGAGTGGTCAGGAAAAACTTATTAGTCATCCAACCCTCCCAGACAACGTCACTCTAATACAAATATTTGTGCTTCTGTCACTGGCAGTCGTGTGAGCTCTGCCAGATAGTGACAGATTTTAAGACAGTCACATTAAGTATTAATCAGGCTTGAAAGATGCAGCAACGCAGAGGCATACTAATGAGTAGGCATTTCCTGCCTGCTTTCTGCACCAGCGGCATCCTGTGCCAGGGTGTTATTGAAATTCCCTGTTTTCTTCATAAAAGATCACTTTTCAGCACGTTCAAAAGTCTAAAATGGCATTGGCTGGCTGTGTGATCTTAAGCTCCTACTGGGCTGTGTCATGAGTTCCAGACTCTGTGAGTGCAATGCGCACTCCTTGTGCTAGCTCCCTTCTCACTGTTGGCCGTAAGCGAGTTCTGGGCGTTCAGTAGGGAAGCCATAGAGAGCTACAGGGAACCAGACCATGCAGAAAGAGGCATGGAGTTGGGTGCTCAGATGTCCTTCTCTGAGCCTGGAGAAGGGCTAAATAGTGCAAAAGAGGAGCTGAGTAATGGTGAGGAGCATGGTGTTAGCCACGTCTGCCTGGCCTGGATTGGAGAACAACAAGGGGAGACTAGAAAGGATAAGAACCCATTTCACTGTCTTAATGAAGTCATCTTTTGGACCCTCAAAGACAGTAAGTATCTGAGATGTCAAAACTGCCACACTCTGTACTCTGGGGAGACCATGCCAAAAGGAAGGAAGGGAATTAGACCAAGTGTACTCAGATAGGCAGGCCCAGGGGGATCACTTCAGCAGGGTTCAAAGAACCCAGAGAAGACGAATGGAAGCTCTAGTCCTACCACAGATTCTCCTTGAATTGTCCAGTCCTTCCCCCATGGCTGTCTAGTCCAAGACCCAGAGCTGTTCAGAATTCCTGGGTAGTTATGATAGAGAAGGGATAAACACATATTGCTGGAGGGAGAAGTGAGCCAGCTGCTCAGTCAGCACCTTAGGCCTGGCTGGTGTCACCTTTAAGCTCTGTGGCTTAAGACACATGAGTGTTTGTTCTGAGATAGTCAGGCTCAAAGTAACTAAGTCACACCTGACCAAACTCAGATGATACATAAGAGGAAAAAAAATCCTAGTTTCTTATTTATAATGAGAAAACCTAATTCCTGGAATAGAGGAATGAGTGTGTAAGTGTGTGTGTATGTGTGTGTGTGTGTACCCATGCGCACATAGAACATGCATGTCTATGTATATGTGTGAGTATTGAGAGGGCTGGTTGGTGCTTTCTGTCCTCATTGCTAAATCCACTAATATATACAGGATATAAAATTAATGTTATTACTTTAAAAGTTGTTTATTAGGTACAAGCTTCTAGAGGGTGTGAACAGGCAACTCAGAAACTACATTTTTCTGTAGTAGTCAAAAAGCATTGACTTCTCACTTGGGCCAACACAGTAGCTCAAAGAAGGATGAAGTCCTGGCATCTCTACCTCTGTTTTGTATTCATCTCCTTTTCTTTGAGTCGCTGATTAATTCTGGTGGTCAGCATGGTAACCTTCAAGGAGTAAGTATTTGTCTAGACTATCTCATCCCCTTTCAAAGTGAAGTCACAGAGATGTCATTGTCCTAAACCCTTGGATTCCAGGAAGACAGACTCCCTTATCAGGAAGACAGCAGGGTTACAGATCTGATCATCTTGCAGGAGCCAGATTGATCCCTTCAAGTGATGATAACTGAGAAAGAATTCTAGTAGCACCTGGAGACCATGATCACGAGCCTTGATGAAGTCTACTAGATGGAACATAGCCATTGCTTCTTGCAACACATTTTCCTCTACTGAAGATGGGCATGGAGTGGCTGGACCATTTATCGACTGCTCTTCTCAGTGTGGCCACATTGAAATAAAATTTGTTTCTCTGCTTTGAATTATTACTTGTCTTTTTAACTGCAGAGTGGGGACACTTGGGGCACTGCTGTAGTCCAAGTTCTTGCCCTAACAACTCCAGTTACTGACGCACCATCTTCTGGACAATGCTGTCAGCACACCGCAATTTCTACTTACTTGGTCTGCATTTTTTCTAGGCTCCTTGAAGACCAGTTTCTTTCATCCTATCTTATGTCTTTCTGTATATCTAATACCCTTCAAGACATTTCTTGGAAGTTAAAACTACCCCTAATTAGGATTTTCTTAGTGGGAAGGGAAGAAATTGAAGCCTGGATATGGCACACGAGGCAGAGAAAGTCAGATGATAATGATCTCTTGGTAACTATTTTGTCAAGTACCCAACCTACTTAAGCTCCCAATATTCTGTTCTTCCCTTATTATTGAGAAAAGTCATGGAGACATTGAATTATGGGAGCTAGAGGAGGCCTTAGAAAGAATCTGAGCTCTCTGGGGTGTGTTTTCACCATATGGATAAGACTTAGCTTGTCTTCTGTCTTGGGGAGAAGAGAGAGAAGGAGGGGCAGAATATTCTACCCTCTCCTAGTTTTCCAAAAGCAGATTTTTTTTGGGGGGGGGCTTAAGGTAAGAATTGAGAGAAAGAAGTTTCTTTCAAGTAGTCTTTGCTGCTCCTGATTCCTCACCCTCTGATCTTGCCTCCTGAGTTCTTCCTTCCTTACCCAAGATCCATCTGGAGTTCCTTACCCCAATCCCACAGTGGACAGCTGGTGCCTGGCCCTCACAGCCGCCTTTTCTTGTGACGCTCCTTTTTGCCTTTAGTGTCTTGCTCTCAGGCCTTCATTCAGGGCCACATTGCCCAATCCAGCCACCCCACTTGTTTTTATTTGCAGGTTCAGTGAGTATTTATTAACAAATTAAAATGTGGGGTTATAAGTAGAGTTTTGGGGCTCTGTGCCCAGCTGTGGCTCTTTGTGGCTAGGTTTTTCTCTCTTCTCTTTTCCAGGAATGAAATATTTTCTCTACCCTGAGAAGCAGCTGAAGTGCTTTGAGTCATTTGTTCACACAAAAGGAGTCAAACTTCTATCATTTCACAAAATACCAGAATGAGGGAGGCACCTTGATTTCAAAGACTGGAAGTTATTCCTAAATCTCTCTTGGCTTTAGAGTTTAGCCTTTGTTTTGTTTTGCTTTGTTTTAAGATTGACTATTCTAAATGGATCCTCTGTCAGTCAATGTGATAGACATTGGCAGCTGCCAATGGTCTCTTTGCGAGTACTGAGAGCTGGTTCCACCTCAGAGATGTGGCAAGAGATCCTATTTTCCAGGATTCACAAAATGTGTCCAGAGTCAACTCTTGGGTTTTGTCTGCTAGGGTGGCGGAAACAGTTTCTTATTTTCTGCTAAAAATGTCTGAAAGCTCATTTTCCCCAAATTACTTCCTGTTCATTATTCTAATGTCAACCTTATATAGGTTTCTCATTCACAGCCTGAGCAACCTCAAATCTCTCTCCAGAGCACCAAACGCTCAGTTTTAGGGAAGGGTCAGGAGTTCAAAACATTCTCACAGTTTTAGATACTGTGTTGCATAGGACCACAAGTAGAGGAGGTTCTGATTCAGTTTTCACCAGTCCTGCCCACGCTCACTTCCTTCAGCCCCATGCCCTGCCCCCCTTTTCAGGATCAGCATCCCCACCACTGGAGGTCCTCTGCCCCGTCACTCGTCACTCGGGTGCCAGTGCCTGGGACCTTCTGATTGAAAGTTCACCTGAGCCAGTGACTGACAGGTGTAGATATCAAATTCAGGCATAATTTGTACTGAGGAATTTCTGTGTGGGATTCTAAAGAGCTGACTTCAAGCTTTGTCTGAAAATATATCGTTTACTTGGTTTCTCTTGCTTCTCCAGTCTGTCTTCTACACTTCCATATCTATTTATCTTGGAAACATTTCTTGAATCAACCCGAGGGCCTTATGTGTGCTAAACCTGGGAGCACTTCTTGTAGTAAATTCCTTGTCCATGAATCCTTGTCTCAGGCTCTGACTCTAAGGAATTAGACCCTAGACAATATTATCTCATTGAATTCTCATAGCTACTTCATGAGAATTAAATTAAAGTACACTGATTTCATTATTTTCATTTATAGATGAAGGAACTTGTATGCTCAGGACCATATTGTTTAGTAAGAAAGATGTAGAGTTGGGGTTTTGTTGTGTTTTTGAGACAGGGCTATACTGTGTAGACAAGATTCTCTCCAACTCATTGCATGCCCAGTCATAGTTGGGATTTAGATCAAGAACTTCATGTTCCAAATCATCATGACTCTGGTTAATTTATAATTCATGTAGAATCCCTTTACATCTCATATGAAGGATGTTTGCTTAGCCAATGAATATTTTAAAAATATCTACATTGTATCATGTATTTTGGACTAATATTATACAAAACACTGGTGAATTATTTTATCTAGTTTATCATACAATGGGGACAAATAGTAAGTAAAATACTCCTTACTGAATTAACTTATAAATATATGGTTATAGACTTTCCTTTGGAGAGAAGGCCAATGGCAGGACTAATTGGACTCAGGGCAATTAATAACAAGAAAAAATCAAAAGGGAACATGAATTTGGGAGACAAGGTAGAGGTAATAGGAGGAGGTAGAGGGAGGTAGTGGTAGATTAAACCAATATACACTGTATAAATGCACAAGGTTTTCAAAACGTAAAAATATTATTAAAATATGCACTTATAAACATAAAGTCCTGTTGTACCAGCTGTATACTGGACAGTGTGAGGTACAAAGGATATATTAAGAAAATATTTTGGTTTCAGAGAAGATAGGTTTGCATTAAAAACAAAACAAATTCATTCAACTCCTGTGTGCCTGAAATGCACTGGAATGCAGATGAATGAAATTAAGTTTAACTTCACATTTTCTACTGAGATAAGTTTAACTTTGTGAGCTTCTCATGGCTTAGAGCTGTATTTGTACTACTTGCTCTTACTAGCTGTCAACACATGTGAGAAATCTATCTACATGCAGCTCACTGCTCCCTTGCACATACCCTAAGACCCTGGCAAGCCTCCTTGGTGCCAATCAGTAGCTTGCAGTAATGTGAAAAGTAGTGGCATCCATGGATTCCCATTGCAGAGTCCCTCATTAAAATCCATGCTTGGCAGAGCAGCTTGTCCCAGATCACAGATTCAGGATTGCAGTGGGGCGCAGACAGGATGGAGACAATGAATGTATTTGGCTTGTTAATGACACTCTCAGAAGGTGAGGTTTCTGTCTAGATATTTCTAGAGAAATTAGGGCCATTTATCGCACACAGAGACATCTATTCACATATACATAAGTTCTTACTCTATGGGAATGTTGCTAATTAGCAAAACTTTTCAAAGTTTTTTTTTTTCTAGTCATTAACTGTGTTAGTCAGAGTTTTCATTCTTGTGAGCAAACATCTGGGAGAAGTACTTTTAAAAAAGGAAGGATTTATTAGGGCTTGTAGTCTCAGAAATATCAGACCATAATCAGCTAGTTTCCTTGTTACAGAGAAGAAATGATGCATGTTGCAATGGTGGGAGCATGATGGAACAAAGGTGCTCACCTCATGGCAGCCAGGAAGCAGCCAGGAAGCTGAAAGGAATAACAAAGTCTAGGACTAGAATGTATCCTTCAAATGCATGCCCTCAGGGACTCACGTCTTCCCACAAGGTCCTACCTTTTGTAGTCCCACCATCTCCCAACAGTCTGTTCAGATTTGAATCCATTAATGGATTAAACCAGTGGTTAAACAAGAGTCCCTGGTTCCACTGTCTCTGGAAACACCTCATATGCATATGCATGCTTTACCAATCAATATTAACCATCACAATGCAAAGAAAGAGGCACTCGAATCTGAGCCATAATTGAATAAACCTAATTGGAACAATAGAAGAAAGATCAGAATCATGAAGATTTTTCCCCACCTTTAAACAGAATTGCTAGAATTTAATTATTATCAGAGATAACAATGACATGATGATGTTATTGTAAGATGACAATGGTGGCCCTTGTCTAGGATCTTGTTTTTACCATTGTCACAGCGTTCCTCCTTTATTCACTCATTCATTCCATGATCCTTTCCCTAGAGTGGAAACTGGGCAATTTTATTCCGTATTGATTGATCATTAAAGAGAAAAGCTGGCTTTGCAACTACTGAGCCAATCAGAGGTTCCAGGCTATCAACCATGAATGGCCTACATCCCAAATTGCACTCAAGGATCAATCAGTCTGCTGTGTTTTCAGGGACATGAGGCTGGAATTGGGAGCACCCAAAGCAACGTCTGTGGGTACCAGCTCTCTGGGTGTGCAACTTAATGAACTTCTGGCAGAATTCTTTTTCTTGCAACAGAAATGTCCACCCATGCTTAACACCTCTAAACTTGGGTGTAAAAATGTTTACTTAATAGGTGCTAGGTGATACATGATCATTTTAAAACAATGTGGCCTAAATATATTCTAAGAATACTAATGATAATGGTTTAGAGTTTTTTAATTCCTACCATGTTCTGGGGTAGTTGCTCTGCAAGTATAAGGCAAAGTCTATGTCTTCAAACAATTTACACTAAAGTTGTGAAGAACCCCCTTAGCTAACTAGTTGACGTTTGCTGAGGAGAAAAGGGTTTGTATACAGAAACATTTTTGTGGGCTGGTGCAATCAGAGATTACTTGAAGAGATGGAATGGTTTAAAGACCTTAAATGAGAAATCATAACAAATACACTCATCTAAAAAAAAGTGGTTACCTTAGGACACTGGATTCTTGGCCTGACAGTGATGTTGTTGTTCAAAATTTGGAGGCCTCATCCCCCAGGACTGCCTCTAGCCACATGGCAGGAGGTCTCCAAACCTGAGTTTAGATGTTTCTTCCCAGCTTGACCACGCACTTGATTTTTCAAACTTGGTTCTAAATCACTTGTTTAAAAAAACCAAAAAGGTGTTAGGGGGTGAAACTTGGCCACTCTTGAAAGCAAACTCAGGCTCTTTTAATCTTAGAGGACAGTTTGGTCAAGAACCCTAGGCAGTCCTGGATTTGAATCCTGACACAGAAAGTTCCTTGGCTGAGTTATTTAACCTCATTGTGTTTTAGGTCATAAAGTTGTAGGGGCTGATAGGTTAATATAAGTTAGATTTAGTGAATACCTAAGTTTCTGATACAGTCTCTTAATTCGGGGCATGAAGATCAACTGCTGTGAGCAATTAGCTTATCAGCTTATGGATGAAGTCAGGTGAAATGAGGGGAGTCTCTTTGGACTGAAAAACAAGGTTGAAGCCAGGTGAAACAAGGAAAGACTTTATGACCTGGCATTGCTTTCAACTGCTAAGTGGGCAGAGCCCAAATTAAGCTGAAGCAGGTGGAACAAGGAGTGATCCTATTTAAGGACAAGTGGATGAGCCCAGAGAGGTGCGTGCTAAGGGCCCCCGATATGAGAGAGCTCCGAGAGTCCTGCTGGAGAAAGTTCTGGTAGACCAATGGCCAGATCTCCCTGAGGCAGAAGGAAGCTGGTGTGCAGAGAAAGCCTCGGCAAGACAGCAAAAGGCCAAGGATGTGGTAAAAAAGAAATCGGGTAAATGGAGAATGGTAACAGATTTAAGAGCTGTGAATAGAGTAATTCAACCTATGGGTCCTTTGCAGCCTGGTATGCCTTTACCTTCTCTGTTACCAAAGTCATGGCCTTTAATAGTAATTGATTTAAAAGACTGCTTTTTCTCAATTCCATTGCATAAGAATGATAGGGAAAGGTTTGCCTTCTCTGTACCTACTCTTAATAACAGTAGGCCAATCAAGAGGTATTGTTGGAATGTACTTCCACAGGGAATGTTGAACAGTCCAACTCTGTGTCAATATTTTGTACAAAAACCATTAGAAATAATGCGTAAGCAGTTTCCTCGATCTATTATCTATCATTATATGGATGATATTTTGTTGGCTGATTCTGATGTAGTTGTTTTAGAGAACTTATTTAAGGAAATGCAAAGAATTCTACCACTATGGGGGTTAAAAATTGCTCCTGAAAAAATACAAAGAGGAGATTCAATCAACTATTTGGGTTATAAAATAAGTCAACAGAGAATAAGATCGCAAAAGGTACAAAATCCTGGAGACCTTAACCTTCTATTGCCAGTAGAAGCCATTCGTTCCCTTCTACGACCATGTTCTCCATTAAAAGCCGTTCGTTCCCTTCTAATACCATGTTCTGCAGAGTCCAGGTACCTATCATTTCGAGTTCTGGAGGATTCAGCCTTACGATATCTTTGGAAATGACCAAGTTCACCATTTTTAAAGCACTCATTAAGACCCCTAGCAACTGCTTGTGCTATGACATTAGTCTGATGCTCTTGACAACCAATATCAGCTGTTTCTCTTATCCATTCATCTACTGGGGCCCCTCGAGCTTTCAATGGTCTAATTGCCCTTTGACATTCAGCATTTGCATTTTCATATGCCAAGGCATTTATCAAGTCCTGTCTGGCATCAGGGTTATCTACATCTCTCTCCACAGCTGAAGTCAATCTCCCTAAAAAGTCTGAGAAGGTTTCCTGAGGACCTTGTATTATCTTGGTAAATGAAGTAAACCTTTTCCCAGCCTCAGCCACCATATCCCAGGCCCTCAGAGCTGCAACACGACATCGTTCGATGACAACATCTTCAAATTGAGTCTGTAACCGTATGTCAGCATAAGGTCCCTCACCAAGCATTTGGTGGGTTGTGACATTTATTCCCCTTGCCATATTTTGCTGCTCTAATTTTGTGGCTTCATGTCTCCACCATGACAACCATTGTAATTGCTGGCTACCTTCTAGCACAGCTGATATCATAAAGTAGATATCACAATTACTTCCCCCAAAATATTGTAGTTTTGATTAGAATATTTTCAGCAGCAAATAATGTTGAAGTTAACCAAAATTGACTTAAACATTCTGGAAATTTCTTTAGCATAAAGAGAAATCTAGAGGTAAAGGAAGCTCCATATAGAATACATCTATGGGATCCATGGTTTAGTTCATTGAAGACTTCCTGGCTCTGGCCACTTCTGTTCTCCAGTTCTGTTATCAAGCTGGGTCCACTAGAGTTTGTAAGAAGGTCATGAATAGTCATTAGGGAAATACATAGTCTTTCTCATGACTAGAATCTCTTTCTCTAGCGTTGTATATACACACTTCCCATTCAGACTGGGCTTTCTTACAGTTCATGCCCACCCATGGGTCAATGTTTAGCAACAGTGAGAATGCCATGTGTGAGTTGACTGAGCATGGGGTACACTGGGTACTAAGAAGGATTAAATAGTAAAGTCATGGGCCTTTCGTAGCCTACAGCTAGCATCCAGTGAAAGCTATCTTCAGTTCCTCTCTGGTCCAGAGTCACACTCTCACTGTTGAGCCACAAGATAGTGCACTATCTAAGATGGTAGCCCTTGGCTCAATCAGTGCATGAGAAAACAGCTGGGGTTTTAAGTACAGGTGAAATTATGACATTTGACCAGAAAGGAGTGCTGAGTCAGGGCTGGGAGAGAGGAGCGATCAAGAGCCAGCTTTTGCTCTATTCCTTTTAGCCCTGACACTGGTGCCGTCTCTGTCTTCACATGGACTCATGGGGCAGGGTACTAGGGTATGGGTGATGGCTCTTACCAGAGGATATTGAATACTGTATCTATCCAGGCAAACTTAGGACCCCAGTTCATCTTTCTGTGTGTTGGCAACTAGCTGGAAAGGACCAGAACTAAAGCTTTTACACCTACTTAGCACCTGGTTAAGCATCACTTGGCACCTGCCAAATGGGTCTCTACCAATGAGGGGGAATTTGCACTGATTACTGTACTAATTAAGCAGAAGTCATGCTACTCACAATCATTAGGCTAAATCGGTTTCTGGGGAAAAGTGTTCATAAGCAGCTGCCCAATTGAAGTGGATTTGAAGGCACCCCACGCACCCAGCTCATGTACCAGCAGTCACTCTCACGCTGCTAGCCAGCACAACCTGAATTCTTATGATCAGGGATAATTGACAATCTCAAATCTAGACGACATGGATTAGGGAGTCTTAAAATGTGAGGTGCTGAAGCTTAATTGAGGTGACACTGAGAACCAAGCATACACGGTGGCTCATCCAGCAGTGAGTACATATTTCATAGTGCTTTGACCTACTACTTCTCTCTTTGTTTCCTTTTCCTGCCCTGGTTATCCTCCTCTCCCAAAGACCTTCAGCATTCCTCTTTAGGTGGCTAAGAACACTCCATAAACTCGATTTGGGAACAAAGTGAGGTAGATTATCTGAACCTTGATACTGAGGGCTTCTTTGATGGGGGTGGGATGTCTGTGTTTGTTGGTAAGGAGGGTGTTAGCATGCATATTCATAAGGGTGGGAATACTTGTCAGCATCTGAAGACTTTTCCATAGCAATAGATTCGCTTAGGAGACCAAGAGTGCCTCAAATAGCATAAGAAGCTATGTCTGAAGGCAAGCACTTTTGAATCGGGCAAAAACTCCCTCTGAAGAGTTGTTATTCTATTATTTATTTATTTATTTATTTTTAACTTGGGTACTGGCTTTTATAGAATATTGTGATGGAGGTTAGAGAAATGCCAAACTTGAGGAGTATTGTGAAAAAAAAATAGGGAGAGTGTAGGACCTGGTCTGTATCTATTTAGGTATAATATTTACTAGTTTGAGATAAGCCTGAGCCATTGTGGTGGCTACTTCTGAGATGTTCATGTGCAACCTGAGGTCAGTTAATTTTCCTAATGTATGTTCTAGGTGCATTTCTGTCTGCTAGATTTTCCTAGACCCCTGAGGGAGGTGATTTCTCTTGTGGGGAGGAAGTGGATCCTTCCGTATTATTAAAAACTGTGATGATGTTTTGGGGCAATTGCATCTCACTTTCTGGAAGGTTGGAGAAAAAGAATTCAATTTGGAGTCAATAGAAAATTTCAAACTTGGGTGCAATTCCATATAGCAAATGCCACTATAATGAAAATCTTCACATCCCAGTGATCCCCAGTGGCCTATTTGTATCAGGCAGTATTCAGTGAGGGAAAACTTTGCCCTAAATAAAAATGTGAATAATTCCCTGAAGTTTATTCTAATGGGAAACTGTTGGCCAAACTCTTGAGGGTTCAGGAATAGGAGACATGAAGAGACACTTCTTAATAAAGAATATTCTGAAAGAGAAAAAGGACTATAGTTATTTGAGAATTTGGAGGGTGAATGACTGCCAGGTGGGGAGGTGACCACAAGGACACAAACCCTTACAGAAATATTCAGAAACCTTGGTGCTTTGTGAAAGAGTGGGGACTCCACTCATCTCATTTTTTTAAATTCAAGGGAAGGGTGATTTGGAAAAGCTTAAGAATCTGGGACATGCAGGTAGCAGACATCTGAATGTCATTTAAATACTATTATGCTGTGGGCTGCCATCCACTCAGCTTGATGTGTGCTAGGTGTGCATTGATAACTATGGTGTGTGTAGCATGAGTGTGGACACAGAGGTGTTCTCCGAATAGTAAATGCTACACCAAAGTTAGATACTGTGCTGATTGTGTCAATGATTTCAACACATGTCTGGGAGAGTGATGGGCGAGGAGGCAGGTAGGGATGATGCTGGCCATGGGGAGAAATGAAGGCGAATGAAGGAAGCATCTTGATCATAGACTCTGATGACTCCTAGCTTGAAAAACCCTTTGACATTTTGAGGAATCTTTTCTTTGGAACCTAGTGTTGCCAGAAGCTTGATCTGATCCAAGGAGCAACCCATTCCTGAACACTTTTCCTCTGCTAGAAATCCCATTTTGCACCTTCACTGCAAAGGCCCCTTTGATCCTTGGGAACTGGGGTTCTTCCTGAAGAGAGATTGATGCTTTCCAGATACATGGATCAGTGCAGAGACAATGCCTCCTGCCATGAGGGATTGATAATAAAACATTTTCCTTAGACCAGACAGACATGGCCGATAGCAGAGGGGATGAGAAGAAAGGATAGAGAAGTAGACTTTCTTTATGTTGAATAAAAGCCTCTATCCTGTCTCTCTCTTGACAGGGAGTCAGGGATACTGTTGACTGGATCTGCAATTTCCCTCCCAATGTCTGGAAGCTTTCTAGAGCTGCTCATCTGTCTGGATCTGGCTGGTCATCTGTTTATTGTCAGGGAAAATCGAGATAGGGCTGCTGGGGGGAGGAAGGTTCTCTTGGGCTCCTAAATGAAGTTGCAATGAGAAATGTCTCTGGAGGGATTGAGCATGCCATTGGAGTGGTTTGCTGACAATCACAGAAAAGCACACAGCAGAGCTGTGGCATAGAGGTTAGCTCCTGCAGCATTTGTCTGCACTCCAGTTTAATCATCTATTTCTTTTAGAAAGCAACTCAGAGAGCCCACCTGGGGTCCCTGGGCAGATGCCCTCCTAGCAACCTGCTGGGCAAAGCTCCTTCATCTAGGCAGGTGATGCCGCCTTGGTACCCCAGGAGGATAGTACCAAAGGCATTGGTTTATTTGACTGCTGAAATGCAGACTTCCTGCAGATGGAAGTTGGCAGCTCTTGATCCAATACAATTGATTTCCTGCAGCTGGTCTGCTCAAGTTGTAGAAAAACTCTACAACCATTGGCTACCTAAAGAAGCAGAGAGGTGACTCAGATGAGCAAACTCAAGATGGGTCTGAGCCAGGTCTGGCTGAGCCATTAGGTCTGTTCTCCAGTGGCTCCAATGAGGGGAACCCTTCTTGATGAACTTGTCCCTTGTCTGTGTAGCACTGTGGCACAGATCTTAGTCTAGGAACCAGACAGCCCTGGCTTCAAATTTTTCTTCCTCATTTTTTAGCTATATGTACTTGATTGAATATTAAACCTCCTCTCATTCATTTATGTATTTAAAAGGGGGGAAGGGGTATCTGGGAAATCACCGCATCATTATAATACATGAGAAGTAGGTCTGGCTCCATTTAAATTCTTGATATGTGAAAAGAGTCAATGATACGGATGGGAGTGAGACAGCTAGTTTTCCTGTCTAGGGATCTAACTGGGAGATAACTCCGTGCAAAATGCTGGTTTGTCTTCCCTCAAAGAGAGTCTGGAAGCAAGAAGACATTCCGCCTACTAGAAGAGTGGGGCAGCTGTCACCTGAGAGAGGCCCTAGGATTAATCATAGAGAGACAGGAAAGGAAAGCAGATATGGCCAGAACATCGGGACACCCCCAGTCTCTATGATTATGTGACCTGCCGGGAGGCTGAGGTAGGGTTCCTCTGTGTTTGCCTCAGCATTCATTGGCTTACTCTCAGTCAACAGCAATAAGGACAGCTTTGGGCATTGCAAGGGAGCTATTTAAACCTCTTCATCCATGTCTGCCTTTCTAGGGCAGCTATTTACCGAGGAATTTGCCTATTGGCACTGGTTTCTTGCTGTATCCCCTCCTATACAGCCGAGTCCTGAGGTGCCAGATACTCTAAAACTGCCCTTATCGCGTCTTACAAAAATGTTTTGGTCCGTTGTGGATCATCTCATGATGGAGGTCTCATTGATTATATTGCCTGTTGACGGTGTTAGTGTGTGTAAGCACCCTCTACGATGCTGTCACAAGAGTGAACTCAGTTAGTGATGCATCTTTCTCTTCCTTCCTGTGAAACTCCATGGAAATGCTAAGAAATAAAATGCCATGAAGCCACAGGAGGAAGGAAACATGCAAAATAATGAAAATAGTCAATATGGTTCTGAGGATGGAAAGCAGACGAGGCAGCCAAGGGCAAAGCTAGAACTTCACTGCCCACAGAGAATAATGGCAAAAATCAAACTGATGGCCCCTGAGGTCCAGGGCATGAGATTGACGTGTCTGCTCAGGCCAGGGCTTGCTTGGTACCCACTTCTCCACTGCAGATGTAATAACTGCCTTGTGCCCTCTATTAGAAATTGACCCTGGAGAGGTGTCCCAGTTTCACTTCAGTTGCTGTGAGAACACACCCCAACAAAAAGCAACTTAGGAGAGATAGGGTTTATTTTAGCTCACAATTCCAGATAACAGCTAACTGTAGCAGGGATGTCATAGTGGCAGGACCTCTAAAGGACTGGTCATATCACACCCACAGTTAAGTGCAGAGAGAAATGAATTTGTGCATATTTACAACTCAGCTCAAATTTTCACTCTTATGTACTCCAGGAATAAAATCCAGTGAATGGTGCTACCCAAAGGAAACTGGGTTTCCCCACATCAGTCATCAGAATAAAGACAATCCCACACAGATAAGCACAACAGACCAACATAATCTAGGTGATCCTTTACTGAGATTCTCTTTCAGAGTGGTTCTCGATCATGCAAGTTGGCAATTGAAACTAAATATCAGAAGGATCTAGGCTCAGAGCATGATAGTGGACATCATACATCAGAAATATTGGCAGTAACACATAGACTAAATATGGGGATTCTGAGTGTGAGGCATTGAACAGGCAGCCAGGGTCAGCCCGGTGGCTGCTGCTTCAGGGAGACGGAACAAGACACACACACACACACACACACACACACACACACACACACACACACACACAGAGAGAGAGAGAGAGAGAGAGAGAGAGAGAGAGAGAGAGAGAGAGAGAGAGAGCCTAATATGTGAGGACTCCCTTGAACCTTAGATTAATAGACCATTCCCATGAATTCAGAACTTCTTAAAAAATTACCTGGGCGTTAACTTGTCTGATTTCAACCCATATTAAATACCTGAAAATTCTATCCTTCCTTGTTATAGGCAGTAATTGAACTCTTGGCTCCTCTCTCCCTCCCTCCCTCTCTCTTCCATCCTTCCCTCCCCTTGTTTCTCCCTCTTCCTCTCCTTCCTTTCCTCCTATCTTTCTGTGTCTCTTTGGTTCCCTCCCTCCCTCTTGCTCCCACCCTAGCTGACCTGCTTAGAGTCTACCCTGTTCACACTTAGTTCTGGGAGACAGCCAGGAATGAGGGAATTTACAGAATTCAAAGACCCACTTTTCTAGTGCACTCCATTGTGGAAAAACACCTAAAGTTCTTCTCACTTTTGCCCAGTACTCTGAAAAATATGAACCTATAAGGCTGGAGAGTCTGTTAGAATTTTGACTCTCTGCTAGATAAAGAATGGGACTTGTTTTCAAGTTAGAAGGTGAGGAAAGGAGAAATGAGCCAGCAATTTCAAATGCCAACTACTCTCTGGTCTCTAGATACCTAAGACACTTAGTAATCCCTTTGGGAAGATATATATATATATATTCATTCATTCTGAGTTTTTTATTCAGGATTATAATTATAGCAGCCCTGGGGGAAGACTGGTCTCACAGACATTGATCAGAACTGGGGTTTTTGGCAACCATTGTGTTTTGGAAGCTTTGATCCTCCCATTACTTCTCTCCATCTTCTAAATATAAATGAACATCTGCAAACTTAAGTTTGCAAAGACTCCAATATAGAAGACAAAGAAGTAATAGAAAACTTAGAAATGGAAAAGGTTAGCGGTGTGTGAGGTGGGAGGTGCTCAAATGAAACAGAGATACTACAAGAGTGGGGCAAAGTGCAAAATTCAGTTCTCCACAAGAATAACCATAAAAAGATGACATGTACTTTAGTTACAAAATAAAAGCAGGCTACTGTTTCTTAAAGAATCAAAGAAAGACAGAGAGAGGTGGGTGGAAGAGAGGAAAGAGGGGGACAGAGAGACTTGGAGGATAAAGGATGTCTGAGAAATTTTAAAACATACTTACAAAATTCAATTTTACAGTTTTTTTCAATTCCATTTTCTCTTCTACTATTCAGTAATGGAAGAAATCTACTTTAGGCAAAACAAAAATAAGAAAGGGAAGACAATTTAAAAGACCCAACAACTGATTAAAAAAAAAAAGCTAGAAAGAGAAAATAGAGAAGCAGGAGAGGATATTACCAAAGAAATAACCTTCAGCAGCATCCCTGAACAGAATACCATGGGCATTTAGACCCAAACAACCCAAAATCAGAAACTCAGGTCTCAGAAGGCTCCTCAAAAGACATATTACAGATTCCAAATTCATAGGAAGTTATAAAAAAGAAACTGCTTCGAAGAACATTCCATTTCTCTGTAGCTTTATATTAGCTTGGGGAGAAAATCATGCATATGAATGGATACTGAACCTTTTCATTGATTAGTTTGGGATTTGGAGCTAGAGTTCCTGAAACACAGGAATTTGTGTAAGTTGTTTATTTTCTGACAATGTAAAGCCCAATACCTACACAATACTTAGACAGATAAAAAATATCTCCAGCATGATGTTAATGCAGAAATAAGTCTGTTAGTAGAATTCACAAAAGAACAGCTCTTTGTGGCAATTTCTCTTTAACAGAGCATGATTAAAAACCCAAAGGGGAAGAATGAACAAACAGGATTTATATCAAAGATGACAATTCCTCAGATTAATTAGAAACTCATTTAAAACATTATGAATTTTATTGTGTTTGACTTCTTTTTATTTTTTAACTAGAGTGTGACTTTTTAGGTGATAGTGCTGTTCTGCAATGGTAAAATATTGGACAAGCCTGATGTAGTGTCTAGTTCAGGGGTTGGCAAACTATCCATGGGTCTTTTTATTAATAAAGTTTTATTGGAGCACAACTATGCTCATTTGTTTCTGTATCATTGATGGAGTCTTTGCTGTAGCTTCAAAGCTGAAGAATCCGGACAGATATCACAGTTTCCACAGTCTAAAATATTGATTATCTTAAACTTTATAGAAAATACTGTCTTCTATATTAATGACAAGGTCCTTCCATTGACTAACACTGTGAATATAAACAGTTCCCAACAAAGAACAGCACTATGACATTTCTGAACATCAGGAATAAAGAGAAAATTATGAGATTCCAGAGAGCAAATAAAGTCACACACAAAAAAAGATGAGAAGTTGAAATGGGACTGACATTCTCAAAAGCAACAGTGGAGACTACATCAAAGTACAGCAAAACTTTCAAGATTCTGCACAGAGTTTAAATTTCCATCTGGAATTTAAATATAGCTTGAGAGGAGAACAGAGGTGTTCTCAGAAGGCCATGTCTCAAAGTCTGTAGTTGGTTGTGTGCAGAGGATTTGTGTTGGTATAAAAAAGGAGTAAACTGAGGAAGAAGAAGCTATGGATACTTGCATGAAGGAGAGCCAGGGGGAGAGGCTGGGGTTTTGCCTTGCAGAGGCCCAGAGAATAGTGGGTCCTGGCTAGAGCATGGTGAGGAAGAGGAAAAAACTACTATGACAAAGAAATATAAAGTACTGACAGCATTGAGTGATATTTACACATTCTTCCAGTGACCACAATGTACCTTTCTTGCTGGGTCATCTAGAAGTCACCTCCTTTCCCCTTTTTCCTGAGCCTCAGGGAGGCAGAAACCTGAGCCACTAGTCTCTGGCCATTCTGCAATCCTAATATCTTCTGATAACTTATGTAAAATTTCCCTCTATGGAATCATTTGACATGAGTTTATAGACTCTGATACAGAAGTCAATTAATAATGTCTAAGGTGGATAATTTGAGAAATACCAGTATAAGCATCATGCAGACATGTGAAAGTACAGGCCAGGAAAGAAAAGGTAATTCAGCAATGATACAAATTTTAAACAGTGTGCCTCAGAGAAGAATCGAGATAGGGATGGGGAGGGAGGTGAGAGAGATGTGTTAGGAAATACTGTTTTAAGTCTTTCACAATATTATTTGACTTTATGTTAAGTACTTTGGAAAAAAATGTGGCACATTTTCAACTTCCAACCTAGTTACTGGCTCCCCTGCTCCCTCAGAGAAAGACTGTGACCAGGACAGAGACGCCACTGGGGAAGAGGAAACCAGACTGTTCACATATCTGCCTCAGCAAAGTGCTAAGAGGAGGAGGATGAGATAGGCCAGGGAACAGTCACTGAAGCCAAAAGTGAGCCAGAGGCTGTTGTTGCATATGGAAGCAGCCTTCCCCTGGGTGCTCAGAAACGCTGGAACCTCCTGCTGTTCTTTCATTGATTTAGCAAATATTTATGGCATGACTTCTATGTGCCCAGGCAGTGTCTGGGCCCTGGAGACACCGCAGGAAGCCAGAACAGCCACTCCCAAATATGAAGGATTGCTGGGGTAAACTCATTAGGATGCAAGGCAGATCTTTGCCTTCCATCTATTTTCGCCTAAGGAGACAGAGCCTTTTCACAGATGAAAGTTCTCCTCTTCTCCCTCTTCCCCTTAAAGTGGTAAACTCTCTTGTAGCCTTCCCAGCTGGGAGACAGCAGCAAAGGAGTCCTCCCACGATCCCTGCCTTTGGTTTGGGACTGCTTTTATTCTATTTTATTGCTGCTCTCTAAAATTTGTTGTTATGCTCTACAAGCCAGATTCTTTTAATTTAATTTACTGTTGGTGTGTGGGGTATGTGGATGAGCCACGCTGTGCACGAGGAAGTCAGAGAACAACTTCTGTTTGCTCCTACAACCGTGGGATCAGGGCAATGAACTGAGACCCTCAAGCTCTTGTAGCAAGATTATAGCCTGAAGCTGCATTGCTGAATTACTGCCTTAACTGTGCACCGGGTGCGTTAAGAAGCATGTTTGCTTTTCTTTTTAATCTCCTTTGTTGTAGGAGTCTTCCCTAACTAGAAACTTGGAAGGTTTGAAAAAGAAAACAAAAGCAACGAAGTGGCTTTATTTTCTCCTCTTCACAGAGGAGTAAATCAAAATCATTGCACTTTTTTTTTTTCTCATATTGCTGTGTCTGTCACTTGTTATACTAAGCTCTTTTTAAAAGATCCCAATTGGGGAATAAAGAGATGACTCAGCAGTTAAGAGCATGCATGTCCTGCTCCTCCAAGGGGACTTGGGTTGGTTCTCAGCACTCACAGCAGGTGGCTCAGTACTGCTTGTAACTCTAGTTCTCCGCATTCAACTTCTTCTTCTGGCTTCTGCAGCCACTGCACACTCAGGCACAATGTCCCACACATGTAGCATAATTAAAAAACTAAAAATAGAATCTTTTTTTTTTAAAAGATTTCTTTCTTCTCATCAGTTCCTTGGTCTTCGGGTCACCAGGCCCCAAGGGTGACATCCTGTAAGGGAGATACACTTCCAATGGCCTCATCAATGATGTCTGTTTATTGAGTGGTGCACTTCGGGCATCTTCCCAAGTTCCTTGTGTATCTAAACTAATAGAGTAGTGTAGCAGAAGAAAATAGTTCTCATTAATCTTCTAAAGCTCTTAGTTGGATAGAATCTATGACAAAAGACAGATTAACAAGAGAAAGAAAAATGAAAGGTTTTTTTAAAGCTATTTTTTAAACATTTATTTATTTATTATGTATACAATATTTGGCTTACATATATGCCTGGGCACCAGATCTCAATGTAGATGGTTGTGAGCCACCATGTGGTTGCTGGGAATTGAACTCAGGACCTTTGGAAGAACAAGACAGTGCTCTTAACCTCTGAGCCATCTCTCTAGCCCAAAAATGAAAGGTTTTACTGTGTGCATTTTTATGTATATGTGGGAAGCGCACAGGACATGAACAGTCCTGGAACAGTGACTTTCAGTTCTAGCTAATATGGTGTCTTCAAAAAGGATAGCAATTTTTAGTGAAATGATAAGATCAAAGGACTGCGAAAACATCTTGTGGGAAAGCAAATGAAAGTCAGATGAAGACCAGTTCATAAATTATATCCATGTAGATGCCCTTGTGCAACTCTGGGGCTGTAAGAGTCTACAGTTGCCTTTGTTCTCCAGAAAGGGGGTCAGAATAACTCCTGTCTTTGTAAATCTGAGTTTTCCTTCTAGGCCAATAGAGGGCAGAGAACACTCTGTATCTACATTTTCTTGTCTTCAGCTCTTCTGTTCCTTTATATCAACATCCCACTTAAACTTTAAAGCTTTGTCCTGGACCATTTTGCAACCATGTAACTAAAAGAATCTTAAAACCTTGACTTGGGGGGGGGCCAAGATGGTGGCGAACTGCACGGACACATTTTGAATGTGGGAGAGAAGAGCCATAGAAAACACAGAGTTGTGGGACACTGTGCAAAAACCGGAGGGTCTTGCCCCTCCGGGAACACGCACAGCTCCCAAGGGACTGTTAAAAGTCCCAGGGCAAGGCTCTCCCCCCATCTCTTGCAGACACGGAAGCCACTAAATCCGGGACTCGGGAGCTCCCATTTGGAGAGGTGCCTGGTAAGATCGATCCCAACACACAGCAGGCAGAATCAAACCACATGGCAATCGCCCACTAGCCTACTGGGCTTCCCACACCTCAGGAAGACCTTATAACTACTTAGGAAACTTTGCAGAATAGTTGAAGTCTTAACAAGGAAGAAACAGGGTGCTCAGCAGGTGATCCACAGCCGCTGGAGCCGGAGCGGGAGGTGGGCCGGCAGAGCAGTTGGGGAGAGAAGCGGGCGCAGGCGGGCGGGGCTAGTGCCCCGCGCACCCACGGCAAAGCAGCTAGGGTGGGAGGCCAGCTCAGACGGCGGGAGGGGCCGAAGCTCCGCCCACCCACAGCAAAGCAGCTAGGGCAGCAGGCCAGCTCAGACGGCGGGAGGGGCCGAAGCTCTGCCCACCCACAGCAAAGCAGCTAGGGCAGCAGGCCAGCTCTGACAGCGGGAGGGGCCGAAGCTCTGCCCACCCACGGCAAAGCAGCTAGGGCGAGAGGCCGGCTCAGACGGCGGGAGGGGCCGAAGCTCCGCCCACCCACGGTGGAGCAGATAGGGAGGGAAGCGGCCAGGACTGTGGCGGAGAAGCCTAGTGGGTAACCAGAAGCCAGGGGTCCATAGCTGTACTCTGGTAAACCCAGACATATTAGGTGTGGAGCCGGGCCCTGTCAGCCTCCATGACGACAAACAAAGCCCACAAAATCTGTGCCTGGACAAACAGGTCCATACCATCAGAACCATTATAGGCTGATCACTCAGTGTGCAACATAGAGAAGTCTGAACTGGGAGCAGTGAAACAACCCCAGACCATTACTCACTACCTGGGAATAGGCTGCACCAGCTCACAGCGATTCAGGCTATTAAAACCACAGTGATCCTGAGATCACCCTGTAAGCAACGACAGATAGCCAAGCAATTCAACTCCTTCACCGAAGCATCCCCTGTGGATCCAAACACAGAAAACGAAAAGAACCGACAGCTAAACACACCCACATGGCCAAAGGTCCAAGAAAAAGTAGAAATCAAGGAAATATGACTCCAACAAAGCAGAATTATCCTAGCTCATCCAATTTGGATGACCTCACACCAACAGTAACACATGAAAACGATGACAATTTTGCATTATGGAAAGTGATAGAGTCCCTTCAAGAAGAACTTAAATCTATGAAGGTATTCAAAGAAGCCACAATTTTACAAGCCAAAATAATGAACAACACCATTAAAGAACTCCAAGCCAAGGTGACAGAGCTTGAACAGGAAAAAGACAAAGCAATGAAAGATTTTCAGACAAAAACAAGTAAGCTGGAGAAGGAAATGTACAAAATGAACAATACCATACAAGACATGAAAATAGAAATAGAAACAATAAAGAAAACACAGTCAGAGTTAAAAGAGGAAGTGGAGAACCAAGGGAAGAGAACAGGAACTACAGATGCGAGTATCAACAATAGGATGCAAGAGATGGAAGACAGAATCTCAGGCATGGAAGATTCGATGGAAGAAATCAGTACAACATCCAAAGAAAATGAGAAGGCTAAAAAAATCTCTCAGCCACAACATCCAAGAAATCAAGGACTCAATGAAAAGACGGAACCTAAGAATCATAGGCATAGAGGAAAGAGAAGACTCCCGACTCCAAGGTCCAGGAAATATCTTCAACAAAGTCATAGAAGAAAACTTCCCAAACCTGAAAAAAAGAGATGCCAATAAAAATCCTAGAGGCTTACAGAACACCAAACAGATTAGATCAGAAAAGAAACTCCTCTCACCACATAATAATTGAAACACCAAATGTACAGAACAAAGAAAGGATATTAAAAGCTGTAAGAGAAAAAGGCCAAGTCACATACAATGGCAGACCAATCAGAATTACACCTGACTTCTCCTCAGAAACTTTAAAAGCTAGAAGGGCCTGGACAGATATCCTACAAGTCCTGAGAGATCATATGTGCCCAGCCAGACTACTATACCCAGCAAAACTCTCTATCAACATAGATGGAGAAAACAAGATATTCCATGACAAAATCAAATTTAAACAATATCTCCCCACAAACCCAGCCCTACAGAAAATCCTAGAAGGAAAATTCCATCCCAGAGAAGAAAACTTCACCCAAGAAAACAAAGGGAATAGAAAACCCCTCAGCAACTAAACCAAAAGAGGCACAGGACCATCACCTATACCAAACTAATGGGAAATAATAACCGCAGGTCACTAATATCCATCAACATCAATGGACTCAACTCTCCAATAAAAAGAAACAGATTTACAGAGTGGATCCGCAAGCAAGACCCGTCCCTTTGCTGCATACAAGAAACACATCTCACTACCAGAGATAGTCACTACCTCAGAGTAAAGGGCTGGGAAAAGGTTTTCCAAGCAAATGGACCCAGGAAGCAAGCTGGAGTAGCCATCCTAATATCAAACAAAACAGACTTCCAACTGAAGTTAATGAAAAAAGACAAAGAAGGGCATTATATACTCATTAAAGGGAATATTCATCAAGAGGAAATCTCAATACTGAACATCTATGCCCCAAATACAAAGGCACCTACTTTTGTAAAAGAAACACTTCTAAAACTTAAATCACACGGTGATCACAACACATTAGTAGTGGGAGACTTCAACACCCCACTCACAACAATGGACAGATCATCAAGACTGAGGCCAAACAGAGAAATATTGAGTCTAACAGAGATCATGAAACAAATGGACCTAACAGACATCTACAGAATGTTTCACCCAAACACAAAGGAATACACCTTTTTCTCAGCACCCCATGGAACCTTCTCCAAAATCGACCACATAGATGAACACAAAGATAGTCTCAATAGATACAAGAAAATTGAAATAACATCTTGTATCTTATCAGACCACCACAGAATAAAGCTGGTCTTCAACAGCAAAAGAATCAACAGAAAGCCTACACACACATGGAAATTGAACAGCTCCTTACTGGATGACCACTGGGTCAGGGAAGAAATAAAGAAGGAAATCAAAGACTTCTTAAAATCCAACAACAATGAAGACACAACATACCCAAACCTATGGGATACAATAAAAGCTGTGCTACGAGGAAAGCTCACAGCACTGAGTGCATTCAAAAAGAAAATTGTGACAGCTCATATTAGTGAATTAACAGCTAAGCTGGGTGAATTGGAAAAAAGAAGAAGCAAACACACCCAAGAGGAGCAGAAGGCAGGAAATCATCTACTTAGGGCTGAAATCAACAACTTAGAATCAAAAAGAACTATACAAAGAATCAATGAAATCAAGAGTTGGTTCTTCGAGAAAATCAACAAAATAGACCGACCCCTAGCCAAATTAACTAAAAGGCAAAGACAAAGAACCCAAATCAACAAAATCAGAAATGAAAAGGGAGAAATAACAACAGACATTGAGGAGATCCAGAAAATATTCGGGTCCTACTTTAAAAATCTATACTCCACCAAATTTAAAAACCTAAGTGAAATGGACAATTTCCTCGATAAATTCCACCTACCAAAACTAAATCAAAATCAGATTAACAGCTTAAACAGCCCAATAACCCCTAAGGAAATAGAAACAGTTATTAATAATCTCCCAACCAAAAAAAGCCCAGGACCATATGGCTTTAGCATGGAATTCTACCGGACCTTCAAAGAGGAGCTAACACCATTACTCTTCAAACTCTTCCACCACATAAAAACAGAAAGAACACTGCCAAACTCATTCTATGAGGCCACTGTCATTCTGATTCCTAAACCACACAAAGACCCAACAAAGAAAGAGAACATCAGACCAATCTCCCTCATGAACATAGATGCAAAAATACTTAATAAAATACTAGCAAACCGAATTCAAGAACACATAAAAATATCATACATCATGATCAATTAGGCTTTATCCCAGGAATGCAGGGATGGTTCAATATACGAAAGTCTATCAATGTAATTCACCATATAAACAAGATGAAAGAAAAAAAACACATGATAATCTCGCTAGATGCAGAAAAAGCATTTGACAAAATCCAACACCCCTTCATGATAAAAGTTCTGGAGAGAACAGGCATACAAGGGCCATACCTAGAAATAATAAAGGCAATATACAGCAAGCCAGTGGCCAACATCAAATTAAATGGAGAGTAGCTTGGAGCATTTCCTCTAAACTCAGGGACAAGACAAGGATGTCCACTTTCACCATATCTCTTCAATATAGAACTTGAAGTTCTTGCTAGAGCAATAAGACAACTAAAGGAAATCAAAGGGATAAACATTGGAAATGAAGAAGTCAAATTATCCCTATTTGCAGATGATATGTTAGTATACATAAGCGACCCCAAAAACTCCACCAAAGAACTCTTACGGCTGATAAACAACTTCAGCAAGGTGGCTGGATACAAAATTAACTCAAAAAAATCAGAAGCCCTTCTTTATACAACAAACAAGCATACCGAAAAAGAAATAAGGGAAACAACCCCCTTCACAATAGCCACAAACAATATAAAATACCTGGGGGTAACTCTAACCAAGCAAGTAAAGGACCTATATAACAAGAACTTCAAGCCCCTGAAGAAAGAATTGGAAGAGGCCTTTAGAAGATGGTAAGATCTCCCATGCTCATGGATAGGTAAGATCAACATAGTAAAAATGGCTATCCTACCAAAAGCAATATATAGATTTAATGCAATTCCTATCAAAATACCAACACAATTCTTTATAGACCTGGAAAAAGCTATTCTCAACTTCATATGGAACAACAAAAAGCCCAGAATAGCTAAATCAATCCTGTACAATGAAAAAACATCTGGAGGTATCACCATCCCAGATTTCAGGCTGTACTACAGAGCAACAGTAATAAAAACAGCATGGTACTGGTATAGAAACAGACCAGTGGATCAATGGAATCGAATTGAAGACCCAAACATGGACCCACACACCTATGGCCAACTAATCTTTGACAAAGAAGCCAAAACCGCACAATGGAAGAAGGACAGCATCTTCAACAAAGGGTGCTGGTACAACTGGATGTCCATTTGTAAAAGAATGAAATTAGACCCATACCTATCACCTTGTACAAAACTTAATTCCAAGTGGATCAAAGACCTTAACATAAGGCCGGCCACACTAAATCTACTAGAAGAAAAAGTAGGAGAAACCCTCGAACTAATTTGCACAGGTGATAACTTCCTGAACAGAACACTAACAGCTCAGGACCTGAGATCAACAATCAATAAGTGGGACCTCATGAAACTGAAAAGCTTCTGTAAGGCAAAAGACACAGTCATTAGAACAAAACGGCAACCAACAGACTGGGAGAAAATCTTCACCAACCCCACATCTGATAGAGGGCTATTATCTAAAATCTACAAAGAACTCAAGAAACTAAATCCCAAGAAACCAAATAATCCAATCAAAAAATGGGAGACAGAGCTAAATAGAGAATTCACAAAGGAGGAATCCCTAATGGCCAAGAGTCACCTGAAGAAATGCTCAACATCCTTAATCATCAGAGAAATGCAACTCAAGACGACCCTGAGATTCCATCTCAAACCTGTCAGAATGGCTAAGATAAAGATCTCAAATGACAGCACATGCTGGCGAGGGTGTGGAGAAAGGGGAACCCTACTCCATTGCTGGTGGGTGTGCAGACTTGTGCAACCACTATGGAGATCTGTCTGGAGATATCTTAGAAACCTTGGAATAACTTTGCCTCAGGACCCAGCCATACCACTTCTGGGTATACACCCAAAGGACACCTCACGGAGACATAGGGAAGTCTCCTCATCTATGTTCATAGCAGCCTTATTTGTAATAGCTAGAAACTGGAAACAACCCAGATGTCCCTCAACTGAAGAATGGATTAAAAAATTGTGGTACATCTCTACAATGGAATATTACTCAGCTATAAGCAACAATGAAATCATGCAATTTTCAACCAAATGGATGGATCTAGAGAAACCCATCCTGAGTGAGCTAACCCAGACTCAGAAGGATGCACATGGCATCTATTCACTTATAGTAGGATTTTAGCTATATAATACAGGATATCTGTACTACAACCAACACACTAAAAGGAACATGGACATAAATTTTTTTTCATTTCTTTTTCTTTTTCCTTTCCCTTTTTTCTCTTTCTTTTTCCTCTTTTTTTTTGTTGTTCTTTGTTTTTGTGGGTTTGTGTGTCTGTTGGTCTTTTTTTTTAGTTTTCTCCCCGTAGCAAGGAGACACCTTTCACTGGCAGTACTGCCTCATAGGCCCCCCCGGTGTATGAAGAGGCTCTCGGCCCTCATATGACTCCTGATCTGTGGTGAGAGACTGGTATGCAGGGACACTCCACCCCAGAGGATCAAGACGGAAGGGTCAGGGGGTAGAGCATGGGAGGGTGGGGCTGGGAAGCGGGAAAAGAGGACAATATGTTAAGGATGTAACCTGTAGCAACAAACAAATAAATTTACTAATTAAAAAAAAGCAGGTAACAACGTTAAAACACTTTAAATAAAATAAAGGACACAGCCGTTCAACCTGGTTTTATGAACCTCCAAGTGTCGAAAAAACGTAGAGCTAAGGTAAAATACAGGAGAAATGTGGTGTTAACCCATGCCTTTAACTTCAGCAGAGACGGGAGGAGCACCATAGAGTTAGTGGTCTTATAAATTCTAGAGTTACACGGAAAAGGGTGGTGAGGGTACACACCCTTAATCCCATCATTCAAGAAGAGTACACCCTTAACCCCAATACACTAGAGACAGAAACAGGCAGATCTCAGAGCTCAAGGTCAGCCTGATACAAAACAAACTCTAAATAGAGAAAAACTTCGATCCAGGAGTGGTGGGACACATCTTTAATCCCTTCAGATGGGAACCACAGGTCTCTTATCACAATAATTAGAATGCAGAGACACACACATAGGATTTAGAAGGACCTAAGTTTAAAAGCTACTTACAAAAGGCCCACTCAATACAAACAAATTGTCCTTTGAGATCTCAAAATATATACACTAAAGCTCGTTTAGCTCCAAAATAACAAAATAATTTCTTCTTTAAACCAGATTGAAAGATAACACTTTATATATTGTCAAAAAACCAAATTGGCTTCAGGAGAAATATTACCTACCCCCCCCAAAAAAAAGAGGGTGATTGTCCCTGAGTGAGGATTAGGGCAGGGCTCTGTTCTTATCTTTCCAGAGAATCAAAGCATCCATTCAAGGAACCCAGGGACAACTGGACAACGGAAACCTCAGCAGAAATCAGAATCAGACACCAAAAGAAGACGAGTGACCCAGATGATTCAGCCTGACAGACTCCCTCAATAGCTGTCTCCATCAAAAGCCTACAACCACAACAACTCAATATCACTAAGACCATTCAGCTCTACACAATGCCCCAGCCAGAACCTCAGTAAAGCCTGGAAGTTCAGCTTCTGCCTACAAACTCCTTAGGACATCTAAACAGCTGAGAACAGAAAGACTGAACATAAAAGGATTGTATTAATATTTTTAACCATTTTTCCATTTTGGTTTGGGCCCCAAACAGGTTTACTACAACCCAAATCAGCAGGAAATTATTTTAAGAGTGCGACGTCCCATAACCAGAGGGTGCGGAGGGTGTTTCTCCACCCCCCCCCCCCTTTTTGGTTATTTGAAGGACAACTGAAAACTCTGTTATTTAGGGGAAGAGATTACAAGTTGTTAAATGGTCCTGTTTAATGGGTTTTGGAGGTTAGACCCAGGGTATTCCTTCTTTCCCTTTTCTGTATCCTTCTTTATCTCCTATGTAGGAATGCACGGACTTGAGAAAAATTGAGACATAGACATAGCACAGGAAGGACCAAGAAGAAGGGTCAGATTATTGAATATGCCCTTATACCTTTGTATATTGATACAAAATTAGTAGTATATTTGGCTAAAGTGGTATTAACCATTGTTTATTGTGCAAAAATAAGATTGTATTGGTCTACGTCGGTATTGATATTTGCATATTGATACAAAATTAAGATTATAGTTGGCCACAATGGTATTGACCCTTGTATATGGACGCAATATTAAGATTGTATTGGGCCGCATAGGCATTGATCTTTGTATATTGATACAAAATTAAGAGTATATTTAGCCACATTTGAATAGATCTTTGTATATTGATACAAAATTAAAGGTAACGCTTCCTAATGGTATCGTACCTAGAGATACGTAAAAATGAAATGTGAAGCTCTGGCCTCTTGATACCAACCATCTTAAACTGTTTAGGATAGTTAAGAAAAACAAACTCCTAGTCATGCATGCATGTCACCTTGTTAGCTACTATGACAGTCTATCACAGATATTCTCTAAGCTACTCAGTAATCAAGTTGTTAAGAGACAAGCAACATTTGCTTATCTAAATACAAGAGATAGATAGGGCATCTTCAAAAACCCCAAGAGATCTGCAGAATATGACATTCAAAGATGTGGTCTTAAATTAAGATGTTTTTTGATATCGTGACATATCAGCTCCTGACAGCACCCCCTATTCTACTACAAGTAGAAGAAAAACATCGAAGAATCTCCAGTGTGAGATGGTTGAATTAGTGGCAAGCCTATCTATTGGCATGTAAAAACTCCTTGCTTCAACTGCAGACAGACTGCTGTCCAAAAAGGACAAAACTTGGTAGGAGGGAAGTCGACAGCCTAGCTCTGCCAAGACAGGGTAGGTTAGTCCTTCATAATCCCTGCTCTACAATAAATGTCTGTCAGAGAAACAGGACCAAAAGGCTGGAGACTGAGGCTGGAATGTATGGAGAGAAAATGGGAACTGTCCAGGCACTCACTGGTTTGTCATTTCTTAGTATTGGAAGCTGCAGGCCCTGCACTTCCTATATAATCAGATATATTTATCCTTCTCAGCTCTCTGAGGTGGTTGAAGAATAGACAGCTTGAGTCTCATAGCTAAATTTTGAGTTGTTTAGGAATCAAGAGGGTGTTCTCGATCTAAGAAGATGGTTATAATAGTGATGCAAGTTAGTATGAAAGCTAAGTCAGTTATAGACCTTTAAACTCATGGAGATGGTTAGAAGGTAGAAGGTTAAAGTCAGGGGCCAAATATGTATGAACTGGACATTGGGAAGGTATACTGGGCCATTTAACTCTCATAAATGTGGCATATTTAATTCTGCTGTTTTGTATAGAATTTACTGTTATAAGAGAAAGAACCATTTGTTGGATTGAAAAGGGAAGCTGTTGGGGGGGAAGAGGGTGGAAGTGTGGGACAGGAAGGGGGAATAGGGAAGGGTCTGTGACTGAGATGTAACTTGAAGAAAAAAAAATAAAGTACTTATATAAAAAAAAAAACCTTGACTTATTTTTTTTTCCAGTTTTAGTACTTTTGACTCAGCTGACAAAGAATTATTTCAGGATCCACTACTTTGGGCATAAGGGCTCTGTTAGTGTTCTCTAGAGGAACAGAACCCATAAAGTGAGCTTTTGTTAAGAGGGGGATATATTAGACTGACTTACGGGATACAGTCTGGGTAGTCCACCAATAAATGTTTTTACACTAGAGAGTCTGAGGACCTGGTAGGCGCTCAGTCAGCAGGGATGGACATCTCAGTCATCCTCACCTGGTGCTGAAGGTCTGGACAGTTCCTGGTCATCTTCAGTCCATTTGGAAGGTCGAAGAAGTTGTGTTCAGATGTCAATGAAGGATGGCGGCAGTGGCGGCAGCAGCAGCACCAACAGAGTAGGACAGAGTAGGTGATACCAAGGGGAGCAGGCCAAGAGTTTTTTCTTTAGGTCTCCCTATACTTGGGATGCAGACAAAAGGCACCATATATCTTGGGGAATCTTTCCACCTTAGTTAGTCCTTCCAGGAAATACCTTCACAGAGCCATACAAAGGCATGTCTTTTAGTTGCATCCAGACCCAATCAAGCTCACAGCCAAGATAGCCATTATTAAAACCCTATTATTTTTAAAGTCCTTTCTCCCAGGACAGTTCATTTTTATTAACTTTTAGATAAAATATGTATGCCTAGGTTTAGATAGCTACTTGCTAAAATATTCTATCTCAAGTGTGATATATCCTTTTAAATGCTGATCTCTAGTTTACTCAACTCTCGAGAAAGTACTTTCTGGGCTGATACTAACCTTTAGCATACCAATACACAAGAGAGTATATAGTGGGATTCCATTTCCCATAGAACCTTCTGAAGATTAGATGGGGGTGATGTGGGATATGACATGCTTTAATAGTCTCATGAAAAATGTCCCGGTGCTTATTAAGGTATAACTTGGGCCATCTCCAGGGACAATTACAAAGAAATCCCCGGGAGAAAGAAAAAATGCTAATTTCATATTCCAATTACCAGTACGCTCTTTAATTCAAATGAAATGCCCCCAGTGTGCTGGATGCTTTATGAGATTCATCAAAAGACATGCTCCAGCCCTTAAGGGACTTCTGTCAAGAAAAAAAAAAAAAAAAAACCCGACACATGCTGTGGCTATGGTGAGCCAGACAGATAATACAAAGGAAAGGGAGACACCTGAACTCATTTTTTCCTATAGCAGACTCAAAAGGCTGAACCCTGATTAACCTTCCTTCT
This sequence comes from Lophiomys imhausi, assembly GCA_907164525.1. NCBI lineage: Eukaryota > Metazoa > Chordata > Mammalia > Rodentia > Muridae > Lophiomys > Lophiomys imhausi. Next base: position 8,082,841 of record CAJQZJ010032322.1, read on the forward strand.
CCCTTATGGGATACTTGCTGTGAACAGAGAGACAGAATGGAGGTAGTGAACGTGTTTGTGCCTTTTTAGGGCACACAAACTCACCTGGAAATCTAATGAAGTTTTCATTGTTTACAAGGTGAGGAAAAGTCATGTAGGATCAAGATTTTGTTGTAGCCAATTTCTTCTTCGACTCAACTATCTTATCTCACAGATTTATAAAGAAAGTCAGCTGAGCTCCTTCTAATAACTCACCCTATTCACTCTATGCTATGAGGAGGGGACCGATGAACAGGAAGAAAGTAATGGTTGATAAATATAGGTAGTACCTGCTCGATCAGAGTCTTCTAAAATGAGTTTCTTCTCTTGCTGTGATTTTGTCATGGTGGTGACTTCAACTCTTGCTTACGTACCAGTAATGGGTTATAGGACACACCTCACAAATATGATGCTTTGGTACAATGAATAATTAAAGTGAGGAATTTAAGAATTAGTGATTGTAGAAAAGTCTCTATAAATCTCCCCCACTGACAAAAATCATGAGGACTAATGGGAGATGCTCTCTCCATACTGCTTGAAAATAACCCATATCTCCAAAGACAGACAGATGCCAAGAAGAATATGGAAAGACAGGCTTTTTTATGCTTCCTGAAGCTTCTACCTTCTGCTCACATTCCCTTGTCCAATCTCATTTTTCTATGACTCCCACCATCTGTCAAACCCAGGATGAGCACACTCAGGTTTAAATCTGTCTGCATGCATTTCTCTGTTAATCTATCTTGTTTTCCAACTAAGTATCTAGAAAAGTAGGAGAAAAAGATGTATATTTTTCCTTCCCTGTGGTTTCTGGTGACAGTAAAGAGACTGTAGAAGTCTAGAGGCTGCATGTACTCTAAAAACTGCAGACAAGTCTGAGACCATTGATCAACTGTTGGGGTAGTGTTAAGCATTCTAAATGTTAATTAATTGGTCCTGCTTGCTGTCTGTTACTTAAATTGACCCTGAATGGTTAAATAAAATGCTAAGGCCTGAGATTGGACAAAGACAAAGAAAGGTGGGACTTCCTGGGATTAGAACAGGAAGCCTGCACTTTAGACAGAGGATTAATGCATTCCAGCCAGCCAGCAGCAGCAAGAAGAAGGCACACACCATGGGTTAGAGAAAAGAACCTCATTCCACATGGCCAGGAACATCAGCATATCGTGGAGAATGGCAGTCCAAGGGGACAAATGTATATATGGGTCATATTTGGGTAATAGACTTAAGAGCTAGCTTAGATGGGCCAGGATTACACAACTCAGGCCAAGGCTTGTTAAAATCCACGTGGTCTCTGTGTGCTCATTTTTAATGTCTGCTTAAAGATTAACGGCTGCCAAACCAATTACTGATAATATAAATACTGGATAAATAGTTTAATTTGCCATATTTTTTCAATAATCAACAGTGATTTTTTTTTTTTACCATACCACTTCTCCAACTCTCCATAGTGTAAGGGTAAGAGGGGAAAGTGAAATTACCCTCTTGCCTTCTTTTCACATCTAGATTATTGGAAGAAAAACATTCTTTTTCTTTGTATCATGACTCTCAAAAAGCTGGCATTTGTTGCTCATTAGTTGTTGAAGAAAAAGGTTGATTGTTTCCCTACATCCTTTGTGTCAGTTTACTTGAATACAGCCATGCTATGTTAAATATAGACATACTAAGTATGGGAATCAGTTAATATTTTGATTTTTAATCAGACTGCAGGTAGAGAAAGCCCCTATCAAAAGAAACATTTTAAAGGGATAAAATATGACTGTCAAACAAATGTAGAAAGAACATGTGCCAAAGATTTTATTTAACTTATTAATTGAAGAAGGAACCAGTGAGATATTTTAATCAATTCAAAGGACAATCCAGAGAGTAGGACACATATAGGTAATTAGGAATATGAAAATGAATTTGCTTAGTAGAGCAGAGCTGTGGGGGCTCCATCGCACCTCTGCCAGACAGAATTCATTTGCATGTTTATGGACAAGAGTGGATTTGCATTACTAGTAGTTGCATATCATTTACAGAACTGTAAAGTAGCTCAACCACAGAGACAGGTGTAGAAACAGCACAGGGTCAAAAAACATAGAAGAATATTCTTGACAATATCTAGTTTTCCATGGAAGATAAGTGTTTTTTTTTAGTTTTGAAAACCATTTCACTTTAATCTACAGTACTTTAAGCCAATCATTTATTTTTCTCTTCTATAAAGAATTCTAGAGACTGGTAGGATGCCACTACGACGTATAGTAATATCTCTCTATTGACTATTTATCTATAGTCTACAATCTGTCTATCATCTATCTATCATGTATTTATCATCTATCTCTCTGTCATCTATCTATCATCTATCTAATCTACCATGTAATCTGTCATCTATCTATGTTATCTATCTATCAATCATCTTTTATCTATCTATCATCTAGCTGTCATCTATATATCATCTATGTTATCTATCTATCTGTCATCTATATATCATCTATGTTATCTATCTATCTGTCTATCAATCTATCTTCTATCTATCATCATCATTTCCTAGCTTCCTTGCTCACAACTTCCAAACCCTTGTGATTTCTAGCAAGTATCTTTTTATTATGTCAACCAATGACTGGAGGTTAGAGCTCTTGGGCAGCATCCGGATATTGGTAGAGGAAACAAATACGGGCTTAGACTGATGTGGTTCTGCTTCTGTCTGGATTGCCCAATCACCGTTCTGTAGCATCAACCACAACCATTGGGGAATGAGGGGTGGGGAGCCTTGCATCACAGAAAAGAGGCCATGAGTAAAACCCATCAGGGATGCAAAATCCCAACTTCCTGGTTTATCATGTTTTGGGCAGGCAACCAAGTGTTACAGCTCAGGGGGAGACAAACAGAGGGAAAATCCTACTGCTGTAAAGTGTTTTTTGTTCTTTTAGTATCTGCTGTTTGCTAAAAACAGATAAAAGTCCAAAATGGGGGTGGGGGAATCTGTCCTGGTTCAAATGGCAGTGGTGACGGTGGTGGCAACAGCAGTGTTTCTACAGCCTCTGCTTATCAGCTGGTAGCAGAGGTAGCTAGCAAGAGAAGCCTGTGGGAGCAGGAATACGTGAGTCTGCAGCTCCCACAAGTGAAGACAGCTTTCAGCTCACTTTGGTGACATAGATGGTAACTTTTATTTGATGAATCATGGAAGAATATGTAGTTTATAGTCAGTAGTATTTTGGGAGTGGGCTCATGGTTGGCTGGATTCTAATGCACTGTTTGCATGGGGAGAAATAACAGGGAGCTTTCTTACTTGGCCATTTTCCTATAACCAAAGCTCAGGTTGTTTACATGCCCCCAGGTCTGGTGGAAGCAGGAAGAGAGCTCTTTCTCAAGCCTGCTGACTTCAGCTTTGAGGATCTCTGGGTCTGGATTAGTTTAATCTCACCTGATTTGTCAGGTCCCATGGAGGCCTAGTCCAGAACCCCACACTGCATGGCAAACAGGGAAGATATGGTCCACAAGCCCCACATAGACAGAGAGAGTGAACTTTCAGCAGGACCTACCACCCTTGACCTCTAACTCCTGGGGGGAAAGAGATAAAGTGTGAGTTAGTCACTAATGGCCAATGATTTAACCAATCATGCTTACATAATAAAACTTGCCTCTTACTCCCAAAAGACAAGGTTTAGAGAAGTTTCTGGACCATTGAGTATAAGCAGGTGCCTTGAGGGTAGCATGCCTGGAGAGAGTATGGAAGCTATGCCCCATATCATGTGTATGCCTTAACACTGTGTGTCCATGTGTCCCTCCATTAAGCTGCTCTTCTGTATCCTTTGTGATATCTTCTCGAATTAATAGGAAAACGTAAGTAGAGTTTTCTCTGAGTAATTTGAACTGCTCTAGCATTTGACTCATAGAACTAAACAAGGGGAACCAATCAGTCATGTGATCAGTATAGGTCACAACTGGAGCTTGTGATTGTCATATGAAGTAGGGAAAATTTTGTGGGATTGAGTCCTTATCCTGTGGAATATGATGCTATACACAGGTAGATAACTCATATTCTACCCAGCTCCAATGAAAGCAAATACTCAAGATACAAGAATTGGGAAGAAAGTAGGATTTATTCAAGAGCTGGCACCCTGGAAAGATGGGTAGGAGCTTAGAAATCCTAGTACATAAGGTTTTTATAAGGTAGTAAAAGAGAGGTAAGAATAGTGGGACAATAGATAAGAAGTAGGACAATAGATAAGAAGTAGGACAATAGACAAGAAGGGGGACAATGGACAAGAAGGGGGGCAATAGACAAGAAGGCTACACGTTGAGTAGGATCCTCCTTATCCAAGGTGTGTGTCTTTTTCTTTTTGGTCAGAACATTGCTATTAACCTGAACCTTCTGGGAACTAACCCAGTCAATTCTTTAGACAATTATGTTATTTATCTGAAAGTTAAGCATCATTTTACATACTCTGATAAAACTTGAGGATTGCCAGATAGTCTAAGTCTATAATCCTAAAGAAAACGATTTATACTGATCCACATCCTTTTATTTGGGTGCAGATTTTCTTCAGAATGCTAGGCAGAGGGACTGAAAGAAACTGCAATGGGCAGTTTGCAGAGGAGCCAGAGTTATCAGAGGGCACCCAGCTGCTGTCCATAGGGAACCTAGCATCAGAAGTGCTGAAACCCACATAAAAGTGGAAGGAGAGAACTGATTCCAAGAAAGGCAGCACATGCCACTCCTCCTCTACAACAGTAAATAAAATAAAGGTTTGGATGTTCTTGTATGACATGCATTCCCAGTAATAGTAAATGCAAAGGTTTTTTAGATTGTGGTGATGGTGGTGATGGTGGTGGTGGTGGTGGTGGTGGTGGTGGTGGTGGTGGTGGTGGTGGTGTGTGTGTGTGTGTGTGTGTGTCTTGCATGTCCCTTTCTTTCCCCAGCTACAATAATAGTAAGTAAAATAAAAAGGTTTTTGTTGTTGTTTTGGGGAAAGCTTTCCCAGGAATCATGATTAATGTGCTACCTCTAGCTGCAAGAAAGAGTGAGAATGTTGTGAATATGGGTCTTCAATAGCCCCAGATAACAAGGTGAAGTGGGGGGTATATGGAGTCCAATCATGCTTTAAGCAGCCCATTTATAGCTACCAGAGTATAGCTAACCCTTTAAGACAGAGGACCTTAAAAGGAATTTCTTTATAATCTAGTTAGATTTCTAACACTTGAAAGACACTTAGATTAGGCATACATATGTAACTAATTACATGCATAATGATCAGACTACAAAAGGCTAAATTTACAAATAAATTCAATTGCTGCTGAGGAGATTTGGAGCCAAAGCTTGGGGTTCTGAAATTTGCTTAGGTATGCAGAGTTGTTTGGAAAGAAAGGTTCAAGAAGTTGAGTTGATGTATGGAACAACTTCCTTCCTTCTTTCTCTCTCTTTTTCTTTTGTAGGAGCAGGGAAGTGAAAATTGAATATGAAAACATGACAGCCACAGGCATTCGTGACTGTAGGTGGGATTTTACCCTGACAGAATATTTGAAGTGTTTGATTCAGGAGAGTTATTCTCTTGTGCTTTTTCTCTTAGATTTTCCATTCCTTTTGATAGGAAATTGGGCTCAGACATGTGAGCTATGTTCCTAGGTGGTGCATAAAGAAGCCTTCCCTGTCATCTGGAGTAGTTCCCTCCTCCCCTACATCTGGAAACAGAAGGACTCAATCCCATTCATACACGCCACTCCAACCTTCTGTTTTTAAATCTCTGTCCTGTAATTCTCTGTCTCTGCTCTCTATAGACATGTCAGAGTTCAAACAACTCCTCCTCAGAACAGCTTTCAGTAAAGGCTATTCTACTGTCCAGGACAGTGTCTCCAATTGACTTGTGAAATTATGATTGTGATTTACTAAGTGTTTTTATAAGGGTGTCTAGAAGCATGCCTACATGTCTTGTTCTAGTTCATTTGCCTGTGCTCAGGGAAGTGTTAAGAAGTTTTCAATCATGGGAGGTTAGAAGTGGCTGGCTGATGTAGCTTTCTCCAATAGAGTCACACTGGGTATATCAACCACTCCAGGGCAGACTCATGTTCATGGGTAATTGACCAACATATAATGAACTCCACAGGTTTTTGTTTGTTTGTTTGTTTTGTGTGTGTGTGTGTGTGTGTGTGTGTGTGTGTGTGCGCACACACACATACACATGTGTATTTTCTTTTATCTTTGGTTTGATTACAGTTTGGTGGGGATTTTAGGGGGTATGGTGTTTTACTTTTTTCCTTTGATTTTGAGGAGTTTTGTTGTCAAATTGAGTTTTTGTTTTTTGAGAAAACAAAGTTGGGTGGGTAGAGAGGGGAGAGGATCTGGGAGGACTTGGAGGAGAGGAAGAATAACAAATATATATTTAAATTTAAAAAATTATTTTAAGTAATAAAATATGATAATATTAGTAGTTTAGTAAAGAAGTTGCTGAAACAAAAAAAAAAAAAAAACACATCTTTTCTATCAAAGGGGATAAGTGTGGCCTGGGGACTCAGTTTCGGGATTCCCCAAACATTGTTTTCCAAGGTGGTAACAGTTTCATTTCATTTGAAAGTAATAGAACAAAGAAACTTCTGATGTTAGTAGGAGACACAATCTCACAACAAACTCTCTGATCCTCTGGCTCTTACAATTTTTCTGTCCCCTCTTCCTCAATGTTCTATGAGTGTGAGGTGTGGGAGTTTTGTGTAAGATGTATCCATTCAGACTGGGCTCTACTACTCTACATGTTGATTGGTTGAGATCTTCTGTAGTGATCTCAATCTATTGCAAAGAGAAGTTTCCTTGATGAGGAGTGAAGACTATACTTATCTGTGGGTATAATAACAAATGTTTATAGATTGTTGTTAGGGATTATGCTGGTTGTGGACTCTCCTCCAATAACCATGATTTTCCTATCACTGAGTAGTTAGCTAGGTTTCTAGTACCAGGAGTGATCTCCATCTTCAATATATGAAAAATGGGACAGAGAGATAGACAGACTCCATCTCAACAGGCTCAGATTGCTGTACTGCTACTGTGAGAGGCCCTCAACTTTTCAATGATTGGAGTTGAATACATTTAGAGGTCCAGGGTCTGGGACACACACACACACACACACACACACACACACACACTTATGTAGGTAGCTATCAGGAAGGCACAGCTATTCTTTTGTGTTTTGACTAGAGGTAGGGTGGGTTGTTTTCCATATGGGGCCTTTTGTTTCTCCAGGTAGACCACAACAGTCAGGCTGGAGCCAAGCAATTCTTTATGGCTAGGGGCTATTGCCCAGTTCAACCTAACTCAATTCCTCATGACCAAAGGCTATTTACCCAACATTGAGCAGTCTTAAGTCCAATTAGAGAGCAGTTGGTTACCAGTATGATAAGTGTGCCATTACTATACCAGTAGTGTTATCATGCCATGCTAGTTGTTGATGTGACTCATAGGTATAATAAGAAATTGTACAGAGACACATGACCAGTTATGGGAAAGGAGATAATTAATTAAAAGAGAATGACACATGAACTTAGAGGTGTGCCAGACTTTGCTGTGACCTAGACTTAGACTTTAAGAGGGCAAAAAGGAAGGACCTTTCATGGGTCGTTTCTATAGTACTCCTCTCTCAAGATCCTAAAGTGTATTCTTTTCTAAGCATGCTCTCATGCAGGCTATGGGCTGACACATGCTAATATGCCATATGCTCATCTCTGGAGTCTCTTCCTCCATCCATCCCACTTCTCTTGCCTCAGTGTTGCACAATTATCCACAGAACAGTTATCTTCTCCCTTAATGGATGTGGGAGTTCCTCTTCCTGAGCTACCAGGACTAGTTTTCAGGTTTCTTATTTCCTGCTCTTTCTAGGCAGTAGCTTTCTCTCCTTTCACCTGTATGAGAGAAAACAAAATCAAACACAACTTTCCTTCTTCTCTTTTATGTTCTCAGCTAGGTCTCTGTGACAAAAGACAGAGAGGACCAAACAGAAACCTACTAATGCATGTGTCACATATATGTAGGCAAAACCTAGAGATCAGAAGCTGAAAGGGGTGGTTGAAACTTGAGTTTGAATTTCAACAAAGGAAAGGAGCTTTGGGGTTTCTGGGGAGGGAAGCCAAGTTAGGGAAGGTAACGGGGAAGAGTGCAGACGGCATGTTTTGTTTTGCACATTTAAGACACTTTTTCAATAAACATTTTTTAAAAAATGTCTGCACAACCAGGCAGGATTGGAACTCATGGGGAAGCCTCCCCTTCTTCGAGAAGAAGAGGAGGGAGTATGAGGGAGGGGTTATGAGAGGGGAAGGACTAGAAGGAGAGAAGGGGGGCTGAGATCAGGATGTAAAGTAAAATTTAAAAATAATCATGGCATCTATTTACTTATAATCAGATTTTAGCCACATAGTACAGCATAACTATGCTACAGCCAATGCACCAAAGAACAGGAACATAGACTTTTTTACCTTTCCATGAGACACTTTGCCCTAGTGGTGCTGCCTTGTAGGCCCCCAGTGTATGATGAGGCTTTTGGCCCTCATATGACTGCTGAACTGGGGTGGGGGACTAATATGTAGAGACACTCTACTCCAGAGGACTGAGTTGGAAGGGATAGAGAGTAGAGGGTGGGAGGGCGGGACTGGGAGGGGTGGAAAGAAGGTACTATGATGGAGATGTAACCTGAAGTAATAAATAAACATTAAAATAAATAAATAAAAAGACTACTGAAAAAAAAAAAAAAGACACCTTTTCACATCAATGAGAGTCTTCAGGGATTGAGAGGGTTACCCTTAGGAGGAAAGATTTTTTTTAATGTAAATTTCCTTGGGGATCTGGTATTTGCTGTTTCTCAAAATCATCAGCTTTAGAGGAAGCTTGTGCCCACTGTCCATTCTGAGGCTGTTGATTCTGATGCCTTTTATCATGTTACTATTGACTGATTGATAGTTTTCCTTTTAATCCCCACTGCTCTTTAGTCTCCCTTTTTCTTGATAGCAGTGAGAGGGGCTCTGTAGTCTTTCATTAGGAAATAAGGAATCGGTCTGCTCACAAAACAAATTCCCTGTTTCTGGGAAATTCTGCCATCATAGAAACAAAACTAGGTAACTTTCTTCAAAATGTCCAAAGTTGCAACTGGCAGCGGAGCCTGAAGGGAGTTTAATTTCAAAGCTAGGTGTTGATCAGCACCCCGGAGAGCACGGGGTTGTGGGGAACACACCTCAGGGCTTTTAACCCTCCATACAGGAATGATATTTCCAAATGTCCATTTATATTCTGATGAATAACAGAGAGCAGCTGAACACTTGGCTCTCTGAAGAATGTCAGTGCCAATGTAAAATTGATAGAGAAGGTACTGATTCTATTAGCTGAGTTTTAGGACAAAAGCCCTCACTCTTGGAGTCCCAACAGACTAAGCTTGACACTCATCCCAACAGGCCAGTAAAATAAGCTATGAAGAGATTTAATCAGTGTTGTTACAGGTCGATTTCAGGGTCCAATGAGTACCCATTGAGTGTTCCAGATCCTTGTGTCTCTGAACAAGGGATTGGTGAAAGAAAGAAAAAAAAATCAAGACTTCGATGTCCTGTGTTTTGGACATTTACATGGCAATGTGCAGGTTTGTCTCAGCAAAGTTCCTGGTGCATTCTGTTACTTGGGTGGCCTCTGTGGGTGAGGGTTTCAAATCTTTCTGCCAACTAGTGTTTTTCACATGCTAATTTCAGCCTAATTTTTCTCCTTCTCTCCTTCCATAAAAAGTACCACTGATGGGAAGAGGAACCACAAAGGGGAGCCCGAGTCCCAAGTCCCTATGCAAGGTATTGAAGTGAGCTGTAGATTTAAGTTGAGGAAGAACTAAGGTAGAGTCAGATGTGTACATATTAGGCAGACTTGATCAAAGGGTGATCTAGCTGATCATCATTTCAGTTCTAGATCTGCAAGATGAACTGAAGAAATTGTGATCATGTTCGTAGTGTGAGAGGGAGCGATCTGTTCCATAAGGTGATTACTTCTGCTCTGGCATGCAGCCTCATCATTATACCTCATTGCCCTCATTTGGGGAAGTGGACCGCTCTGTGAGCTTGGCTCTTCCTAGAACACAAAGTGACTAGGTTTAGAACTGTGACTTTTACTTTTGTCTTCTGTCTTAAAGGGGGAATGAGATGGTTTAATCATTATGGGTTTTGAGATGGAGATCCTTTGAGTGATCAGCCTACAACAGAGTCATGCAGGTGACCCACGGTAAAGGAGACAGATACAAAATGGAGGCAGAGATGCCATGTTTTGCCCTACATTTAGTTGCATTGTAGGCCCAAGCAAGGGGTCAGTGCATTTATGCAAAAATTATTTCTAAGTTGTCTGTGAGGCCTGACAAAGTCTTCTGCCAACACAGCCATCATGAACAGTCTTGACCAGAACAGAAGAAGAGTAAATGACTCCTCAGTAAGGACAGGCAATCCCAAACCTTCTGTCTTAATGTAGTCAGAGCCCTGACCCCAAATGAAGAGATTTGGTTCTAGTCTCAGCCTGGCTCTGATTACATGGTGAGTTTGATTTTCTACCACTTTTCTCTGAGCTCTACTTTTCATTTTCAATATTCAAGATTGTTCCAAGCTCCAGACAGATGATTATGTTGTGTCCTAAAGGATTTTATTCTCAGTGACTCATACCAACTATTGAGTGAAGTTCCCAGAAAGAAGCTGTGCTTATACTGAGCATTCTACAAATAACTGATTAGAAAGTCAATGGTTGTAGAGAGTCGGAATTTTGTAAAACTAGAGCCAAATTATCTTGGACTGTCTTAACCTCCTAAATGGCTCTTTATTGTTCCTCTATGTGTGACATAGTATCCAGTTGACTACTGGGTAAATCCTTTGGAGTATACATGCGGAATTCCTAGTTACCAAGGCCATCAGGTAGCATCTGGGGACAATAGCAAAGATTTGTCTGCTTTGCTGTGACCTGTCTGATGTACACACTGATGTATTTGAAGAGAGCTTTGATTTACAATGGATTTTTTGTGCTATTATGATAAAAACATCATGTAACTGCTAGCACATTGGAATGTGGAATATGGGCCAACCTAAATTCCTGTTCCCGGGCTGTGTATATTACATTGACATGAATAAAACCCAACTGAAGCAGAAGGATGCTCTTTGAAAACTGACATTTGCATGATTCATTTAGCTGGACAGGCATTGAGCAGCAGTACTTAAGAAGTAGCCTCATCAAAGGTTCTTATTATTAAGTCAGACTAGAGCATCCTTTCTCACACGTCCTTGGAGTAATGGATTCAAAGAGCTTAAATAACTTCAGGGAAAAAAAACTTCAAAGGATAAAAGACAGCGCGGGGGCTTTATCTCCCATCTTTTTATCTACCGCCCCCAAATTAAAAGCCAGAAGCTCAAATCGGCTAACAGACATGTGGCTGAAACAAAGATCACAGATCTGGTGATGGAAAGAAAGGTCAAGATTATGGACTTGGTAGAGAAGAGAATAGATAAAAATATGTTTTTAAACTACAAGATAAGTGAAAGAGTTGGACTTCTTTGACCCAAATAGTGTTTCAATTTCGGATAAAACTAGCAGTAACAACATAACTCCTGTGTGGGCTTTATTGAGAACCGCTGGCTAGGCATAGTATTTAATGCTTTCTCCATTTGACCCTCATGACAGCTCTAACGTGTGTCTCATGTTATTCACCCATATTCTCAAGGTGAGTGTGTCAGTGTCAGGATTTGTGTGCATAGAGCCTGTAGCCATGCAGTAGTTGAAGTGTTGTGCGGCTGCAAGGCTTAGTCTGTGCCTCATCCATCTCTGGGGAGGGGGCTTTCCATGCTGAATTTTGCTTTGGGATCTGTAATGCATGTCAGGTGGCCACAGCCTCACTCAGCACGGCCTCTGTCATTGCCACTATTAAATACCAAGCTACATCACTCCAAACATGCCATTTTGGCCTAAGGATTATTTTGAGTGAAAGGCATCCAAGAAGAAACAGATACAAAAGCAACCTTCTCTCCTCTCCCACTCACAAAGGTGAAAGTGCCCCCCCCTCCACTTTCTACCAGAAAAGCCTGACCATTGGAGATGACTCTTGACCTTCATCAGCCTCAAGTGGCAGCTGAGGACTCTATGGCTGGTCTTCACTTATTCATCTTCACGGTTTGTTGCCTGATGAGAATCAAAGCTCCTTTCCTGTGTCTTCTCACTTCTCAAAAAACATAATACTGAGTCACCTTCTTTTAGAAGTACCCATTCCGTGAGACTCTTTTAAGTATATCATATATTTATATGGAGTAAAAACATTAGTGAGTTCTGTTTGTCTTTCTTGTTCCTCTGTCTCTTGTTACCACAGTCCATCAGAGCTGAGACCTGTGAAGGACAGAGATAAATGACCTTTCCTCCACTGTACTCTGTCACCTCTAGTGAGCACTTTCTAACTGTCTTTTCTAGAACCCTGGCTGACATGGTTCGGGTCTGAAATGTCTCTCCCTACTTCCCACCCAAATTCTGATGTGTTGAAGGTGGTCTCCAGTTCCTCCATGTTCATAGGTGAGGCTTTGGGGTAATGATTTGGTCATGAGGCTCTGATGTAATCAATGGGTTCATCTACTGATGGGTTAAAATTGAATGGACTCTTGGGAGGCAGTGGGAACTCTATAGGTAGGTGGCACCTATTTGAAGAAGTATGTCACCAGGGCATGCCCTTGAATGATATATGTCTTGCCCTGGTTCTTTAATCTCTGTCTTTGCCTCCTGTTTGCCATGAAGTGGGCATCCTCCCACACCACACATACCTGATGCTGTGATTTCTGCTTTGCCCCAGGTCCAAAGCAATGAAACCACAAGGCAAAACAGGCCTTTCCTTCTTTAATTTGTCTTTCTTAGGCCTTTTGTGACTACAGTAGAAAGGAGGCTTAGGCACTGGGTTTTGTGGAAATGTACTGAGGTTTGGTAGAGCACATTTTTTGAGCAGAGAAAGCATGTCAGTGTGCTTTGGCAGGAATCCTGTCTCCTCCAACCTACATTTTAAGCTTGTGAATAACATTGTTTCTTGATTGAATTCAAGTATTCCCCTCCCTATCCTTCTCAAAATTATATCCTCATCTTTATTCCTAATGTAATTAGAATCTGTTCCAGAAAGCTAAATCTGCAAATATTTCTGACTGTAGCAGAAAATTCATTGTATTTTTTTTTTATTGAAACCTAAATGGGAAACAGCATGAAGATGGGACTTCATTACAGTTCTTATCCAACCTACTACTCTAATCCCTTTAAGCTGTTTGTTCGCTAACCCTCTGTGATTTTAGATAGCTCTGTCAAGAGAAGGACCAAAGGTCTAGTATGATCAGCTGGGTGTGCCTTGGGTGTCTCTGGTGCTTGGTTAGTGTTCCATCAAAACATTGTTCTTGATTTGTAGAATTGTTGGTTTCCTCCATTTTGGGTTGAAACTCTTGTCCTCTCACACTTGTTCTTGAGTCATGTTTAGACTCTGAGTGTGAAAGTCAGTGTTGTGTGCTCTATTCAGTCACAGAATCAAGAGTTTCAAACTCTTGAAAGTTCAGAAGGAACAACTGGGTGACATAAACCAGTTGAAGTGCTCTGAAGATACCAGGAATGAGTTAGAAGTGTGGAGAGAAGGCTTCCTCTCCAGCTTACTATGTCTTGATACTGGAGGTTAACAAAAGTCTGTTCCAATTTTTCAAAAGGATCCATAAATTTGCATGAAATTTCTCAAATTTTGAATATTAGTTACTAATTTTAAAAGGCATTAGCTTCCCCTGCCAGACTCTCCCACTACATGCCATTCTGCTTTGTCAAGTCCAAAGCAGTGCAGACAGCCAAGCACAGACTGAAAACTCCAACACCATGAGCTATAGAAATCTTTCCTCCTTTAATTTAGTTTCCTCAGGTCTTTTGTTACAGTCATAGAAAACTGACACTGAAATTGCATGAAAATGTATTAAGGTTTGGCAAGGGTCACTCTTCAAGTAGTTTCCTAGTCATTGGGTCCTTATGCTGTAATCTGGGTGTGTTAGAACCAAAAAAGGGGAAGAGTTGGGGTGTGCCAAGGAGAACTGGCAGGTTTTTGGCCATAATCCCCAATAATGAAACAAAGCATCGAACTGGCACTTTAGGCTTCCTTTTTTGCAACTCCTGTTCTGGAACTTTATCATGTGAAGGTCAGACCAGGACTTGAATAAACAGGAGGAAGGCATTAGACCTTTGGAGACTTCAGCAGGGCTCGGGTGACTTCGTGGAGAGTCTGACTTCCATCACAGTCAGCGTGAGGACAGAGCTGAATGCCTGTGACAATCCAGAGCAGAGGCTGTAAGTGACACGTGTCAGGGAAGGCAAGGCTGAGCTCCCACTCCATACATGCCAGACTTTGGTTCTCTGCTAATTCCTTTCGCCCTCTGCTTCTATGCAACCAAGAAAAATACTTGGAATGTTAAATGAACAAGTTCCATCTATTCATGAGTCAGGCTCATCATCATTGGAATAAGAGCTCATTAAGATGTCTTTAAAGAAAGGGGTGGGAGATCACTGACAAGCCTGTAGGTACTCAGGCTTCTGTGAGGAAAATAAGTCGAGCAAGAGAAAGGACTCGATAATCATAATCTTATGGTGTGTAAACTGAAGCACAAAGAATATGGAGAATTTGGACTGAGAATAGGTTGATCAAGAAAAAGCCAGGAATCCTAAAGTAAGGTACTGGAGTAAGTTGTAGAGATGGATATGCATGTTAAGTTCAGGTACCCCCTAGTTGTTACATTTGATATTGATTGTTTTCAATTTACTTAATAAACACTAGTATGGCTTCTTAGGGCTTTACAAATACTTATCCAATTAATTCTCATATCATTATCACAGGCAGTTACAACCAGTGATAATAATTATATTCATTATTTTTAAATTTTATTTTCCAACATCATCATTATTATCACCATCATCATACGTATAGCATATATAGTGGATTCTTCCCTTCCCCTGTGGGATCCAGGAAAGAACTCAAGCTATCAGGCTTGCTCTACAAGTGTCATTAATCACTGAACCATCTAGCAAAGCCCTAATTATACTCACTATTATAGTCATTTTATAGAAAACAAAATTGACAGTTTTCTTGTCTAAAATTTGTGATGATCTCACAGTGATGGGCAGAAAATAATGACCCAAGGATAAATGAAAAGCAGAATGCTATTACAACTCTGGCTGAGAGAGCTGCCTGGCTGAGCCACACAGGGTACCATGCAAAGGGAAGGGTACCAGCAAGCTGGAACTAGAGAAGGTAGTTTACAGATGGCAAGCAGGGTGAGAGTGGCTGGGTTTTTCAGTCTTTTTCCAGACTGAATATTTTGATGATTCTGGAAGCTCAAAAAAGAAGGGACTACATCCTTAAATGTTTGATGTCTCTCAGGCATGTAATATAAGCCAGTTGTGTTAGAACCCAGTAAGAAAATAACAATATGCCAACAAAGGAGAATTGAGATATTTTTAGTCACAATTCCCAAACCAGTCAAAACAGCTCCTATGGAATATTGCCTCAAGACACAGAACGATCCAGGATCTCTCACTGTAAGTGGCAGAGACAGAATTCGGCATTAGACAATCTAGTCCCAGAGCCCACAGCAGCAGAAAAAGAGCAAGTCGAGGTAAAAGAGGTATCTTAGAGCCACACAGAGAGCACCTAGACTTCTTTGGTCAAAGTAAACATTTGAGAGAGGAACACAAATGAGTGACAAGAACAAGGACAAAGCTATACAAGAAGGCTATATGGCTTAAAGAAAGAACCTTGCTTGCAAAGAATCCTTCACTGTTGCCAAGCTGTCTGACGTCATATTATATATATATATATATATATATATATATATATATATATATATGCCCTTTCTTCCACTAAAACATGTATGGTTTGTTCTGCTACAATGGGAAAAGGCCACAGCAATGTAGATGCAAATTTTACAGACAAAGAGAAGGGCCTTTCACAAATAAGTCAGTATCTGATGTTTAAATTCCTCTTTAAGAAACTTGAGCACATATCTCCAGGGAAAGTCCAATTATTTATAAGGTTTGACTTCTTCCATCTCTCCTCCTGGTTTGTTCCCCCACTGTTTTTTGAATTCAAACTGGGAGTCATCAAAAGGATGATTGTAAATGCCTCTTTTACTATTTCAATTTGTCTAAACTCACATATTCATGCTGATCAAGTATTGAATGCTAAAGAATCATCTATTGGGTTTCCCCTAAAATAATTAGCTATGAGTTGGTGGGGGAGGGTGGCATAGTGCAGAGCCAGGGAGGGGAGGCATACTGTTCTCTTCTCCTGAAGCTGATTTTATGCCTTCTGTTCTCTCCTCAATCTGCCATGCTGGTTAAGCATTTAGAAGCAGAGTCTCTTGATTCCAGAGAGCTGATTGCTGTAATAAGTGTCAGGAGTCGATTGCTGTAGACTCACCTGCTTGGTGCTCAGCCTCTGACAGAAACTAACTAGCACAAAGGAAACCTACTCATGACCCCTAAGAGTACTTGTGGGGTATGCCCTCATCACGCCCCAGGGTGTGAATTACACAACAAGCTTATTTCTGGTCTTTGCCAACTAGCTATCAGTGTAGACAAGTACAAAGCTTGAGGCCTCTCAAAGACACACTGGGGTCCTCGATTTTCTCCATCCAGTGCTGAATGGTGCTGGCTCCATGCTGAACCCTGAATGGAATGATAGGCTTAGTTCATAAACTCTGCAGTAATGTTTACTCCAAAGATTTGCTGAGGGCGTCCCAAGCCTTTTACTTATTTTGTGTTATATGAACCTCATGCAACTTTCGAGGCAGACCCCTGCCCACACTGTGCCACTCTCACCTGCCTGCAGACTTCAGCTGGCATAATTATACCTCCTCCTGACACCCAGTGGAATGTGACTGTAAGCATTCCTTCGACATGAGTCGATTCCAGGCTCACGGGTTTATACCAGTTGTCTGTCATAGTTTAACTCATTATATGGTTTAACTTGTTAGAGGTAAGGCAGCATTGATAAATTAGTTAGGTTTAAAAATGAACATTTCCTACAGTTACTTGTTTTCTTTATTTTATTTTTAATAAAGGCATTAAAAACAATTCAGTTTTTAAAGTTTATCTATTTTTATGTTTTTAAGTAGTATATTTACATCATTTCTGTCTCATTCCCTCTCTGACTCCTCTTGTGTACCACTCATCAAATTATGACTTCTTCTATTGTTTTAAACACACACACACACAGACTTAAAAAAAACCTTCTGAATCTGATTATTGGTGTTGACCATATGTACACATGTTTAGGGTTGACTATTTGTGATAAACTAACCTATAAGTATGTCTATTTTCCTTTAAAAATTAATTCATATGTATGAAAATGTCATTACTAAATCTATGTGCAAGCATATGCAAACACAAGAACCTGAGTTCAGATCCCCAGCACCCAAATAAGAGGCCAAGTGCTCAACCCCACGTCTGGCAGAGGGCTAATATCCAAAATTTACAAAGAACTCAAGATATTAAACCCCAAGAAAACACATAATCCAATCAAAAAATGGGATACTGAGCTAAACTGAGAATTCACAAAAGAAGAATCTCTAATGGCAAGAGACACTTGAAGAAATGTTCAACATCCTTAGTCATCAGAGAAATCAACTCAAAATGACTGAAATTCCATCTCACACCTGTCAGAATGGCTAAGATCAAAAACTCAAGTGACAGCACATGCTGGTGAGGATGCAGGGAAAGGGGAACAATCCTTCATTGCTGGTGGTTGTGCAAGCTTGAACAACCACTTTCAAAATCAATCTGGCGATATCTCAGAAAACTGGGAATAGTTCTACCTCAAGACCCAACCATACTACCACTGGAAGAATATCCAAAAGATTCCTCAGCAAACCACAAGGACATCGCCTCAACTATGTTCATAGCACCTTTATTTGTAATAACTAGAAATTGGAAACAACCCAGATGTCCTTCAACTGAAGAATGGATAAAAAATAAACAAACAAACAAAATAACCCAAAACAAAACTGTGGTACTTTTACACAATGAAATACTACGCAGCTATCAGAAACAAGGAAATCATGCAATTTGCAACCAAATGGATGGAACTTGAAAAGCTCATCCTGAGTGAGCTAATCTAGACCTAGAAAGATACCTATGGCATATAGTTACTTATAACTGGATTTTAGTCATTTAGTCCAAGATAACTATCTTACACTCCACAGACACAAAGGAACAGGAACCTAACATAACTATCCTATGAGAAATTCCACCAGCAGCAGATTAATCAGATGCTGAGACACACAGTCAAACATTAGGTGGAGCTCTGAGAGTCCAATACAAGAGAGGGAGGAGGAAACAAGAACAACACATGAAGATCAACAGAACCAACCAACCTAGGCTGCTAGAGGCTTACAGAGACTGAAACACTAACCAAAAAAAGAAGAAAAAAGCTTAGACTACATCTATCCCCTCCTAGTCTACGGCCATACCACCCTGAACGCGCCCGATCTCGTCTGATCTCGGAAGCTAAGCAGGGTCGGGCCTGGTTAGTACTTGGATGGGAGACATCTATCCCCTCCTATACATATACAGATGATAGGTAACTTAGTCTTCATACATATTCCTTAGCAAGTAGAGGGGGGCATCTCAGTCATGGACTCTGTTGCCTGTTAGAGAGATACTTTACCTTAGCTGGGCTGCCCTGTTGGGCCCCAGAGTAAGAGGAAGAAGCTCTTAGCACTCATATGTTTGATGAGCTGAGGGGGTTGATATGTGGAAGTTCCTCTCACCAAAGAAAAGGATATGAGGGAAATGGGGAAGAGGGTGGGACCAGGAGGGGAAAAGATAGGGGATTGTGATCAAGATGTATCTAGAATTAATAAATAAACATTTAAAAAAAAAGAGGCCAGGTACTGTTGTACATGTCTGTGATCCCAGTCAATTCCTCAGCAACCTGTATGCTGCGAAGTGAGAACATCTATATACATTTGGACGTAATTCCTTCTAATCTTTTGGATATGTATGTTTTAGTGTTACTGTGATAATGTGTTATTCAAAATGATCCCTATACCTATTTGGGGGGTAAAGGTATAAAAACAAAGCAAGTTCTTTGTATAAAATATGGAAATACAGAAAATGTAAGAAAATTTATATCCTTGAGATACGGCAGACTCAATGGTCACAAACCCCTCCTAATGCAGTACTGCATTTGAAATATTAGATAAAAGAGAGATTTGTCATTTTTTAATAATTTATTTTTTATTTCTTCAAGTTACATCTCAATCACAATCCCCTCCCTACTCCCCCCTCCAGTCCCACCCTTCCACCCTCCTCCCCCTCAAACCCCCATCCTCTTCTCTTCTTTTTTTTTTTTTTTTTTTAGTTTAAGGTATTTCTTTTTCCCCCCCAACAGCTCTCCCTTTCAGTCCAAAAAATGGTTCTTTTTCTTATAACTATAAATACAATACAAAACAACAGAAATAAATAGGCCACAATTATAAGAGTTATATGGCTTAGCATACATTCCCAATGTCCAGTCCATATGTATTTGGCACCTGACTTTAACATTCTACTATCTAACCATCTCCATGTGTTTAAAGTTCTATATCTAACTCAGCTTTCATACTAACTTGCCTCATAATTTTAAAAATATCTTCTTAGATCCAGAACACCCTCTTGATTCCTAAACAACTCAAAATTTAACTATGAGACTCTAGCTATCTATTCTTCAACCACCTCAGAGACCTGAGAGGGATAAATATATCTGATTATATAGGTTTAAAACAAGCTCTAAACAGAGAAAAACTTCGATCCAGGGGTGGTGGAACACATCTTTAATCCCATCAGTTGGGAACCACATGTCTTTGATCCCAATACTTAGAATGCAGAGACAGGCATATAAGATTTGGAAGATTTAAGTTTAAAAGCTACTTACAAAAGGCAGGCTGCAATTCAAACAAATTGTCCTTTGAGATCTCAAAATATATACACTAAAGGTTTGTTTAGCTCCAAAATATCAAAATAATTTCTTCTTTAATCCGGATTGAAAGGTAATACTTTATATATTGTCAAAAAACCAAATTTGCTCCAGGAAAAATATTACCTGACCCCCCCCCCAAAAAAAAGGTAATTGTCATTTTTTTTTATGTGCAGGTAAATTAGAGGAAACCAAGGAATATGTCTGAGGTGAAATTACAGGAAGACTTAAGGTTAGAGAGAGGTGTGTTCTGGCCTGGTGGTTGAACTGGCAATATATGCTAATCACTATATGAACTATAGTTTGGGTTTAAAAGATAAGAGCAAAAAATAAACGGAGTTTAAATGGGTAGAAAGTCAAAAAGAAGTTCTCCTCAGTAAACGTGAAGTTCCTAGTAAGGCAGCATGCTGAAGATGTGGCAAAACTAGGTAAAAGTTGTATTGATGGACCATGTTGGAAGGCAAAGAAAAATATTATGTAAGAATTCCTAAACTGTAAATGTATGCAGATGTTCCTAACTTACAATGGCTCCACTTGTGACTTTTACCTTTAGCATGGCATTTGCATTTTGAATATTTGGTTTTCCTGGGCTAACAATATGCTCTAGGTTTCTCTCTGGTGATTTTGTGCAGCTTCAGTAAGCCACCTGATCATGAGGACAAAAAATTGCTTTTCTTAAACTCATGGGTGTGCATGCATGTGTGTGCCTTTGTGTGTGTGTGTTAGAGTGGATTTGAAAGATGTAAAATTATGAGTTAAAGAACTTGATGAACCAAGGTTGATGGGGGGGAGGGGGCTTCCCTCATCTGAGGAGAAGTAGAGGAGGGAGAGAGGGAAGAGGGTAGGAGAGTTAGACCAGGTGGGAAGGAGAGAGGGAGCTTCGATCAGGGTGTAACTTGAATGAATGAATGAATAAATAAATAAATAAATAAATAAATAAATAAATAAATAATAAAAGAACATTGGTACTTGGAAAGGTTTGGGCTTGATTCATGCTCCTATTTGGCCTAAAAATGCAAGTAGACATTTTAATGTCATTCTAGACGCTTTGTGTCTTTCAGGTTTGTGATGGGAACAGAGTTTTGTTTTGTTTTAAACAGGGTCTCTGGCTGGCCTGGAGCTTAGTTTGTAGACCAGACTTGTCTTGAACTCAAAGATATGACTGCCTCGGATACCCAGTGTCAGGATTAAAAGCGTGGACCACCACACCCACCCAGCTTTGGTTAGATTTTTGAGAGTCTCATGTACCCAAAGTGGCCTTGCTAAATCTGCTTCCAACCTTCCAAGATTTTAATGGATGAAACTTCAGCAGAAACAGAGAAAGCTGAATCAAAAAATTTTAAACTTCTATCTCTCAAGAATCAACAAATCATCTGGACCAAAATATAGTACTTTTTAATACTAAAATAACAAGCTTACTTTAAAGGGCAGTAGAAAACCTTACCCAACAAAAGGACAAAGGAGTATTTCTGTGAAGTTATCATGAAAAATATGTGAAAACCAAGTCTAAGCAGTCAAGCAACTCTACAAATATTAAAGGCTTAGTATTATTGTGAATATTCTATAAATTTAATGCTAACAAATTAAAAGTAAAAACTGAAAAGATAACCTAAGAAAACTCATGCTTGTAAATTTTTTTGGTTGGTTGGTTTTTGAAACAGAGTTTCTCTGTGTAGCCCTGGCTGTCCTAGAACTCACTCTATAGACCAGCTGGCCTTGAACTCAGAGATCTGCCTGCCTCTGTCTCTGGAGTGCTGGGGTTAAAGGTATGTCGTGCACATGTTTGTAAATTTTATTATTCTTAAATAACTCATGTGTCAGAAATAATAGGTATTAAACATGTGCATTAAATAAAAAACTGAATAGACATATCTTTATTAAAGATTGATGCACATCAATATATATATACTTGTATACATGGAGTAGACTCAGAAAACTGACTTTCCAAGCATAAGGTAAGGTCATCTACCAAATTCACGGTACGGCAGCCTTACAGTGAAGTCTGTTTGGCCATTGTCTTTGAGTTCAGATCTTAAAAGCAAAGTCCACATTCAGACTACTCACAGTGTTATTGGCACTAATCAGTATCCTGTGACTTCTTGTTCTGAAATTATTGGAAAATTGAGATAAGCTATACACTGTAACAGCTTGTGTTTGTTACAACTGTTACAATGTACAGATTACACATTCCTTATAGGATTCTTTTGTGTTTTCAACTGGACAAAGAATCAGAAAAATGTTGATGTTTATTGCTATTCAAAGGTGAAATTAATAGTCTTCAATGTATGTGACACTTGAAGAAAATGTATAGACTATTATGCTCATATTAAAGAATTCCTGATCACAAGGTGAGCTTACAAATTATGAAGTTTAAAAAGAGAATAGGCTTCCAAAAACATAAAAGAAAGAAAACAATCAGCAAAAGATTAAAAAAAAAGCAACAGGAAAAAAAAAGTTACAGTAGAGGGATCAATAAACCTACAAGTTTTTCTTCAAAAAGCCTTAAGGAGTTCATAGATCTCTGGCATGATGAGTTAAGACAGTGGTGGAAGCTACAAATAATATTAAGAATGAAACAGGACAAAACTGCCTCAGACAAGTTTAAAATTATATCAAAAGAAAAGAATCACAATAGCATTGAAAACAAAGCACTAGAAAGGGTCAAACTTATAAAAAGTTTCAACTGTGTCATGCAAAATAAAATAGAAAAAAATGTCTGTCTTGCTTGTTCTGTACCTTGTACTTATCAGGTATTAGGGTTAACATGGTAGTTAGGATGTGCTCTCCATAGTTCATGTGTTGAAAATTAATCCCCATGGCAACATTACTGAGAAGTGGTACCTTTCAGACATGATTGGGATGTGGGGGTAAAAGGTGCTAAAGCTATTATCACGACAGGGGCTAATTATCATGAGAATCAGTTTCCCATCAAGGAATGAATTTTCCCTCTTCCCTCCCTCTCTCCCACTTTCTGTGATGGGTTGACATAGCATGAAGGCACTCAATAGATTTGGGCCTCTGGTCTTGGACTTTCAAGCTTCCAGAACTATAGGAAATTAATCTCCTTTCTTAATAAATTACCCAGGCTCAGGTAATTGATTATAGCAACACACAACAGATTAATACAATCACATAAATCAAGACACAACAACTGTGAATATTTTAGTGTATTTATTTGAAAATATAATTCATTTATTTAAAAATTTGAAACTTTAATAATGATATACCTTTCCAGATGCTCTTAAAATGATAAAAAATAAAGTCCCATGATAAACAACACCTATTTTGTCATTCTTTAATGCTTAAAAAATAAAATTGTGTGGATTTTAAGGCAGTTAATCTTATCTAAATTCCCCAACAATGAAATGAACAATGCTCTCTTCCTACAGTTGTGATTTTCTGGAGGACAAAAGGAGAGCTTTCTCTAGCAATTCTTCCAAGCAGAATCCTGACTATATGAATTTGATGTTATCAACAAAGACTAAAATAACATTATTATCTGATGATGTTACTAATCAAAATTAATAACTGCTAGCAAGGGATTAAGACACCAATTTTCTGGTATATTGAAAGGTGTAGAAATGAAAAAAGAAGATAGTGTGAGATGCTGAAAGGCAAGATTTCTGACCACAGACTTCATAAGAAAATACAACTACAACTCTGGTATCTAAATGAAGTGGGGATGACCCACAGTTCTTTGTCATATTATAAAAGATCTTCCTTTAATGAAATAATTTTAAAAAATACTTTTCAAGGATACATGAAATATATAGATATATACATATGCATATGCATATACATACATACACACATACATACATATATACATATACATACATGGACTCATATATATACACACATATACATGTATATCAGATACATACACATATACATATGCATATAAATGCAATACATACATATGTACATACACACATACATACATAAATATAAATACATATACAACATATACATAATTATACATGCACACACACACACATATATATATATACATGCTTGCATATGCAAGAAAGGTTTTTATTGTCTTCTCAAGTAGAAATTTCCAGAACTTCTTGTCCTCATTTTTCCAGACTAATGTTAAGTATTTTTCCTGGGTATATATCCAAATATGTAAAGATACAGAGAAAATTCTGGCACAATACATACCAAAATTTCAGTATTCATATCTTTATTAGTGAAGAGGGTATTTTGAGTGTGTGGGGTATTGGGTGGGCAGTTTTCGAATACCCTGTTAAACACTAACATATAATCAAATACTAGCATACAGTATTTCAATTTAAAAATAAAAAGATGTGAACTATGGCCAATTAAGTGAAAGCACTAAATAAGCTCTTGAATTGTAACTTTTTTTTTCTTGAAGAGGCTGTAGGCAAAGTTTTATTGAGTCATCTTAATTTGCTAAATTTCTTCAACCATTTTTGTATAGCAATTACGTATTACTGTACAAGTGATTGAATGATGGACAAATATATCCCATGGCACTTGGGGCAGACTGGAGGAGAGATAGTAATAAAAAACCCATCATACAAACAAAAACAAGACAACAAAACTGCAAATGAAGAAGTGTGGTAAGTGATT
>CAJQZJ010032322.1:8135404-8151522 GCA_907164525.1 Lophiomys imhausi
ACCTACCTACCTACCTACCTACTCACCCACCTATTGCTGTGCTGGGGATCAAACCCTGGCCCCTGATCACATTCATTGATAACTGGACTACATAAGAAGCAGAGTAACTCTAGTCTCTGGGGTATGTGTTCTTTCTGACTCGTAGGTTTCTCTTCTTTTGCTTGCCATCTAGAATAGAAGATAGCTACCTCGTTTTTCTCTATTGTCTACAGTAGTCTTGAAATTGTAAACTTGCCCCTCTCTCATTAGAAGGCATTGGATCATGAGCTACAAAAGGAACACCCTGCCACTAAGCTGCACTCCTTCAATAGTGTGTCCCAGTACATGAGCTCTTTGGGTATGACCACTATAGAAGTAGACTAAAAACCGGGTAGACAGTCTTGTCTATCAGAATTTCCTTTCTAGTTTTACCTATTCTTTTCAGAGACCCTCAAGCCTACTTCATATACTTGTCTCTCACCTCTGCTGTATACAAAGCAATACATTCTAGCTCTGATTTTTCTCAGCAGGTTTGGCTTACTCTGGTCATTTCTAGATGTTCTAAGCAAACATCACACCATTGTCTCTCTAAAACTGTTCTCAGAGACTCGACCTCCAATTTTGAGCTTTTTGATGGATGACCCAAAGCAAGATCATCACTCTGAGGTATTATTATCTTTCTTCTCTTCACCAAAGTAATCCCCACTGCCCCAAGATGCCAGTGAGGTGATGAGGATATCTCTCTTTGTAAATGTCTTTGTGTTGCTGGTGGTCACTACTATTTCTACAGGATACACTCTAACTTTCCTGATGCATCCTCCCCATCTATGGACTCTATGAGCATCCACTCTGACCCCTCTTCTGTGCCCTGGGTTCCTTTGCCCCTGAGCCCATTCCCATGTTTTACTCTAGAAGGAATTTTCATTCTCTACCAGGTGGTCCCCTCAACATCAGGCACATACTATACAACAGCACCCAGCTTAAACAAATTATCCTCTCTTAACCCCAACTCTCTGTTTTGTTATGACCTCTATTCCCTGCTTGTCTTTGCAGCACAACTACTAGGGGAAAAAAAGTCTATACTCACTGTCCTCATTTCTCTTTCATTTCCTCTGGAGAACACCCAAACAGGCTTTTATCTTTCACTCCAGCCTTCTGTGTATCACCAGAGACCCAATGTTAAGTCTCAGCCCAGTTCCTTTCATTTGACCTCCTAACAGGGTTTGACTCTTCATCACTCCCTGACTGTTGTAGCCTTTTCTTCCTTGGCCTCAGGGACACTGCTCTTCTAGTTTTGTTTTTAAATGTCCTTGCCTAGGCCCCGCCTCTTCCAGATCTCTAAATATCACCAGATTCAACCCAAAGTCCTGCTTGTGTTCACTCCATAAGAAATCTACTGTCTTATATGTTAAGAAATGCAGCAATGATTTTGGTCCCTATGAGCTCCAGACTTGTACACCCAGCTGCCTATTCATCATCTCCATCTCACTTTCTCCTGCATCCTGTTTCTAATTCATAAGCAAATCCTTTAGTTATTATTTTCAGAATATGATATTCAAAGACCAGGCTTGGTGGTGCACACTTTTAATCCCAGCTTGGGAAGCAGGAAGATCTCTGTGAGTTTGAGGCCAGCCTGGTCTACATAGCAAGTTCCATGAGAGCCAAGGCTACACAGAAACAACCCAATTCCCCCCTCTCTTTCTCTCTCTCTCTCTCTCTCTCTCTGTGTGTGTATATATGTGTGTGTGTGTGTGTGTGTGTGTGTGTGTGTGTGTGTGTGTATGTAAAATGTTTGTTTAAAAAGATCTGCTCAAGGATTTTTTAATTTAGGAAAAGAAAAGAAAGAAAAGATGTAATTATATTTAGTTAATTTAAAATAAATTATAGCCATTCCATGACATTTTAAAATGTTTACATGGCCAAAAAAAAGATAAACAAAAATAGCAATCACAGTATAAGCCAAGATGTTTTCCTTGGTGGTGGAGTCAGGATGGGAGGTGGGAGATTTAAGTGCGGTCACCAAGGGATTTTCTTTGTGGTACTTTGTGGAAATGTACATACATAAAAACATACACAACAGTATAAGCAAAAAGGAAAAAGTGCTAAGCATGGAAATACTGTTGAAAGTCTGGAATTTCAGGCTAGCTTGGATTTCACTCTGTATTTTGATGAGTCATTGGAATGCCATTTATTAGGAGGAGGTCACCCTTTAACATTTCATTATTAAGTCAAAGTAAAACAGATGTGTCCCCATAATGACAACTATCATCTTGAAGTATGTTTCTTTTCTTTTTTTTAATATTTATTTATTACTTCAGGTTGCATCTCCACCACAGTGTCCTCTTTTCACTCCTCCCAGTCTCGCCCTCCCACCCCCTACCCCCTATCCCTTCCATCCCACTCCTCTGGAGTGGAGTGTCCCTACATAACATTCCCCCGCCCCAGTTCAGCAGTCATATGAGGGCCAAGAGCCTCCTCATACACTGGGGGCCTAAAAGGCAGCACCACTGGGGCAAGGTGTCTCATTAATAGGAAACAGTTCCTATTCCCTTTGGTGCATTGGTTGTACAATGGAATACTACTCGGCCATCAGAAACAATGAAATCATGCAATTTGCAGCCAAATGGATGGAACTAGAGAAGCTCATCCTGAGTGAGCTAACCCAGACTCAGAAGGATGCACATGGCATCTATTCACTTATAATTGGATTTTAGCCATTTTTATTTTCTTTTAAGACAAGATTCTACTTCATAGCCAGACTGACATGGAACTCATCACATAGTCTAGTATGGCCTTGAATTCCCAAGTGCTAAGATTACTGGTGTGTGCTATGAAACCCAGCTTAGCTTTGAGTACTTTAAAAATTATCTTTACTAGGTAAAATAGGTATGATTTTTAATTTTCAATTTAAAAAAAGTGAATTCAATTTTTAAGAAGAAAATTTTAATTTACTTTTAAAAAGTAAAATAGGTCATAAAAATGTTCCATGATAATGGCCAATCCTTATCATTTTTATTGATGTGGTAGTATTCATTTGAGAGGATTCACCTTAATTTGCCTAACTATTCTTTTATTACTTTAAACTCTCTTGACATTTCATTATTACAAGTAATACCTTATAAACATCATTTCTCCACTGAATGATCACCTCAGAATACGGTCTCAGAAATATTACTTTAAGGTCAAAGATATTGAATATTTTAATGAATATTGATACTGTCAAATTACTTTCCAGAGGAACTTTCAAAATAGTTCATATTGCCTGCTAGTATGGGAGGGTAGTTCCATTCACTCAGTCATTCAGCAAATATTCAATATATAGCTATTACATGCCAGCACCATCTCAGCTGCTGGAGAATATAATATCAAGTGAGAAGGACAAGGAAGCAAAAGTCAGCTGCAATTGTGTGCTTTGAAGGTCCCCCCAGAGACCAGGTCCACACAGCAGATGAACCATAAAAATGTGCTATGGCTGTGTTTTAGTAGGCAGAAACATCCGCCAGTGGATTCTGGACAGTGGTTATGCAGACAATGGTGTTTTAGAAAGATTAACTTGCCCATCGGTTATCCAAGAGGGATCAAAACTGAGGGTTTTGTGTCCTACATAAGACGGAGCCTCTCAACATTCCATCATGGATGGGAGGGGCTTATCTGAGGTGCCCACCTTTAGATAGGAGCTATTGATGGGTAATGACTGCTGGTGGAGGGAATGTCATTTTTCTTCAGTGGTTTTGTCACTGGCAACTCGCCCTTGCTTGAATAAATAAACTCCCACCTAGGTTCAACTCTGATTCAACCCAATATGTAATTTACAAAAAAATAAATGAACTTCTTGGGAAGAACAAGTGTTCTAGAGCAGATCAGAGTGGGATAAGAGTAGATAACAGAAGGGTGGATATGATCAAAATATATTACATACAGGTATGAAATTGTCAAAGAGTAATTAAAATTATTTTAAAGTGAGGGTTCCTAAAGTAAAGAGCTAGAGGAAAAAGCAGGGAAGAGAGAGAGAGAACTGTAATGCCATTTAACAAGTTAGGAGGAAATGTTTAATGTAGTACAAACAGGAAGTATAATCAGACCATTAGAGCTGACAATGCTACGCTGCAGATGGCTGATAGACTTTGGAGTCTAATTGTGACACCTGCCAGCCCTGGTCTATGCCATATACAACCTGATGGTTAGATAATCATGTGGCCCAATTAGTATAGCTGCAGGACTCTTAATGTCTACATTCCTAATGTTCTGTCTACTTAGAAATGTGCCCTAAATGCTGCTTGAAGGTAGCCTTTTGCATCCTGTGTATGTAGCCATTTTCCCAGGGTGCTGCTGGACTTGTGTCATAATAGATTCTGACCATCTGATACATTTGCTCTTACAATACTATCACAGTTTACTGTTGCAAATGAGTATAAGTGGTATCAAAATGCTCCCCCACAGCTTTTACCAGGTCTCTTTATAAAGAAAGGAGGCCATAGATCAGGCAGATGTTAAACATCCACGTTGAAGCTGCATTTCCGGTTTGGACCCAGAGTCTCTGAGCTGGCACCAATTTGAGGATAGAATAGGTTTAAGTTTGTCTTCCTGCCATGGCATATGGGCTAGCACTAACCAAGAATTATAGACTTGGGGTACTGAAGCCCCATAGCACTGATGAACTGTAATGTTTCAACAGAGACAAGTGAACAGAAGAACCATAGTTTAGGGAAGTCATTTGTTTTTAGTAACACTTTAAGCCACTGTATGGTCTGCTTGTGTGTGTGAGCAGGGGTTGAGGTCCACATGGAGCTGCTGCTGCCCCAGCTCTGCAGGGGTGGAGTGTGTCATTGCTAAGAGCCTTCAAACTAGTGAAATGAGATTGTTGAATATTCAGGAGACTTTGATTTGACTTAAATAATTTAATGTCTTGTAAAACCAGGTGCAAGTCCAGAGAGATCAAAATCTACTTAAGAGAAACTTCACTGTCCAGATTTCCCTCCATTTTTCTTGACTGTCCATTAGTTTCTCGCTATCATTTATGGTTTCTCCATTCTTTTAGTAGTTTTTCCCCTTTTGTGGTCTATAAAGTCCACATTTACTTTCGCCCATGGGTGGCTCTTAAGCACTGAGAACTTACTGTTTTGTACATCTGTCTTGGTAATTTCTCTGTAGTGTTCCTACAAGCTTATTCCTATCTTTTACCAGAGACAGCAGAAAGCAGACTGGTTATTAAATATAATCCACAGTCACAAGTTGGCAGTGGTTTTGTTTGAGATTAGAATGTAAATCTGACACTCTCTCTGGCATCCAAAATGTTATAATATAGTGCAACCCCAGTTTATGTCCCTCAGCAATTTTGCAGCATTGATGTTTTCTTATGTCTAATTGCACACATCACAGTATTAGAGGATCTTGTCCCAGGAGTAGTGAATGCTTTGCTCGGCCTCAAACTCTGGCTCTGTTGGACCTAGAGGTCTGGTTGCCAGTTTGCAGAGAGCAGATGAATCCCCTCTGCTGCAGGCTCCAGGCTTTGAGTAGCTATGCTGCTGAGTCTGGGTCCTGTCCTGGAACTGGAAAAAAAAAAAACATTACTAATCATGTCCCCATCTGGCAGATAAATCTTGCTGTCATCATGCCTGTCACCGGCTGCATCTCACATGCCCTCAGCTGTCCCCTAAAGAAGGATTGCCTCTCTAGATGACTGGGAGGCCTGAATCACTGCTGCATTCATCACCCAGGCAAATCAGACTGAGCCAGGAGAGAATGCACACCCTGAGGAGAGATCTCTCCAGATGAAATGTGTGATGTGTTGTGGTTGCTCCAGAGCTCGACATGGCGGCCTCCTCACTAACAGTGGCCTGGTGGCTCAGTGAGAAAAGAAACAGCTTTTTCTTTTGACAGGGATTGAGAGTCTGCCTGTAGCAAGGAAAGATGGTTTTTATCTTTTCATAATAACTTTTGAGAGATCCCCAAACTTAGTGGAAATAGTAAAATGAAAGTTCATATACCATCTAAATCAGATTCAACACTTATTAATGTTTGCTCCATTAATTCCTTAAAGTCTACTTTGGGGGTTGCATGTGAGATGTCGGCTTATAGATCTTCCAGAGAGGAATAAACAATATCAATCTCAATCCCTGTTTGTGTTCTCAGCAAACAGATACCCATTTTTGTTGAGTGCCTACTATATATCAAATACTGCTAGGCAAAGGCACTAAGATGTATGAAATGAACAACATGCCACAGTATGTAAGAAAGCACATTGGCTCTTTGGTGTTCAGTCAATGGTTTTTAACTATATTGATAATAATGAAACTATACTTGTATTAATACTATCAAGATCAGGCCCTATTCCTCCATTAAGGATCTCTCGATCTCCCTGTGAGAGATGACATTAAAAATAATAGGTGCACTAAATGTTTTGTCTTTAACAGGGCCCTACTGCCAAGGCCCTGGTACAGGCCTAGAATCGCCTTGTCCTAGGGAATTTACATGTGGAGTCATGAGCTTCCTGTTTTGTTAATATTAGCTAGGCCAGTGGGATGGACTAGGACTTTGTCTC
Organism: Lophiomys imhausi; assembly: GCA_907164525.1. Lineage (NCBI taxonomy): Eukaryota > Metazoa > Chordata > Mammalia > Rodentia > Muridae > Lophiomys > Lophiomys imhausi. The sequence continues at coordinate 8,141,925 of CAJQZJ010032322.1, forward strand.
TCACTGATGACACCTCAGACATTGGCAGCTCTGTGAGCTGTCTGTTTGCTAGAGTTATTCTGATTTCTTATTAAATGCTAATTGTAGAGTGCCTCCTGCCTTGTTTCAGGAAATGAAAAGTAAAGCTTTTGATGTCATTTCTAGAATTTTGAAGTAAAAACTGATGTTATCCAAAGTTCTTTCATGACAGTAGATTGCTTTAATATAGACTCAAAGTATTTTAGCCTCTAAATTTGGATTGACTGTTGACTCCATGGGGTTCTGATCAATACCAGCAAAACCTTTTCCATCAGAATTGTGGTGTATGCATGTGCATTTGAGCATGAGCACACATGCTCCTGTGTGAGGGTGTGGGCATGCAGGTGCCCATCGGTGTCAACATCTGCCTGAGTTAGGAGAATTACATTCCTGGTTCTCTGGGAGGAGAAGGGTGGATAAAGCAACATAAAACAGCCCTCATTTTGTTTTAAATAAGAACAATGTTAATTGTTCTCAGAACTGTGATTTTTTTTCCCGCAAAATTAAAACTATTTTTTCTTTTGCATTTAATGAAATATTGTTAGCAGAGGGCAATTCGACATGGTAAGAGAGACGTCATACACAGAAAAGCTGTGTAGCCTGATTTAAAGCCAAGCCTTGAGCCCCTTTAAAGAACAATAAAACATATTTTACAAAACAAAAACAGCAATAGGTACACCAAAGTTAAAAATACTAGAGTTGGGATTCTATGTGGGGAACAGTGGGAGATAGGGTGTGATTATATCTAGGGTGTGTGCTAATAGAACCAGCCATGGACAGACACAGTGGTGCTGTCCTGGCAGAGGCTGGCTGCCTGTTGGTGGTGAAGGAGGAAAAGCCTAAACACAGGTGGAGAGGTGTAGACACTATGGAGAGCTCCTAGCACTTAAGATCAGTACCATGGCTGTGCTGGTGTTGGACAGAGGATATGTTAGAAAGCATTGGTTATGCCTTTGCCACATACCCTGCAATAGGCAGAAAGCTGGTGAAGAATTTTAAGCAGAAACGTGGTACATGGTGAGGCAGGGAGACTATTTAGTAATGTCAGTCTAGGAATGAGATGATAAGGTCCTGTTCTGAGACAGTGTAACCATTGGGCAATAAGATGAATGGTACCCAGTGGCTTACTAGATCTTTGGCTGGAACAGGAACCGGAGGAACTTGAGGAAGAAGGAGGAATGGAGGAAGATTCTAAGGGTTCTGGACTGGGATAAGAGGCCATGACTGACTTCACAAAGAATTCAGAAAGCAGAGTAAGTGCTAAATGCTACATGTGAGACTGGTCACAGGGCGCTTGGACTCACATAGCTCGAGTGTATTGTCTTTTCTTCTCATATTTCAGCTTTCCAGGAAGTGCCTCCGGAACATGGTGGGCACGCACTGTTTATTTAACAATGCTTCCCCATAATTACTATCTTCTGCTGCCACAGACACTGTGGATACTAATGATGCTCACTAAAACTGGGACCCCAATGATCCAATCTCAAAATAGTATTTTAAAAAGTCCATCAACTAAAATGAAATTTCTAAATAACCATATATTTTAAACTGCTATTCTTGGTCAGTTTACAAAGGAATCGTAGTCTTGAGAAATCCTTCTCTTTAATAATCCTTTCCTCTTCCATTCATTTTTTGCATATGCTATAAATACTTGCCTGCCACTCTTAACTACCCATACACCATGTTCATCTTTCTTTCAGACCATGTTTTGATCTCTCTTGCCCTTCTGCCCTTTGCCTTTCTCTAGATTCTGGCTATAGAAGGCCAGAGGGCAAGAGCAGGCAGAAACTGATCAGACAGGCAAAGCCAGAACCCCTCTTTAGCAGGCAGGGAGAGAGAACAGGCTGGAAATGCACAATTATGATCTTGATTTCATTACACAGAGATGAAAAAGCCATCTGTGATGATGGACACTCTGGTCCCCAGCGATGTGTATATCATAACCGTTTTATGTTTATTTTTTTTTTTTTGTGGGCTACTTTTGTCTTGTGGATAGCAATGCCAACATTGTAATGAGCCAGGAAAGCTTGCTTCCTGGAAGAGGGGTTGAGGGCAGCTTGTGTTAGGGGAACTGTCTCTGCCAAGAAGCTGGTACTGTCTGTGCTTCGCATTCACACTTCAGGCTGATCTTGGCTGGCATTTTTAGGAGGTGTTTTGGGTTGGCTCTCCCAGGGGTAGGAGAATAAACAAGCATCTGGAAAGGGGCCCACAGGTAGCTCTGGCTCCTAGGATGTCCTTGTTGCTAATAATCTGTGCCTGCTAGATACTCATACCAAACCCTCTCATCATTCCTGATTTCCAGCTTTATCTACTCTCTGGTCTTGCTTGCCTGATCTCTGGCTAGGCTGCTTTTGCTCCAGTTGCTCCAGGGCCTTCCAGAGATCCTTTCTCCACCCTCCATTATTTACAGAATACTTTATTAGTTTCTGTAATCAGATTCACATCGATAGAATTTCACACATTTTATACAGTTCATTACCCCTGTACAAGTAGAAGAATTAAAGTTTAACATTTCTAGACCAATATAGCTGTTAATTTTGGTACAATGCTAACCCAGCATGATAAACTGGGATATTTTTCCAGTTGACAGCATAGATGAAGTTTCTAAAAATTCAAATATAAATATATTTTACACACACACACTAGTAATATGCTATACATTAAGAGCAGCAACAACTTTTTCAGGTTCTGTACCTTCCAAGGATCTTAATAGCATATGCTGTTTACTTTTCCAGCATCCAACCCCACTACCATTCTAATCCTGTACTAAGAATGATTCTTCTTCCCTAGAACCTTCTGCCTTCTGCTTCTGGCATCACTGTGTAGGGCCAGAGTGCATTTAGCCATAGGTGATAAGACAAGTAGACCAAATTGGGCTGAAGAGAAGGTATCAAAGAACACTGTATAGGGTGTGGGGTTTTAGCCTTGATTGCAAACTGAACTACTTAAGGAGATTTAAAACAGAGAATAAGAATAAGACAAAACAAAATTCTTGGACCCCAAGTCAGCTAGATGGAAATTATTGGAATTGGAACCTAGGAAGACCAGCCTTTAATGTGGTCCCCAGTGATCCTTCCCACAAGTGTAGAAGGCCTTAGTGATTTGCTTCTGATAAATAGAATAAGATGGGAGTGACATTATATGACTGAAAACAAGGCCATAAGAGAGAGTAGCATTGTTTTGGGGAGAACCAAATGTCATGCTGTAGCCCAGCAGAAAGGCCCACATGGTAAAGATCTGACCATCTTGGTGTGAGTTAATATGGAAATATAGCCTCCTAATCCAGTGAGTCTTCAGGTGACTGCAGTACAGGAGACATTTGATAACTGCAGTGAGATGCTCCAAGCCACACTATCTACTAGATTACTACCAGTTTTCCCATCCACAGAGCCTGAGAGGCAATAAATATGTTTCTTAAGCCACTCAACTTTGGAGTGATTTGTTAAACAGCAGTAGATAGCTAATGCATGGCTCAAGCATTTCTATTTTTGTCAGGTGACCCTAATATATAGCCAGAGTAAAGAGCTGTTGAGATTGGGATGGACTGAGTGGAGAAGAATGGGTACCGTGGGAGGAGAGAATCCTGTGGATACCTCTATGTCTGTACCTGGCAGTTACGACAGCACTTGCTGATATCACAGTGCCCTCCGTGGGTCCTGTAGTTAATAGCCCCATTTTTACAAATAAAGAAACTAAGGCTTAGCAAAGCAAAGTCACCCAAATTAGGAAGGCATCAGACCTCATCTCCTTTAGAAGCCTATTTTCTCTGCCGCCTCTTTCACAGTCTTCTGGATCCCACGAGCAAGAACTTGGACTGCAGAGAACAGTGCACTCCTGCAAAGCCAAGAGCTGTAATTCGGCTGCATATCAATTTGTATCTGGAGTTGCCTTCTGCTCCAGTGGCTGCTAAGTACTTGCCAGAAGGAGTGCTGATTACATGCTCACCAGGGATGTTATGCAGCATCAACATCTAGCACTCCATAAACTTTGTGTAAGAGGCCTGAGGCAAGAGTGGTTTGGGAGAGAAGTAGCCAAGTCAGGCTGTGCAATCCTGTCAGTATGACACAAAAGAGCCTCACCCTTCAACTCCTAGAGAAGATCTGGTCTCTTGTGTTCCAAGCCCCCACACCCTGCTCTGATCCCTGTATACCACCCACTATGAAAATTTCTCCCACAGCACTCCAAGTGGTCTAGGGTGTGCTAGGCTCCAGGCCACCACAGACGTGGTTTCTAGGTACCTGTCTCTAAACCCATTGATTAAAGATAGTCTGGACACATATAGATGATTTTTAGAGAACAGTTAACCACCTAGGTATTGAGAAAGTGTATCTGTACAGTGACTCCTTCATATGGAACTTCACAGGAGTGATTCTTTGTTTGTTTAGATAGACTCTCACCATGTAGCCCAGGTTGGCCTTTAACTTGAGGTAATTCTCTCATCTTTGTTTCAGAGTGCTAAGATTTCAAGTATATACCAGTGTGCTTACTGCCTGCCCCCCACTATCGTTAGTATTGGAGTGTCTATGGTCTAGCATATGCAAGGGGTTGAATTTGATCCCCAGAACTGAAAAAAAGCAAATAATTAAAAAATGAATTATTATCACCCAGGCTGCAGAGTGCTCATCAGACCTCAGCTACAAAACCATTCCTAAAAGAAACACATTATCATAATTGAATAATCTTTAATTACTGATTCCAAAATGAAAAACAGCTAAACAAAACCCAAACCCAGCTCTTAACTTATGTTTCATGAGAATTACTTAAAGTTAATATCTCGTGGAAATAGTTCAGTAAATTTAATTACTCGGAAGTGGTGTTCCATAAATCTGGAAGCAAGTAGCTAAGTCAATTAGCGGTTCCATTCCAGTTCATGGTAGCATCGCTTTCTCTGGTGGATCTTTAGTGACCCCAAGCTGTTTTGTCTTAGTGCTCAAGCATGTGGAGCTACTTTGAAAGGTAGTTGTAGCCAGAGGCAGTTCCTTCGATGACCATCCATCACTGTGGAATGGAAGGTAATGAAGCCCAGCACACCCAAGCATCCCAGGGCACAGACTCAAAAGAAGTGGAAATCAATGAGGTGAGAATAATATGCCCATGAGGTCAAGACTGTGTTCACTCAGCTCCCACTCTGTCTCTGCCTCTCAAGTCTGTGTACCTTTCAAAGTGTTTGTGATAATGCTAATGGTATGCCATGTGCAAAGGATAAAATTTAACATAGAAAAGCATAAGAACAAAGTTTAAATTGCTTGTAATTCCATAACATGTAAATAACCACTTTTCAATATTTTGGTATTTCCTAGTCTTTCATAATAAATACATATGTCTTAACAATCTGCCTTTTGTTGTTCTTGTTGTATTGTTTGAAATTAAGTCTTTCTGTGTGGCCTAAGCTGGCCTTGGACTCCTGCTACTTCTGCCTCAGCCTCAGCACTAGAATCACAAATACATATACCACCATCTGGGCTCATTTTTAAAATATTTTTTAATATTGAGGATTGAACTCAGGCCTTGAGATTGCTAGGAAAGCATCTTCTATGGAGCCTGGATCTCCATCCAGCTTGCTTTTGCATTTTTGTTTTGAGTCAGGGTCTCACTGAGCTCCTCAGGCTAGCCTTGAAATTACTCAGTAGTCTGGATAGGCCTAGAACTTGAGTCCCTCCTTTTTCTTAGTCTCCAACGAGCTAGGACTAAGGTGTAGCCACAGGCTCATTAGTTAGTTTTGTATCATTGGACATATGGGTGTTTTTGTTGATACTTTGTTTTGTTTTTACTATTTAAATGCAACCTACAGATTTTGTTCTACAGGTATCTTTATCTTTCCTACTGCTGATTTTCATAAGGCAGACTGAGAAATAGACTATCTGAGTCAAAGAAATGTATGTTTTTAAGTTCTTTTAAGGAGTCTGTAAAACCTCCAACAGTCTAGTACAGGGCTTGCCTTCTTGATGGAGAAGATTACATACTGTACAGAAATGCCTAGGTGAGAGGATGGATTGAGGTTCCCCTCCACTCTTCGTTTCCCTGGCTCAGCTTTCTCCCTGAAAGTGAAACATCCCAGAGAGAGGTGGGAATTCTTTCTACTTTGCCACAAAGCTTGACCAGACTGCCACACCACTCCGACTCAGGTGTACAAACCCAGGTTGGAGGGTTGGACCTACAAACCCAAGAGAGACTCATCTCTCCTGCCTATATAAGTGTCTTTTTATAGTTTGGTCATAGATACTATAGGTAGCTTAATTTTTTTAAAAACTGGCAAACTGATAAGCAAAAAATTGGTCTCTCATTCAGATTAACCCTGGATGTCTTTCTTGGAGATTTGGATTGCTCAAAGCCCCTTCCAACAGCCTCTACCACCATTCTGCATCTTATGATCAAAATGCCTCCCAGTAGTTCCTCGGTACTGCAAAGGCCTCCAGGTTGGTCTCTCAGGACTGTCACTGCAGCCGGATGTTGGGAGCACTACTCTGAGTCCACCACTCACTTGAGACAATTATGCTAACACAAACTGTGCTTCCAATGGCTTTCTAATGTCCAGGATCTAATTTTGTCAGTAATAATTTTTTAAAGAAGGTCACTCAAATTACATAACCTTTAGATTCTGTAAGTCACTGATCTGTCCCTTCCAAGGAGTTTCCCTCTCAATGCCTCCCAGTCCTAAGTTCTACTAAGTTTCTAATAGAACAAAGAGAGGCCTGTGGAAGTTGCCAATGCAAGAAATGGATTTTTAGAAATATTTTCTTAATATCAAAAAATCTTAAGTTAAGAAAGCATCTTTAAATGCCATATTCTACGGATCTCTTGAAGTTTTTGAAGACCATCTATCTCTGTATATTTGAATAAGCAAATGTTGCTTGTCTTGTAGCAACTTGATTTCTGATTAACTTAGAAAACATTTGTGGTACACGACACTAGTACCTAACAAAATGACAAGTTTGAATGAATATTAGTTTGCATTTCTTAATTATCCTAAGCAGTTTGTGACAGTTGCTATCAAAAGGCCAAAACTTCATATTGCATTTTAAAGAATTACATAGATGTAATACTTAAGAAGAGTTAACCTTAATTTTATATTAATATACAAAGATATATACCAATGTAGACAAATATAACCTTAATTGTGAATCAATATATAAAGATATAAAAGCAGATTCAATAATCTAACCCCTTTTCTTTATCATTCCTATGTCATGTCTATATCCCCCCTTTTTTCTTTTCAAGATGTTTTCCCCTTACATAGGAGAGATAGAAGGATAGAGAAAAGAAAAAGAGAGAAATCCCTGGGTCTAATCTCCTAAACCTTGTTTAACAAGACCATTTAACAACTTGTAACCAATCCCCCTAAATAACAACAAACATCTATAACTCATCAAATGACAGCACCCCCCATTCTACCCCAAGTAGATGATGAGCATTGAAGAAGCTCCATTTGGAGATGGCTGCAATAGTGGCAAGCTTGTCACTGGGCAAGAGAAAGCCCTTGCTTCAACTGTAGGCAGAATGCTGTCCAAAAAGGACAAAACTTGGAAGCTGGTAAGTCGACAGCCTAGCTCTGCCAAGACAGGGTAGGCAAGTCCCTCATAATTTCTGTTTTATAATTTTAATGTCTGTCAGAGATACTGGGCCAAAATGCTGAAGATAGATGCTCCAACATTATAGAGAGAAATTGGGGACTATCCAGGGAGCCAGTTGTCTGTCATTTCTTAGTTTTGGAAGGTGCTTGCTCTATACTTCCTGTTTATTCAGATATATTTATCCTTTTCAGGTCTCTGATGTTGTTGAAGACTAGATAGTTATAGTCTTACAGTTAAATTTTAAGTTATTTAGAAATTAGAAGGATGTTCTAGGTCTAAGAAGGTGTTTTTTAGTTGGCAATGCAAGTTAGGATGGAAAATGAGTAGGTATAGAACTTTAAACTCATTGAGATAGATAATAGAATATTATTATCAGCTGTCAAATACATATGGACTGGACATTGGGAATGGATGTTATACCTTATAATTTTCATAATTGTTGACTAATTGTTCTCATTGTTTTGTATTGTATTTATTGTTACAAGAAAAAGAGCCTTTCATTGGACTAAAAGGGGGAGCTGTTAGGGGAAGAAGATACACCTTAAATTAAAAAAAAGCAGACAGGAGGGAGAGGGGGTAGAGGATAGGAGGGTGGGACTGGGAGGGAAAGGAAGGAGGGTACTGTGATTGAGATGTAACTTGAAGAAATACATAAATGTTGAAAATAAAATAAATTTCTGCATACTAGTCAGACTTTTTAGTGCCTACTTTTTATAGCCTTTATTTTTTTAACCTAAAAATTAACTGTGTGTCTGTCAAAGTTATAAATAGAAGCATGTATGTAATTTTAAAGTATACATTTATAACTTTGGGCTCCTTTGTTCCCTGACTGTCAGCCTGATTGCAGCAAGCCTGAGTCTTACATTCCTATCTGTCCGCACCATCCCTCTTGCTGGGATCCTTAGTCCCTCTCTGTTTAACAAAGTTGTCAATACCTGCTGGTTACATTCGTGCTGACTTTCAGCCTTTTGGCGACCACAGATACCCTTGGGATTACTTAAATGCACGCACACTTCCAGACTAATTTTGTGTGTGTGTGTGTGTGAGATATCTGCTCACATTTCAGTGGTGCTAAAGGTCTAGCTCTGCTTTGTAGCTATAACCAGGGATTTTGAATCTAAAGGTGTTTTAATCAAACTGTCTAGTGCTACATCCTGTCTATACCTCTCTCTAGTTTGGATAAACTACTTGAACTTTTGGATGGTCCTCTTTGTAAAATGAGGATATTAACAATGTTTAACCCACTATGTGTCCTTAAAAGTGTAGTGACAATACATATACCATATTTAGAGCTAGACTTCTAACTTACATAGTTATCTCAATAATAATGCAATGATTCTGAAAGAAAAAAATAGATTTGCCAACTTAAGATGAGGTCTGTTTCTTTTCATGGCTACATTCTGATACTCAGAACAGCGCCTGGTGCTTAGTAGATGCTCAGTAGTTGCTGGTGCTTAACTGAGTGAAAGAATGAAGTTCATGACTCTGGAACTTGCTGCCTTTCATTTCAAGGACCCCAAAGAAATCAAGGTTTAGCTCAAGAGATGGAAGCAGCAGATGGCGGTTGCAGTGGCTTATGATTTAGTCAGGAATTATGAAAACGTTCAAGTACAGGAAATCAATAACTAAGGATTTGCTTCAGGGAATTTAGCTGTTTCCGCCAGGCCCAGAAAACAACTACTGATCTGGCCATGGTGTCAAGTCCAACTGGTACAGTCATGTGTTCAAGCCAGCTAGTCAAGGAAGGCAGGAAGGAGTGTGGGAAGAGGGAATATTTGTCCGGAATGATGCTTTTGAGAGGCATTAGCAGTGGAGTGTAACCGAACTTTTAAACTATTATTTAACACTTATTTATTACTAAATTCACTTATAACAAACACCAGCAATTTCTTAACTATTAATCCTATAAATTCCTACAACCCCTTTAACCTATCCACTAAACCTATTGATAATCATAACAACTACTTTCATACCCTTTTAGAATGATACAGTCTCTGGGGCAGGTCCTC
>CAJQZJ010032322.1:8151532-8194541 GCA_907164525.1 Lophiomys imhausi
GCCCACTTAGCAGTTGAAAGCAATGCCAGGTCATAAAGTCTTTCCTTGTTTCACCTGGCTTCAACCTTGTTTTTCAGTCCAAAGAGACTCCCCTCATTTCACCTGACTTCATCCATAAGCTGATAAGCTAATTGCTCACAGCAAAGTTGATCTTCATGCCCCGAATTAAGAGACTGTATCAGAAACTTAGGTATTCACTAAATCTAACTTATATTAATCTATCAGCCCCTTCAGTGGAGGACCTGTCTGGAACAGGGTTTCTGAACCTTGAACCCACAGACTCTGGTCTACAGACTCTGGTAGATGGGAGATAGGAGCCCCCTTAAAAATATGTTTAAGATAGGGAGGGCTATCTAACTGTTGGCAGATTTGTATTATTCAGAGGATCTCAGTGTTTTGGACAATTCTCAAAATGTTCCCAGATCCAGAAAGGATTGAGAATAAGAAAGTTAGAGGGAGATGTAGAGGAGTCAGAATGACAACTGTGATGGATGTGGAAAAGGAAGTAACGGCATTCAGTGTGAGCACCCTGCATCCTTCCTAAGGCAGGTGGAGCAGACTCACTGTGCCATATCTCCAGTGTTGCCCTTTGGGTGCTTTTCTTCTTAGATTGTCCACTTGAGGCTCACCTTTTGCATTAACTCTACACTGGGCAGGAGGTGAGCCCTAAGGATACACACACAGGTAAAATATAGACTAGGCATCCAGACTGGAGCCAAGGGGTGGGCAGTATCTCTGCTTATCCCCTGTTGGCAGTGGGAACCACACCCCCTTTTCCTTTCTTTAGTGGCTCCACCCAGGAGAGCTGGGAGGAAGCGTTCCTGAGCAAGGACATGGAATTTGAGGAAGAGGTTGTCAAGATGAATAGTTCCTGACTTAGTTGTGAGAATCATATACTCTCCCCTAACAAGCAGGAGAAACTGTAGTAATCCTGGCTTTACTGCTTGGTTTTGATGGAGATGAAATGGTCACTTTAGGGTCAGCAGACAACATTAAGCTTTTTTTTTTAAAAAAAGCTATAACTGGGTATCATCACAGAATGTGCTCCTGTAGGTCCAGTCTAACCTGTGTCTAGGGTCCTTTACATCTGGAAGACTTGTGCTGTGTATGGTATTGCCTTAAAATCTCTGAGGGCCGTTCACGTAGTAGTCAGACCAGAACCTAGCAGTTGACCAAGGGTGTCTGGATGGTATGACCTACTATCTTCTGCCATGTGGAGGCTTCCTTTGAAATTGAAAAGTGAACAAATATTCTCTTGATCTATGCATTTTTGATCAAAGGTTTTGTTTGCTATTGTGGACTTCACAATGTAGGTCACTCGAACTTTAAATGCAGTCTCCCAAGTGCTTGGATTACAGACATGTGCCGTTATGCCTAGTTCTTACTTGGTTTTGAGAGCTTTGAAATACTTTTTGAAATAAGTTACTTTTTGTTCATTAACACTTTTTCAAAGCTAATTACTATTACTTGCTGTTGTTGGGCTGGGGGTTGAACACAGGGCAGCTCAATTAAATAGCATTAAATACACACTCCACCCCAAAAGTTGTGTTTTAAAGGCGTGAATGAGTGCCTGTACTCAACGAGGACCACACCGATTCCTAGGGACTTGATTTTATCATCAGCCCACCCTCTTCCTCCAAGAATACACATTATTTATATAAGAAGTTCTGTATTATGTGAGTCGTTTGCTGAAGCCTTGCCTCTCAATAAAGAGTAATATTTCAATTATTCTTGTGATATTGACATTTTTTTGACTTTGTGAGGATGAAGATGGGGGAAGGGATATTTTATTGAACACTACCCAGCTCATTATGTAGCAAAAGCCTAATTTCATCATTAGTAGTTTTTGCTCATTTTTATTGAGAATCTCCTACATGCAAATGTGTTTTGATCAAACCCACCTCTCATTCTCTCTTCACCAACCCCTTTCCACTCATGACAATTCCTTCCCAATTTCATGTGCTCTTCTTCTTTTTTTTTTTAAACCCACTGTGTTCAGTTAGCCCAGCCAGTGTGCACATCTATTGGATCATAGATAGACTCTCAGTGGCCACATCCTTGGGGAAAACTGGCTCTTCCTCTCCCAGCAGCCATCAGGTACCATAGCTCCTCAGTGAGGGGTGGGACTCTGTGACCACCTCCCCATTCCATGCTGCAATTTTGTGTGCTTCATTTGCCTCACTCAGTATTGTGCATGCTGTCACACTAATGTGAGTTCATATGTGTCTGGAAAATGCTGTTCTGCTGTAGTTTTCCACTGTGTCTGACTTTATAATCTTTCTGCCCCTTATTCTGCAGCCATCCTTTTGAACTCTATCTTTCCCCATTTGTCCAGCACTCCCATAACAGTTTGTCAAATAGTAAAAGGTCATTTAATGTCTCAACAACCGAATTTTAATTCTGTGATTAGAATCCCTCTGTCCATGAAACTAATCAGTGTCTTAGTCTCCACTCAGAAAGGCAACAGATCCTCATTTATTCTGTAAGGCCAGGAATTGGCAGCTGCCTGCCTTTGAGGTCCTGCTTTTTTTGCCCACTCATCCTTTCGGCAGATCCCAAGCTGCCCTTTCCTATCCTGCAAAGGCTAAAGGAACAGAGAGAAGGCAACAAGAGGTCAGGAAAAGGAAACACTCTTGCTTGGAGTAGTTTTGATTAGTAGACACACTCATCTGTAGACTCACACATACAAGTCTTGAGCTATGGGGCTGTCTTCCAGTCATGTAGCCCTGGCTCATGTGTTATGATGGATCTGGCTTATGGCTGCACATCTGCACATAAGAGCTTTTTGGGCCTATATCAATTCCTAACTCTAAGTTCAGGGGCTTCAAGCTAGTAGGTGGAAATTGGCCATGGTAAGAATATTTACACCTACGAAATTGGTTCATGCATATATATGTAAATGCTAGGTTGTATTTATGGTATTGTGTGTGTGTTCAAGTTTTCTTTTTTCTAAAGAATTGTGCTGTAACATTTACCAGCATAGCACTGGGTCCATTCTGCCCCAGGCTCATGTTGAGGTTGACTTCTTGTAGTTTTAGGTAGAATTTAACAAATTCTGTTTTGTCTTTTTCTCCTGTGCCTACAGAAACCCTTTGTCCTATCAAACTTGGAGATAGGTACAGGTGGTAGCAAGAGGTTTTTCCAAAGAATCCCTTCATGAAAACCCCTCTTCACTTTTTTCTTCTTCCTTTTCATAGCCTTTTATCTTGCTGGCTAAGTGACAAGAATCGTATCAATCAATTGTTTTCTTTTTAAACTCTTCATCTGAGGCTATCTCACACATATTTTGGTTTTATATATATATATATATACATATATGTATGTATATATGAGCCTAATTTAATGCTACTTCTTCATTTACTTGTCATTTTGGACTGAGTTATTATTGTAAGACTTTCAAAGTGCCAGTAAAGCAAGTAAGTGTAGTCCCATGTCATGAGCACTTAGTATTTATGACATCCAATCTGGTAGCAACTGGCATTCTGTGGATAAATTTAATTTTTTGTTTTTGTTTTTTAAATTTTTAAAAATTTTATGCTTTTGAGATGATTTAATTTTTTTAAATGAAGGTAGTAGGATTTCTTACAGGACACTGGGTGAGGAGTTATTTAAAGAAACGTGAGCAACTAACCAGTGGCTGCACCACTGAAAAAAAAATCTCTCTCCTTCATAACCATTAATTACTTACAGCTCCTCAAGGAGGGCTGGGGCCTCTGTTTCCTCCACCCTCCATGACAGGACGCTGGTGGGTCCAGCATTGTGCAGGTCTTGCCTTTGTAATCACAGCTGCTGAAAGCTCAAGAGTGAAATAGCCAACGACAGCAGCACCCACATCCTCTTTCCCTCCCTCCAGCCCCTGTATCATTTCTGCTCCCTATCCCCTCCCCACCCCCACGTTCCCTGAACCACGAAGAGAGTGATGTAGATACTCCATTTGGGCCTGAACACTCAACAGCATTTGGGCTGCCGCAACAACTGCTTCCTACTATGCAAAGTAGCTTCTCTGATCAAGGCAGAGGTAGCACTAATCTAAAAATTTACATTTAGCACAAATGCAACTTAGTACCTCAGTTCTGTCACATGCCAAGTGGTCAATATTCATATGTAGCTAGTGTTCTTCCCCTCCAATACAATATTAATTATTTGGGAATTGTGCACAATACCATTCCTCCCAGGTCCACCCTCCCACCCTTACCACCCTACACACACACACACACACACACACACACACACACACACACACTACTAAATTCAATTTGTGTTGCCCATATACTCACTGGAGCACTGTCAAACTTCCCATTGGCCAGCCCCTTAAAGATAACTGATTCCTTCCCCTATTCTATCCCCCACCAGAAGCCACCGACTGTGAAGAGCTACACTTCAGCATCCTTATCACAATTTTTAAAAGTTCTCTTCAATGGTTTCCTGTCTAGACTGTTTCTTTTGTGTGTAGGGGGGAAAGAGGTTATCACAGAAGCCTTCTGTTTTTCTCATTCTCAACTGTGAGTCTGCAGACATTCATACCACAACAAAAGAAGCTTCCTTGCTCTTTCTAGTCAGCAGCAGCACGCATCATGGACTTCCACGCGGTTTCTGGATATACCATGAACCACAGAACAGCTGTCTGTAGTTTTGCCGTTCTCCCCCATCACCCAGCTCTGTTCTGCCATCTTTCCTCTCAGTTTCATGAGTCCACTTTTTAAAAGCATCTTTCCACCGACCTGCCCTTCTCTAGTTTTTCCGGGAACACTGCAGGCTCTTAAGACTTATCTGCTGCCTTCTTCCCTCCAAGCCTCTGTAGGTCTCTCAGACTCCTTGGAGCTGCTCCTTGGTGGCTGGTGCTGGCTGCAATCACAGCCATGCTTAAGATTGCCATCCTTGATGGCAACGATTTGTCCCTGAATGTGATTCTGCAGCACCTGCGGATAATTTATATGGCCATCCCATGAGACATTTAAACTGGCAGAGATGTGATATGGTGATGAAGGGGAGCTCTAACTCGAAATAGAGGACACTGCATATCAAACTGAGCACTCCAGAGTTTAGTTTGTTCAGGCTTCACAGCATTGTACAGTTAATATTCCACCATCAGGCACCGGAGTGGAATGAGACCCTGGAACGGCCTTGTCTTACAGCTGTTGACTATAGCACCACAGAAAATGATGCTGGCTAATCTCATAAAAACCTGGGAGTTTTTGTATGTTTACTCTCAACTGTGTCAGTTGCTTTGAAAATGCTGATATCTATTTTACAGTGTCAGCCTTATCCTTCAGCTTCTACTAGTCTGTCTAAAGGAGGAATTTGGGATGTGAGGCTGAGAGGGAGCTCAGGCATGCTGGCCAAAGACAATCAAAAGTTGGTAACTTCAATAGAACACAACTTTCATGAGAATATCTTTCCACCAAGCTCTGGAAAAGAATGTTCTTTTTATATGAGTATTTTCAGGGTAATTATACATGACTTGAGGAACATGTCTTTTTTTGTTGTTGTTGTTATAGTTGCAGGCAACCAAATGGGAAATTCTTTTTTTTTAATTTTATGTTTATTTATTACTTCAGGTTACATCTCCATCACAGTACCCTCTTTCCACCCCGCCAGTCCCACCCTCCTACACTCTACCCCCATCCCTTCCATCCCACTCCTCTAGAATGGAGTGTCCCTACATAGCAGTCCCCTGCCTCAGTTCAGCAGTCATATGAGGGCAAGAGCCTCCTCATACACTGGGGGCCTACAAGGCAGCCCCACTAGGGCAAAGTGGAGAGACATGTCTTAAACCATCTTTTTTTTTTTTTTAACCAGTTCATCATAAACTAGTGAGTAGCTTCTTGTAGTGTAGGCTGTGGATTTTCCCTAATCTGGAGTAAGAAGAGTGGAATTTGTGTTTCAGTCTATGTGTTTGGAGGTTGTTAAGCTAGACCTGACCACAAGCTCTGAGATCTAAGCAATGAACCATGCCTGGGTAATATCTCAGAGCCATCAACATCAAAATCACTGTGCAGTACTTTGAGGCCCCTGTAGATAGAGAGCTTGAGTAAAAGAAAAAAATGGCTTTGGTCTTGGAAGTGGCCTTCTGAGGGTAAGCTGTCAAGTCCAGTGCTTGTGGGGCCTATATGAGCTGTGAGAAATCTTTACAGCTCAGAGCAGAGACAACAGTGAGGCAGTTTTGCTGAAGTCTGTGGGCTTAATAATCTCTATATTGTCACCCTGAGTTATGAGGCTTTCCCAAGGCTGATGGCAATGCAAAGCCTAATGGTGGAAGAGGAACTCAAAGTGGAGAAATACAAGCCCCCAAGGTAAATCAGAGGGCCCAGCCTAGACATGGCAGGTCTGGGCATGGCCTGAGAAGGCCTGTCTCCCCTGGAACACACAAGAGTTTCTCAAGAGAAATCATTTAACCACCAAAAAACAGGAATGAAATGGCCTAAGAATGACTTGCTAGTTGATGGGTGAATGGATATTTTTTAAATGCAAATGTGGAATGATCAACATGATACATCAGTGGCCACTTCTCTCCTCATTTATGATTTGGAAATGAAACACTTCCATGTCTTTTTTTTTGGAGGGATGATGGGATACAGAAAGATAATATGGCCGTTCTTAGAGAAAGTCCAAAAATCAAAAACATTGTATGTCTTGGAGAAGTTTTTGCTTTTGTGGTGTTTTGACCAAAACTTTAATTTATTTTTAATCTATTTTGTTTTAGGTGGATGAGTGCTTTCCATAATGCATGCCTGGTACCCAAGGAGGTCATATAAGGGTTTGGAATTATGGTGGTTGTGACCCACCATGTGGATGCTCGGAACTGAGTCCTCTGTAAGAGCAACATGTGGTCTTAAATGCTGGGTCATTATCTTTCCAACTCCAGGCGTTCAACTAGCTTTTAGAGGAGAACATGTGTCTTTATTTACCTGGAGGAAGCTTAGGGCACACACCTTATTTGGATGTTTCTAGGTTCCTGCTTAACCTGGGTGGTCAGACCACAGCTGATGACTGACTCTTTAGATACCAAATAAACACCTCCTTCTAGACTCAGAAGACCCAATTCTGTTAAAAGGACATCCTCGTCACTGGTATCTGATCATTGAACCTGTTCCCTGATTCCTTAAGGTGTCTTTCATCAACTCTCTTCTCTTTTTCACTGGGAATGGGAAAAACTTTATTCCGTGTCACATTTTTTTCTGCTGTATTTTTATTTATTTTTATTTTTTTTAAATACTTTATTTTTTTTTCTTCAAGTTACATCTCAGTCACAAACCCCTCCCTATTCCCCCTTCCTATCCCGCCCTTCCACCCTCTTCCCCCCAGCAGTTTCCCCTTTCAGTCCAACAGATGGTTCCTTCTCTTATAACAGTAAATACTATACAAAATAACAGATATAAATATGCCACATTTATGAGAGTTAAATGGCCCAGTATACCTTCCCAATGTCCAGTTTATACATATTTGGCCCCTGACTTTAACATTCTACTATCTAACCATCTCCATGAGTTTAAAGGTCTATATCTGACTCAACATTCATACTAACTATGCTGTATTTTTAATATGCAATACAGAGTCCATATGCAGATTCCCAATATCTGGATGTCTAGGTTCCAAATCTTATGGTCCACTGCTCATCTGGTATTAAATAAAGGGCATTTACTACAGATATAAACTGAAGCTTAGTTTCCTGGTGCTAACAATTTGAAAATACTAAGAAAGCAAAATGATCCTACTTCAAATGTTACCTTGGCCCTCAGTTACAAATATTTCATAGATACTTATACAACTAATCTGTGAAAAATGTAAAAATTCATTAGCCTCAATTCTATTCTTAACTAGCTTAAACTATAGGTTTATAGAATAGGAACATATGAAAAATAAATATGTATAGTAGTATATAAAACACCTACAGTGGGCTAAATGATTTGTAGATATTGTTTGACTATATAAAATTGTTCTATAAAAGTATGATTTCCTGTATTTAGTAGACAAGGACCCCTAAGTCTTAAGGAAGATAAGAAACCCTCGAGGGGGCTGGAGAGATGGCTCAGCGGTTAAGAGCACTGGCTGCTCTTCCAGAGGTCATGAGTTCAATTCCCAGCAACCACATAGTGGCTCACAACCATCCATGATGAAATCTGGTGCCCTCTTCTGGCCTGCAGATATACCTGCAGACAGAACACTGTATACATAATAAATAAATCTTTAAAAAAAAAAAAAAAAGAAACCCTCGAAACTCCACTTGGTACCAGTACGTGTCTAACAAATGAGATCTATTTCATCTAGTGTAGCATCTTTACATCTTCCAAGGAAGGGTGGAAATTCTCTCCATATGCAATATTGATGCTTAGTAAGAAAAATACTTAGAAGACATTCTGAAGGTAGAAAATGTTCTGTGGTGTAAGGCAGTTGGGGAAGATGTTCAGCAGAGGTGAACTGATTTGACATAAGGTCCAGGAATGAGTAGGGTTCCTAGGGGAAGGAAGGAGGAATCAGCCCATGCATAGGGAGACTTCTTTGACCCATGGCATCCTCCAGTGAGCTTGAGGCATGCACTAGGAGAGACAGCTTTCTCATAGCTCAGCTAAACTGAGAGGCCGGGGACATTCTGGAAATAGGAAAGAGTTATAACTCATTGCCAGGGTTTGGTCACTTCTCAGCACCCACATCTGCTCCTGGGAGGATCATCTTAGTTACCAGGTGAGCTGGGAAAAGAAATTTGGGAGTTTCAAACTGCTGCCAGCTCATTTTTTGAGAATGCAGGTCTCAAGAATTGCCTTGGAAGTCAAAGCGCTAGTAGTCTTTAGGAGTTTTGGGGTTTGGAGTTAGTTCCCCTACAATTCTTTAGGCTTTGGGTCTATGTAAGAATCTGGTCCAGTCAAAGCTCTCAATTACTACTATTTTGAGTCTAAAAAAATTGCTGTTTTCCACCCAAGGGTGTGGGCTTTGGTGTCTCCCAGGTTGTGAGTTTAATAGTTTGTATCACCTCAGAGTACCAATTTACTCTCCTTCATCAACCACCTCAAGAAGTAGGCAGGATTACCATACTGATTTCACAAATGCTGAGACTAATAACAACTAAGAAAGACACAAATAAAAAGGTACAGCAGGCTCAAGTATAGCTTAGGGGGCAGATGCTTGCCTTGGGTGCGTGAGGCCCTGCATTCTGTTGATGTTTATCTGTAATCCTAGAACTCAAGGGGGAGAGATCAGGGTCAACCTGAATTATATAGTGAACCCAAGGTCAGCCTGGGCTGTGAGAGCCTGTCTAAAAAAAATGCAGCAGAGCTCTTTAAGATTCTTCTTCCTTTCCTGGTTGAGACAAGCATGTGGCACACACGTTCTTCAGGGTTTCCCCAAGTACATCCTGTGTAGTCCAGATCTATCTTAGCAAACCATGCCTCTGTAGAGAGTCTCTTATGGCCTTTGTCTGTCCTTGATTTGAGAAACAACAGAAGCTCAACCTCTCACTTTGGGTCTTCTGTCTCATGGATCTTCCCTTTCAAAAGTGGTCAGCAGTGTGCAAGTCTAACCGAGCGCACCTGCTCCCCTGTGCCTGTCAGCACCACAGGGAATAAATCCCCTCTCAGCCCAGCAATAATCAGCTCACACCTTGGAGCGTGAAATTTGATTAGCCCTTTAATCTCAGCTGCATCACTTGGACTATTATTGTGAATCAGAAAATGTACTAAGCCCCCATGTGGTCCACTGTTCTGTCAGTGTGACCCTGTTGTAGGACTGAGTAACCTCCAGGGAACAACAGGCACAAGGCAAACTGCTTATCATGGGAGGATCTTTGCTCTTTTTTTTGTATTATTTTGCATACACAGACCAAAGCAATGTTTCCAGAGAAGATAGCCCATTTCTTAAGGAAATCTGAGGGCTACTAAGACAGGTTTCTTGCACCCTTGATAGACTGTTTATATGGAGAAGGGAGATGATGCAGGTATATGCAAAAAGACATGGGTTGTACTTGCAATGCAAATTTTGCCCCAAATTATAAAAAGAGTCCCATGTAAGTTTTAAAATGAGTTGAGGGGCTGTTTCTGAAATAGTAGCCTGTGTGATTTCCCAAACTGATCTGCAAATGAGAAGAGTCTAGGGAGCTGTGATGAGCACATCTCCCCAGTCACCTACCACTGATGTTTGGATCCTTATTTCTGAATTCAGCTCTGGGATCCACCCTGATCATTTAGATCAGTGTCTGAAAGGCACTGATGTGTCTCCACCTGCATGTCCCATAAGTCCTGCATCTCAGGGCTTGGGTATCCTGGATTTAAAAATGACCTTTCAATGTGCGGAGAGCTTGAGTGGGAGGGGGGGGTAGTATTTTAGGAGTTGCAAACTTCATTAAAGCCAGGAGAAAACCTCTGAGAATGTCTGGGGACAAAGACTTGAGGAGAGACACAGGACAGAGGTTGTACCTCTCGTTCTCCAAAAGTCATGGGTTCTTACTTGGCGGCTCTGTGCACCTCACTCTCTGCCTGCATACAATCCAATTTATTCCAGTTAAGTGTCCATCACAATGACTGGTTTCTGAACCCTAGAGCTACAGCAGTCATTTGCTTGCTTATGGTCTTGCTTTTTCCCTGAGTAGTCTCAAGTTCACTTACTGAAACTAGAGTCAAGGAAGCAAGGTCCATTTAGCTTCTACATTTCTTTCTTCTTTGAAGATTTTCTTCAGTAATGTATGGAAATAAATAAGCAAGCACATTGCCAACATGTTCCTTATACCACAAAAGACTGCCAGGGCATTTTAGTTACAAGCCAATCCCTATATGGACCAGCTGCACTTCTGTTGGTACTTTCTAACTGTTCCCTTGCTGAAGCCTGATGCAAGGAAGATGAAAAGGCTGAGCTAAGCTTTTTACTGATTGGCTGTTTATTGATTGATTAACCTATTCTTTATTGACTCATATTATATATCAGCTTCTTTGGTAACTTTAGTACTGTATAGGTACTTAGAATACTTTTGCGAGCAAAAGAAACTTAGATAATATTTTTCAGTGGCTTGTATTTTAAGGAAGGGGCTGGAAGAAGATTAACAATAAGCAATAAATAATAAAAACAATAAATGATAAAAAAGAATTGTTCACTGTGCTAGAACATGGTTGGTTCTTTAAGGGAAAAATATATGAAGACAGAGGATGCTGAGAGTGACAGGAGGTGAATTACAATTCCAAGTGGAGTGGCAGCATGGTTTCATCACAAGATGATGTCTGAGCAGAGGCTGAAGGACATGAGAGTGATTTGGGGACACAGAAAATTGCCTATGCAAAACCCTAACTGAGAGAATGACACTGAAATGTGTGAGTGGGGAACAAGCAGAAGCTACAGAGACAGATTTCAGGGTGTGTAGCCCTTGAAAAGACCTTGGCTGTCATATGGAATGAGATAGAAGCCATGACAAGGATCAAGCAGAGCATGAAAGGAACTCTAAACTTTGTATTATAGTAATTTGAAACTAAAGAAACAAATAGATAGAATGGGGAAAAAACAACAATAAAAATTCTCATGTTTCTATCACCTATTTTCCAATTATTGATCCATTAATGTTTTATAAATACGAATCCCATCTATTTTTTTCTTTCTTGAATTCTAGATAGGTTATAGTTTGAATGGTAAACACTTTGGGTGCTTTTGTGTGTGTGACTGTTTTTGATTAAGGTATAATTTATTATTAAACATGGACAGATTCATGGTTATTTTCATATACACACACCCAGTGACCATCACCCAGATTGAGATGTGAGCTACTGCTGGTACCCAGCATTGACAACCTTGTCATTTCAAATCTATAACCTCACACCACTGCCCTGAGTAACTACTATTCTGGCATTGAACATCACTGACTAATTTTGTCTATTCTCTCATTTCTTCTAAAAGGATTGACACATGGGCTTCTGTGTCTGGCTACTTCAGCTCAACATTTGTCTAGACGATTTATTGGTATGGCTGTCTTTTAGTATTTTATCATGTAGATGCATGGCAAAATTTTATATATAATAATTTATCCACTCTTCTGATTATAGTTGAATTGTGGACATCCCTGTGCATATCTTTCAGTAAACATCACATTCATTCCTCTAGGATGAACTTGGAGGTGTTTCATCTGAGTCGAAGGGAGGTACACATGGCTCAGTGTGTATGATGATTTGCCTGCACTGGTTTTACCCACTCCTGGAAATCATGAGAACTGCAATTGCTCCATGTTACCATAACACTTAATATCATCAGTTTTACATCTTCAGCCATTTGGTGAGTATGGGAATGTGTGCACTCCAGTGAGTAATGTTACATAGTGCTTTGTTTGTTGGTCATTTGAATTAATCTTTTTGTGCAATACTTATTTAATGATTTTTCCTTATTTTTAAGCATTTAAAAATTTTATTAATTCATTTTACATTCCAATTGTGGTCCCCTTCCTCTTCTCCTCCCAGTCCCATCCTCCTATCCTCTTCCCCCTTCTCCTGTTTCCCCTTTTAAACTACTAAATCTTTGTCAAATATTTATGTTGTGGATTTTTTTTTATAGTTTACTTATTGAAATAATACATTTTTAGAGCTTTATTGCATCCTATTTATTTATTTAGAGAGACAGAGAGAGAGTGTGTGTGTATGATTATGTGTAGATAAAATTCAGAGGACAACTTTTGGAAGTTGACTTTTCTCCTTCCACCATGTGGGTTCCAGGGATCAAACTCTGGCCATCAGGCTCAGTAGCAAGTGCCTTTACTTGCTGAGCCATCTTGCCCCCCTTGTTGGTGTGAAAGCTATTCCTCACCCCTGAATTTTGTGTTTTCTCTCCCTCCTTCCTTCTCCCTCCTATCCACATGTAGATAGGGCTGTCTGGGTTTCTCAGTTCTGTTTTACTAATCTGTTTGTGTGTAGATGTACCCATATCATACTGCCCTAACTGCTGTAGCTATACATTGTCTTGAAATTTGGTAGCATGAAGTCCTTCAACTTGGTTATTCTTCTTCAATGATGGTTTGATTACTCAAGATTATTTGCATATTTACAAATTTTAGAACCACCTTGTCAATTGCCAGAAAACAATTATTTCTTTGATTTTGATTAGGAATGAATTGAACCTATAACTCAATTTAGCAAAAGTTAACATTTAGCATCAGATCTTCTATCAGTGTACATATTTCTCCATTGATTTGGGTCTTTAATCTCTTGCAGCAATTTACAGATTTTCATGTAGAGGACATCCATTCTTAGATTTTTATTAGGCTTTTGATGGTTTTATGTTTTGGTAAATCAGAATATTTTCTTTTAACTTGAATTTTTTGAGATGGAGTCTCAAGTAGCCCAGGCTGACCTTGAACTCATTATGTAGGCAAAAATGACCTTGGACTACTGATCCTCCTGGCTCCACACCCTGAGGGGAAGACATGCATAAGCCACCATACCCAGATTACAAGGTATTAGAGCTCAAGCCCAGAGAGCTGTGTGTATGATAAGCCCTCTACTAACTAATTTGCAATAGTAGCTGCTTAATTTGAGACTTTTATTAAGTACATAGAAACAGAACAATAACTTTTTATATTCACGTGGTATCCAGAAACCTTCAATTCACCTGTTCTAGTAGCTTGTAGATGCTTTGGGGGAGAATTCAACATATATTATTATATAATTTCTGAGTGAAAGTGCTTTACATATTTCTTCCTAATCTTTAAACTTGGTTTCTTGTTGGACCTAGTACTGCATTCAAGAGAAGCATGAGTCTGAGTGTTATTTTCTTACTCCTGACTTAAGCTAGGGGAGAAATATTCCAGCAGTTCACAGTTGAGCATCTTAGTATATCTCATTTCTGTTTCTTCCTTTTGTAGATAACCTATGTTGTTCAAATGCAGTTTTCAATCCCTTTCTTTATTAATTTTACTGAAAATGATTTAAAAATTTTTAATCAAGTATGTATTGCATTTAATTTTATCAGATAAATTTTTATCATCTATTGAGATTATGTGGTCTTCATCTTTATTCTGTTAATGTAATGAGTTACATTAATGAAATTTCAGATATTAAATCATTTTGTCATGTTTTTAAAAGGGCTTCCCCGGGAAATAAATTAGAAAGGCCACAGACAGAACAAGAGAGAGAGATGTTTACTGTATCTATCCAAGAGAGCGGGGAACAGCAGTTTAGACCAATGTGAAGGTAGTAAAATGATCAGATTATGGTTATATTTTGAAACGCAGAATTTCCAAACATATGGTGAGTAGGAAATGTGAGAAAAAACACTGGAGTCAATAATGAATTCAAAGTGTTTGACTTGGGCAACTGGAAAGATAAAGTTTTCATCAACTGAGCTACCCATGGATGCTCTTGAAACATCCAGGAATCAGGGAGTAGGTTTTGGACATGTTAGATAACAGTTTGAAGATGTATAGTAGGCAGCGAACAACTAACTGGGTCTCTAGCTAGGAAGGGAGGCAGAAACAGTACTGAATGAGATCATCAAGGGAGTAAGCACAGATAGGGAAAGGGACTGGGTAGTCAAGAACAAAAGAGGTTAAGAAGAGGAGACAGAGAAGCCTAGTCTGCAAGCCAGTGGAGGATTGAGAATGGAAGAGGAAGGCACAACTGGTCTCACCAAATGGTGCTGCTGGTAGATGAAGTTAGATCAAACCTAAAATTTGATCATTGGTCTGAAGAACAGCAGTAATGGTCAAAAGTAAAAGGAGCAATTTTGGGAGCAAGAACTCTATTTGAAGTGGCTAAAAGTCAAAGGAGGCAGTGATTGACTACGACATAAAGTACTTTCAAAGAGTTTGATAGAAAATGGGCCCAGAATGAGGAAGAAAATGAAGTACAAATGATATTGTATTCTTAAAAGATGAGAGAAATAATACTTGCACACTCACAGAAATGATCCAAGAAAAAAAGAAAAGCCAATGATTCAGAAGAAAGAGAATTGCTGGGTGCAAATTCAGGCAAGTGAAAGTATTGGAACTTGGACATTAAGTGGAGGAGTTGGTTCTAAAAATGAAGAGGAAACCGACAAGCAATGGGCAGAGAAATGAATGCCTTAGGGCTGAAAGTCTTTGTTGTGGTGAGAGCTAAGTACCTATGCTCCCGGTGACCCTGGTACTGGACTTGGCTCAGCACGGCTCAAGCCTTATTCTGGGTGGTGAATCGTCTCTCGACAGCCGTTATTGCTTCTGTCTAGATTTCTTTCTCTCATTGGTCTTCCTGTTCCTCATCAAACTAAAGCATGATGGAGATGGGACAAAGAGCCCAAGAAGATATTTGTCTCCAGACACCAGTGTGTGTAGGCACTAGAAACTCACTAACTGAAATTTATGGCATCATGGGAACAGAAACAGGGAGAAAAGACCCAAGGACATTGCATTGACCTCAGGTACACTATATGCACTTGTTCTCCTACCACACCAAATACTATCATCTACTAAGTTCACCAGCATGGTGTTTATAAATGAACTCTAGGATTGGACACTTTAAACTCAGGGGCTTCTCAGACTTTAATGTAAATGAAGAGCTAGAAATAGATATGCAGGTTGGTCTTCTTAAATCCCCCAAGTTCCTATGGGCTCGATACATTTAGGACCTGAATAAGAAATGCTTTATTAAGTATGTGATGGCATGGGCCTAAAGTAGTTATAAGGATCTTTGACAAGGACATCTGTACCACTTACATCACCCTCTTTTCAGGACACTGTCGATGGTTGCCCATAAAAGCTTTTTCCCCATGAGTATTATAACTGATCAGCTCATTTTTGTATAGGCTCACTGAATTTCCTTTACTCATGTTAATTAAATTAAAGATATCATGGCCAAGTTGTGATGGCCAAGTTGTCCAGGACTTTAGAAATGATTTAACTCATCAAATTCTGGAATTTTAAGTTAGTAATGCAAATGAAAGTGTTTTGTTGGACAAAAATTGAAGAGGCTTGTAAAACTCACCATGGGAGGGGGGGTTCAGTGCTCCTTAACACCCCATGCACAGGCTCTGTCAATGGAATGCAATTGATTTTCTCTAAGTGAACCTGTCAATCTACCGTTTTCTGTATTCCAAGGATATTAACATAGCCTAACATAAATTATAGGGCTGCAATGCTATAACCCTTCCTAGGGATGCCCATGGGCCAGGTATGCATTGATCCAGCCTGGGCACTATTTGTATTCCACTCCATGTTATTTGCCTGGTTCTGTTATTAGGTGTTCACCTCTGAACTACTCAGACACTCTGTATTCTTGGTGATGTTGGGGGGTAAGGAAAAACAGGGCTCCATCCATCATTATTGTGTAGTCAGAAACCCTATTTGTACCTCTGAGTCCAGAGCTGGATCCTGCTGATTCAGCCTAGAAATCACATCACAGAGCAACCACAGGTCACCATGACAACCATTTGTTGTCAATTCCCTGCCTGGATGAAGGATCCAGACAGGAGATCAGCACCCCTTCTCTCCTGTCACATCCTAGAAAGATGGACTGAGACATGCCTGTAAGTCCTTACTCTCTTTCTATCACTTCCAAATATATCTTCATATGCATAATAAGACATCAGTGGTTGAGGAGAGAAGG
The DNA here is from genome assembly GCA_907164525.1 of Lophiomys imhausi. Classification (NCBI taxonomy): domain Eukaryota; kingdom Metazoa; phylum Chordata; class Mammalia; order Rodentia; family Muridae; genus Lophiomys; species Lophiomys imhausi. Next base: position 8,168,068 of record CAJQZJ010032322.1, read on the forward strand.
GAAACCAAAGTGGACTCAAATTCCAGGTTTTCCACTTACCTTGTGACATTGGAAAAATTTTGTTCTTTATGAGCTTCAATGTCCTCATCAATTTAAAAAAAAATCTCAGTAATAACATGTTCTTCACAGTCTTAAATGGAACTGAGCAGAGAAGTTGGCACATGGTTCAGGTTAAATAAATGTCCATGTTCTTTTCTTTGAGAAATTGCAATCACCCAAGATAATATACCTAAATGGGGTCTTACAGCTCAATTTCTACCTCTCTCGGACATTGTGACCATTCAGGGCTGTTTTGCATAGTGCTGGCCAGTGCAGTATTGAAGCACAAAGCACATCTTCCTGGCTGTAAAGGCTGGCCCTGGTCCATCCCTATGTCTCTGTGGTGTATGACTTGTTAACCCACATAGAAGACCCTCACTGGGTATTTGTGGAATAAATACATTCAGAATCGCCCAGATTTGAATGCTCAGAGTCTGTGATGTTGCAGTAATTTAATCTGAACTTGCTTGTCCATACACAGTCCAGTAGAGAAATAGTCTCTGGGTGTTTAAAGCAATACTTTACATGGAAATGTTTATTAGAATAGGTTCATAAACAGAAGCAGTCCCTGCCATAATTCTAAGAGGCTGTCGACAACACCTCAGTCATGGAAAGGCAGCTAGGGCAAGAACAAAAGGTGGGTCCAGGCCAAGGTCCTTATGGATACTCAAAGTTTTATTATATTTTTCTTGTATGTTGCTGTGAGCACCCACTGAGCATTTTTCTTGCAATCTTGAAGGACCAGTGGTTCTCCACTGGAGTGGTTTTAATCCACCTGGGGACATTTGACCACACACAGAAATAATTTGGAATGCACAGTTGTAGGGTAAAATGTTCATGGCTTCTAGTGAGTAGAGGTCAGGGATGCTTCTCTACTCTCTAAACACCTGATGAATTCAAAGAACAGGGTCCACAGAAAGGAATCATCAAGCTAAAATGTTCACAATAAGAGGGTGTTGCTGGAGAGATGGCTCAATGGTTAAGCACACTTGCTGCTCTTGCAGAGAACTTGGGTTCAGTTCCCAGCACCCAAATGGTAGTTTGCAGCCATTTATAATACCAGTTTCAGGGGATCTGATACCCTCTTCTGGCCTCTGTGGGCACCACACATACATGTGGTGCACACAAAACACCAAGGCACACACACACACACACACATAAAATTAAATTAAAATTTCAAAATGTTCAGAGTGCCAAAGCTGAAACACATGGCAATGAGCCAAACTGAGTGAGATGCATGGAAATGCCTTAATCTGATTTTGGCATGCAATAGAGTTAAGTTACCAACAGTCCATTGTTGGATTTTTTTATTTTTTAAAAGGATAACTATTACCATGTATCAGTTACACTGAAAACATGGGTGAAGAAGATCTGAGGCTGTGCAGGGGATCTATGGAGACAGTTTCTGAGAAGGTAACACATGACTAAGATTTAAAGAGAAATGGGTTGTGAGGAGGGACCAGGAGGTTGAGGGCATCTCCGGAAAAGAAGACAGTAAATTTGAGGGTGACGAAGCCTGGGAAGGCTTGTGTATTTGCATAAACATAATTTCCAATTTCCTCTGTCTGATGAGAGACAGGCAAGAGAGAACATAGGGCAAATAAGTAGGGACAGATCACATAAGGAACTTGGGTATGCCATGCAAGGGATGTAAAACACTGGATTGTCCTGTTAGAAGTGAGACATGGTGCATTTTTCTGATTGTCTTAGTAGCAGTGGGAAGAGAGACAATAGAGGGAGGAAGGAAGCAGAGAGCTCAGTGAGGACACAAGGAACAGCAAAGGCAAGGAGAGAGGCAGTCGACAAAGAGAGTTTAGAAGGCAGAAGTAGGATGAACCTATGCCTAACCTCATGAGAGATGGACTCCCAAGGTAAAGTAAAAGCAGATGATGATGTTTTAAGATGGGACCAGTGCAGGGAGAAGCTGGTTTTACAAGGAATGGTACGTGAAGTCAATAGTAAGGTAAGACAATGACCAGTGAGACAGGTACGTGTCAATCATAGGCAAAGCCACACTTGCTTGGAGAAGCGTGAAGGAAAGAATGTAAAACAGCCAGATTTCAGGAAGATTCACAGTTTTAGAAAAACTAAGGAGAAGCCTGTGAAAAGATGACAGAAGAGTGGCCAGTGGGTGAGGAAATGATCGCAAAGGACACCATTCGAAGGCCAGAAAGTGGTCCCCTGTGTCAACACCATAGACAAATGCTGAGTACAGCGGGGAGGCCCAACAGGTTCTCAACTGTCAGCAGATAGTGTTGCTAACCTTAGTGGCAATAGCTCAGGTGAAGGGACCAGTAGCTGCAGTGTGACTAGGGACAAGGTTAAGTAAAGTGAAGACACTGTGAAATCTAAGGAGAAATTAGCTTTTGGAATGATTTTATTTCAAAGCTATCTGTAAATGCAAGACAACCAAGAGGGACACTCCTGAAACAGCTGAGAACAAGATCTCAACAAGTAGGGAACTCTCAGTAGAGAGCTTCAAAAGTGAACCTGTATTTCATGTGTAAAATGAACAATCTTATAAGCAACTTTATAAAGGAAAGAGATATGCTAGAAGTTGTTTACATATTTGTGAGCTCTAACTACAAGAGCGGTCTTTTATAGGACTTACAATATCTAAAAACTTACTTAGGTTATTAGATATCCTCAGAATATAGTTCATGTCTTTTTTATATAAAACTTTCAGTAAATGTATCTTTCAGTAGGACTGTTGTTTATGGATACCTGGCATCAAAATCTCCATATTTCAAACCAGAAAACCCTTCTAGTATAAGATCCTCTCACACATTATACGTTGTTTTGATATTCATAGATTCACATAAATTTGCTTTCTTTGGTATGCGAGAGAGTTGGCTCATATTTTGCTTGGCGCATTCAGAATTGTCCTCAATCCTGAATCCCCATAAAAGTCCCCAAAGATAGTATTCTTTTTAGACCCAGAGCATGTGTTAATTTTTCTTGGTAAGCAGCTGAAATTGCTTTTTAAAAATGCAATAGGACTTTGGAATGCAACAGCGGTAGACAGCATGCTTTATGTGTGTAAGGCTCTGGGTTTAATCTCTGGTTCCCCAAACCAAAACAATATAAAAGAAAAGCAGAAGCAGACTATCAGGGAGACTAGTAGAGAAGTCCCACCCTTGGAAGGTCCTTCAAGGAACTTGATTCACAGTGTAATTCTGAAATCAGTACAGTCAACCATTCCACACTGAGGCATCTCCATGAAGGAGGGCTGTTTTTACATTACATTTGAAGAATGACTGAGGTTTTGATGGAACAAAAAAGACACAAGTGAGGGGAATTGCCTGGGGGTTGGGGAGAAAGCCCAGAGTCTTGTATGCAAAAAATGAACTGAAGGATATAGATGTAAAACAGCATTTATGAAGGAAGATTTCTGAAGAAAAGGGATGGAAGGTAAGAGTAGAAAGAGTGATTAAAAGCAGAGTTTTGAAAAACAGATTAGGGTTTGGGAATTGAGGGAACCAGAACCATGTGATTGCATTAGTAGGAAGGGAATTTATTATTATTGTTATTATTATTATTATTATTATTATCATCATCATCATCATCATCATCATCATCATGACCATCATCATCTACCTAACTTTTTCAGTCAGATTATGAAATCTGAGCTCTCACAGCTTGATGAAACAGAAACTAAACTTAGAATCCAGAAGCTGAATTCTGGTTAGCAGGACCTGGGAAGAGGATGGAGCCACTGTCTGTGGCCGCTTCTGGAAACTGGTAAGGAGGAGGTGAAGTTCCAGGGAGGTGGAGCTGTGTTGGGGGTCATGAGGCAAGCATGTACTTGGACCATACTTTCACCTTGATGTTGATACCTGCTGGAAAAATGGATGTTCTTGCTGGACCTCTTTCTACCTTGGACATGACTCCCCCCTAGAAAACAAAGATTTCTCAGGGTGGGGCCAGTGAGATGGCCCAGCAGGTGAAGGTACTTGCTAGGATAGCATGAGTTTGTCCCTTTGAAACCGTGTAAAGGTGGAAGAAGAGAACTGACTCCACAGAGTTGTCCTCTCACCTCTGTATGTGTTTATTTCACACACATGCACACATGTGCATTCGAATAATAACTAAAATAAACATTTCTCTGCACATGATAGGCATGTTCGAGCACTCTGGGTTTTTCCTCACTCTACATGCAATCTAGATGTAGGTAAATCTTTCGCCTTTATGAGGCCAGGAATTGCTGCCTGGAAGCTGAGGGAAATCAGTAGATGAAGTTTGGAGTGGGTGTTTATCACCTGTCTGGTTCCCTCTGAGTTCCTAAACTCACCATGCTGGAACCTGCTCCCCAGTGCTCCCTCCCCCTTCACATCCGTTTATTTATGCTTGACTTACTTTGAGTTGTACATCAATTTTAGAAAAAGTCACGGGTGTTACTCACTTTTCTTTGCATTCATAATTGTCCTGATCCAAGTCAGCCAGTGGAGACTTCTGAGCTGAGACTTTCTCCAGTGTCAGCTCAAGTTTGCTCTAGGTAGTGTCTTCATAGGTATAATACCTTTCAGCATCCAATAAATGCCATATTTCCAGGCCACGAATTCATGCATCCCTAAAGAAACCAGAAAATAATTGTCTGTGGGGCTGGAAATAGGGCATAGTGATTAAGAGCACATGTCTTGCAGAGGACAAGGGTTGGTGTCCCAGCACCCATATGGTGGCTTACAGCCATCCATAACTCCAGTTCTAAGGGATCTGGCACACTCTTTTAACCTCTGTAGGTACCATTCACACATGTATTCACATAAATACATATAGACAAACAACTCATGCATATAAGATAAAAATAAATAAACAAAAAATCCTTTGTTTGTGGTATACAGAGAGGTTTTGATATCAGGTTTAGTCTTAGAACAGTAAAAAGAGGTTGTGCCAAATATTTTTGAGAAATGGATGAAATGTTGGTAATAAAAACCATTAAATACTAATGAAAAAAGCATTTCTGGGAAAATACCTTATTGCTAAGAGTACCATTAAGGTGTTTTATTATATAGCAAACAAGATGCAGCTTCACATCCTTTCAATTTATGGGGTGTGTGTGTGTGTGTGTGTGTGTATGTTAGCTTTAGTAACAAAGAGTCCTCAAATTGTTCTAGCAACACCCTTGCTGGTCAAAAGTACTGCTATTGAAATCCAAGTTTGCTTAGCTGTGAATGAATTGGAACAAATGGGAGGAGGGGACTGGAAAAGGACCCCTGAAATGAGACCCTTTGAATTAATCTTGTCACTCAAAGGGAGTGACTCTGGGGGATGAAGGTGCAGTGTTAGAAGTAACAAAGTATTGGGTCTGCAGTGTCAGCTCTGTAGTTTGGTACCAGGAGCAAGATGCTTACCTTATGCCTTTGTGTAGCTCGGTTAGCACAGCAACAGCAGGAGAGAAATGTGGGCTGGGGAAAAGCAAGACAGAAAATCAACACAGTTCTCAGACCTATCAAGGTACCCAAGAAGTCAAACTCATCATGGTACATTTAACATCTTAGCCAACCTTCACTGTAGAACTACGGCCTGGAAAGGAAGGGTCAGGCCATCAGAGAGACTGGTGGCTTTGACACCGCAGGGTGCTCACTGCAGTGAGGGCAATGTTGATGTGGGAATGGAGGAGTAGATGGGGACTCCTGATGGAGGACTTGGGGTCAGGCCCCAGACTGTGGCCTCATCCACTCCATGTCCTGCCCTTAGGCCTTTGTAGAAATGAAAGACTGAGAGCACGTGGTCACTGGCTAGTGAGAGGCTGGAGTGGGGCATGGCTGGAGGACAGCCCCTTCTCCCAAGTTCTCAGCTAATTCTCAGTTCTGAGGCAGAGTTCATTATCTTCAATTTATAGATGAGAAATCAAAGTCACAGGGAGGTTAGCTTGTTCAAGGTGACACAGGGGACAATTTCACATTCCAGGACTCTTGCCTTCACATGGGCTTACTTAGGTGTGTACCAATGTGTCTTTCACATAGAACACCTCAAATAATGCCACCAACAGAGTGGTTTCCACATTGATGCTCGTTGTGAGGAACCAAATCGCACCTAGTGTAAGCATAAGGCAAATGTGGCTGGCACTTTTTAATAGAGAAGCAGACTGTCTTGTGTGCGTGGACTCAGTGGGTCTCTCCACACCTTCTCTCTTTCTGGCTCTGGTCCTGCTGCTCTTTCTTTGAAGGACAGAAAACATAAAGGTGAAATTCCCAGGAGGAAAAGATTTCTTTTTTTCACACTTCTAACTTCTTGGAGAAGTCTGAGGTCCTGGGAAGTTGGCCGTTTGTGAAGCTACTGGTTCCGTGATCCCCCTTCGAATTTGTGTAAGAGAGAAAAATAAATTGGCTTCAGTTGTGAGTAGGAAAGGGGTGTCACATCATCAGACTGCCGAGAGGGAAACCAAATTCCGAGAGGGGAATCAAGTGGAACATGTTCTCTTCAGTTCCATTGATCTTCCTTTCCAGCAAAGCCTCTCCTGCAGGCTTCACTTAAAGATATAGAATTATAGGAATTAGATATGTTTCCCTATCTACAGCAATGGCAGGATCATTTGTCAATGAAAAAAAATTCAATTGTAAAGTTTCCAGAACACTCTTTATGCTTGACTTGTTTCTGAGATCTTTTTAATTGGACTCGAATTTCTCATTTGGTTTTGTTGGACAAAGTCATTAACCCCGTGTTCCACTGGCTGAGAGAAGAAATGAAAGGCAGTTCTGATTGTCAGAGAATCTGAGTAAAGACAGGAACCCCAATCTATGTCTGCCCTATGTAGTGTGGAAACCTACACCTGTTCTCTCCCAGTTTCCTCAGAATCCTTAGGAGAAGAAAATGATGTGGTCCACTCTGATCCCATTTCTGGGAAGTTCAGCATCAAAACAAAATACTAGGGCTTGGGAAATAAATCAGTTGGTAAAGTGTTTGCCATGCAAGCCCAGGGACAAGTTCAGTCCCCAAACACCCACTTCAAAAAGAGTGGGCATTGTGGTACATGCTTGTGATCACAGCTCTGGAGAGGTGGAGATAAACAGATGCCTCTCTAGCTGACCAGCCTGGACTACTTGGTGCATCTCACTTCCTACTGAGAAGCATTATCCAGCTCAAGGAGATGTCATGGGCATTGGGAATGTGCTCTTCAAGAGAAAAGGATGCAGATGAGGAAATGGGCCTTTCTAGTTCAGAAAGCTTTCCTAGCTCTATTATTGAGCTAAGGATCTGGAGAAGTCAGTGTGTGGGTGTTGAAATGCTCTCTTGTTGATAAAAGAAGAGAGGATGAATCAAGTGTGTCTGAGGTGCCAAACAGGGTTCTAGTTTGGAGCACCAGGACTGCAGTCAAATGCAGGCACATTTTAAAATCCTTATTCCTCAGCCCTTTCTAATCTCTGCTTTACTCCTTACCTTCTTCCTTGTTTAATCCTCCTCTGAATCGTGTCTGCAAAATGCAAAATGGATGAAGATGATCAAGATGATGGTAATATTAATAACAGTAAGAGCTACACATGTATCCAGTCTACCTCATACAGAAATGGCAGACTCACTTTCCACAGATTGCTCTCATGTCTTCCTAGCTTGGTGTTTTGCCCAACGCTAACTTGAACCCAAGCCAATGGACTGAAATTGGCCCTTCATTTGAGAACAAGCCCTAATTTAGCTTCTTGTCACATGCTCCCAAACACCTGGGAGCTAAGGCCACAAGGAAGTTCTCCCTCAGCCACAAACTCCCCCATACCAACACTCTCTTTATAAGAGCTGAAAACACCCCATAGTGTGGATTGTGTTCTAGGTGACTTCCCAAGAAAAGATACCCCAGGGTTCAGACCCTACACAGTCCTTCTGAAGCCTAAATTCAAATGTTGATGTCAGAGATGAGCACAGTAGAGGATGTATCTCCAGAGGAAGTTGGGAGTGTGTGCCTTTGGATGACCCTTAGTCACAAGAAGCTTTATAGGCATAGTAAGACACCCACTGTGGAGAAAGTAACTGATGAACAAAACTTACCCACAAGTAGCCATACTTATGTTTGGGGAGAAATATAAGCAATGTGATATTTCTATTGTCTGTCAAGGATAAGGTAGTTATTTATATGACACTTTGAGTATTTTTGGTTTTTTTTTTTTACTAAATTTAGTCAAAACTATGTAATAGTTTTATTATTTATATTTTATTGAGTACCCAATGTTGCTACACATTATGCTAAACACTTTTCACAGTGATGGTGTAACCGACTGGATCATAAGTCATGCTTATTACCATTTTATACACTTGAAAACAAAGGCACAGGGAACTTTGCCCAAGGTGATGTCCAATAAGTAGATAAGTGAAGATCTGAGCAGGTAGTCTAGTACCATAGCTCACATCATAGCCATGACAGAATTCACCCTGAACAGTAATGTTCACATTCTGGACCACAAAGAAACAATATGCATTAAGTAGGAGCTGACTTACAGCTTTAGAAAAGGCCCAGGAAGATAGTTTCCATCATTTCAGATGTGAATGAGCCATGTTATATGGGCTAAAGTTTGGTGTTGTAATTTGATTCTATGTTGACTGATTCATTTGATTTGTTTCATTAGTGTAGCCCAGGGACACTTAACAAGCACTTTCAATATATCAGGCACTATGTAAAAGAATAATAGAAGCACAAACAAGGCAAAAATTTCTTCCTGTCTCCCTAGAGGGGTGAACTTTATTAGAAGAAAAGCTTTAAGCTAGTTTAATAACTGAAGACTCCAGAAGTAGTCTTCTATTTGACCAAACAAGTCACTTGGAGTACTAGTCCAAAGATCTTTTAGCTTGAAGAGTAAAAGGAGAATACTGGGGTGGTAGCAGCTTCCAAAGCACTTGCCTTGCAAGCATAAGGACCCTAATTCTATCCCCAGAACCTATGTAAATAAAAAACTAATGCAAAATTAAGATTGTATTGGACTACATAGGTACTGATCTTAGTATATTGATACAAAATTAAGATTATATTTGGCCACATTGGTATTGATCTTTGTATATTGTTACAAAATTAAGGGTAACACGTCTTAAAGGTATTGTATAGTAATGCTTAAAAAGGAAATGTGAAGTTTTGGCCTTTTGCCAACCATCATAAACTGTTTAGGATAATTAAGAAATACAAACTAACAGTCATGCAAATGTGTCATTTTGTTAGTTACTATGACAGTCTATCACAGTTATTTTCTAAGCTACTCAGAAATCAAGTTATTAAGAGACAGCAACATTTGCGTATCTAAACATGAGAGATAGATAGGGCGTCTTCAAAAACCCCAAGAGATCTGCAGAGTATGGCATTCAAAGATGTTTTCTTAAATTAAGATTTTTTTGATATTGAGACATGCCAGCTCCTGACAGCATCCCCTATTCCACTCCAAGTAGAAGATGAGCATCGAAGAATCTCCAGTGTGAGATGGTTGAATTAGTGCCAAGCCTATCTCTTGGCAAAAATAAAACAAAACAAAACAAAACAAAAAAAAAAACCCTTGCTTCAACTGTAGACAGACTGCTGTCTGAAAAGGACAAAACTTGGAAGCAGGTAAGTCGACAGCCTAGCTCTGCCAAGACAGGGTAAGTAAGTCCTTCATAATTCCTGCTCTACAATCAATGTCTGTCAGATAAATGGGGCCAAACAGCTGAAGATTGATGCTGTAATGTATGGAGAGAAAATGGGAACTGTCAAGGCAGCCACGGATATGTCATTTCTTAGTTTTGGAAGCTGTAGGCCCTGAACTTCCTGTATAATCAGATATATTTATCCCTCTCAGGTCTCTGAGGTGGTTGAAGAATAGATAGCTAGAGTCTCATAGTTAAAATTTGAGTTGTTTAGCAATCAAGAGGGCGTTCTGGATCTAGGAAGATGTTTTTAAAATTGTGATGCAAGTTAGTATGAAAGCTGAGTTAGATAGAGAACTTTAAACTCATGGAGATAGTTAGATAGTAGAATGTTAAAGTCAGGTACCAAATACATATGGACTGGACATTGAGAATGTATGCTAAGCCATATTACTCTCAGAATTATGGCCTATTTATTTCAGTTGTTTTGTACTGTATTTATTGTTATAAGAGAAAGAACCATTTGTTGGACTAAAAAAAAGAATTATGCATTCTGGGGGAAGGGTGAGAGGGTAGGAGGGTGGGGCTGGGAGGGGTGGAGGGAGAGGGCTGTGATGGAGATGTAACTTGAAGTAATAAATAAAGATTAAAAAAAACTAAAATATTGCATGTGATGGGATATGGTGGTAATCCCAATGATAGGGAGGCAAAGACAAGTGGATCCCTGGGTCTCGTTGTTCAGCCAGCTTATCATATTGGGTGATTTTTCAGCCAATGAGAGACTTTATTTCAAAAAATACCTGGGGAAAAAGCCAAGGTTGTCCTCTGGACTCCACAAATATGAGTGCACCTTGCACATATATAAGAACACACACACACACACACACACACTTATAAAGGAAATAAATGACACCAAATCTCAGAGTAAACTGACTCAGAGTAAGCTCTTAGAAGAAGAATGGTTTTGGACAGCTCATTGCTATTGGGTACAGTGATGGAAAGTGGGATTTCTCTACACCATTACTACTGAAAGGGTAATAACTACTGTTAAGGAGATTTCAAAACCCATCATTTGCATTGATACCATTGGTCTCCACACCAGGACAAGTCCTCATAAGTGAGCCAACTTAAAGAAATCTTGGAGGAAGACTCTTGGAATACTTGGAATAGAAAAACCAGAAAAAGATCTTGAACTGTTTAATTAAAATTGAGTGGACTTTCTGATACATAGATGCTTAGATGGAAAAAATGTTAATTTGAGCTAATGCTAGTTCTATGTTGGGGAAATCAAAAATGGCCCATTTGGAAGAATTTTATCTGAGCCAAGGAGGGAATAATTTTTCTAGAAGAGGAATCTAACTTAAAAATTCATCCTGGCTTTCCCTCCAAGTCTTCTTAAAGCACATCCAACAGTGATAAACTACGCCCTGACCCCTGCACTCCATTTTTGGACCCACAATTCTTCTGCTTTCCATGAGGCCTGCTGGCACCAGGGACAACCAGGCAAGACACCTCCACTACAATCCCCTACCTACCAAGTTCCCCTAAAGCGTGCCCAACACCTGTAAATTGCACCCTGTCCCCTGTGTTCCATTTTCCAGCCCACAACTCTTCCTGTTTTCCCAGAGGCCTGCTGGCACTAAGGACAACCAGGTAAGACCCTGCCCCAACCTCTTGCTTGCCAAGACCCCTTAAAACATACCTAATAGCCTTAAACTGCAATCTATCCCCTGGACTTCATTTTATAGCCCACAACTCCGCATGCCTTCCAGGAGGCCACTCTGGCACCAAGGACACCAAGTTATGCTGGTACTAGGGACCTCAGAGGGAGGTTAACACCAAAAACTCCAGAGGCCATGCAGGCCACAAAAACCCAAAGAGAGACACCCTACTGGACCTGAAGATTTACTATTCCCCAGAATCCCAGGCTACTCAGGCAAGAAGACAGAGAAGAAACAGAAACCAAAGGGAAAAAATCCTGCCCATCCAACAAAGATAAACTCAGAAATCAGCATCTAAACCTATAATAATGACAAAACCCAGATGGCTAAAGGCCAGCATAAGAACACAGTCAACAAGATCCAGGGTAATATGGCAAGCCCTGGACATCCTAACACAGCTTTGCATAAGAAAATGAACTAAATCCCACTCTTTTTTTAATGTTTATTTATTACTTCAAGTTACGTCTCCATCATAGTACCCTCTCTCTACTCCTCCTGGCACCACCCTCCCACCCTCTCCCCCTTCTCCCAGAACTCATAACTCTTTTTTGTGAATAATTAGGCCACAATTATGAAAATTATAAGGTATAAAATACTTTCCCAAAGTCAAGCCCATACATATTTGGCAGCTGATATTAATATTTTATTATCTATCTCCATGAGTTTAAAGTTCTATACCTAACTCATTTTCCATCCTAATTTGCATTACCAACTTAAAAACATCTTCTTAGACCTAGAACATCCTTTTAATTTCTAAACAACTTAAAATCTAACTGTGAGACTATAACTATCTAGTCTTTAACCACATCAGAGACCTGAGAAGGATAAATATATCTGAATAAACAGGAAGTATAGAGCAAGCATCTTCGAAAACTAAGACATGACAGACAACTGACTACCTGGACAGTCCCAAATTTCTCTCCAAATATTAGAGCATCTATCTTCAGCCTCTTGGCCCAGTATCTCTAATAGATATTAATTGTAAAGCAGGAATTATGAAGGACTTGCCTACCCTGTCTTGGCAGAGCTAGGCTGTCAACTTACCTGCATCCAAGTTTTGTCCTTTTCAGACAGCATTCTGTCTACAGTTGAAGCAAGGGATTTTTCTTGCCTAGTGACAGGCTTGCCACTAACACAACCATCTCCAATTGGAGATTCTTAGATGCTCATCCTCTACTTGGAATAGAATAGGGGGGTGATGTCAGGAGCTGACATGCCTCAATATCAAAAAATATTAACTTAAGAAATCTTTGAATTCCAAATTCTACATTTTCTTTCCAGAGTTCCCAACTTAAACTCACTCTTATGAAGATGGTAGAGGCCTTTAAAGAGGAAATGAATAAAACCCTTAGAGAAATACTGAAAAAGACAGTCAATGGGTAAAGGAAATGCATAAAACTGTTCAAGACCTGGAAATGAAAATAGAAGCAATAAAGAAAACATAAACTGAGGGACTCCTGGTGATGGAAAACCTAGGCAAGAGAACAGGAACTATAGATACAAGCATCATCAACAGAACACAAGAGATGGAAGAGAGAATCTCAGGCATAGACGATATGGTACAAGAAATTGATATATAAGTCAAAGAAAATGTTAAATCTAAAAAGTTTCTGACACAAAACATCCAGGAAATCTGGGACACTATGAAAAGACCAAACCTAAGAATAGGAATAGAAGAAGGAGAAGATTCCCAGCTCAAAGGCCCAGAAAATATTTTCAACAAAATTATAGAAGAAAATTTCCCTGATCTAAAAACAGAGATGTCTATAAACATACAAGAAGTATACAGAACACCAAATAGATTAGATCAAAAAAGAAAATACTCCCATCATATAATAATCAAAACACTGAAGGTACACAACAAAGAAAGAATACTCAAAGCTGCAAGGGAAAAAAGACAAGGAACATATAAAGGCAGATGTATTAGAATTACACCTGACTTTTCATTGGAGACTCTAAAAGCCAGAAAGGCCTGGGCAGATGTCTTACAGTCTCTGAGAGACCACAAATACCAGCCCAGACTACTAAGCCTGTTAGGAGTGGCTAGAAACAGGTGAGATCTGAGTGAATTCAAACCCCAGAAATCTCAAATTTGGTGTCGCAGGCCCCACACTGAGATTGGTAGGTGTGGGATCAAACTCTCTCTTTCTGCTTCTGCCTGCCTCTGGAGCATGTGGACAGAGCTCCAAACGACTACCTTCATTGTGGCATGTAGAAACAATCTGACAGGAGACCATAGGTGAGCTCAGTCACGTACCCAGTGTCTGGGACCTTTCTCCATATAGATATAGCATTGTCAACAACTCAAGCTCATTCTATAAATCCATTCATCCCCCAAAAAAATCCCTCCCACATTTCCCACAATTCAAAAACTCTCACCCATCTCAGAGTTTGAAAGATCTGATAGATGGCGGGAGATTTAGTAGACATAGAAGATACTTAGAGAAAATAGGAAAACCAAAACAGTCATGGCATCTAAGCTAAAAATAAAGGATTCCTGGTTCACCAAATAGGCTGCCTTAGAGCTGTTGTGATTCCCCCATCACAGACAGCTTTCTCCAACTGTGCCAGCACTTTCCTGGACCTGCCATGTTTTCTTTAGCCCACAGCAGGTCCCTGACCTGGACAACCCCAAGAGTACAATGGTCCTCCAGACATCCTGAGACTCCAGCAGCAGCCAGAATGACCCCGCTTTCTCCGGGGCTCACATGCAAGGACTCAACCAACAAAGATAATTCAGACCAATGTGCCTTATAAACATTGATGCAAAAATACTAAATAAAATATTAACAAACCAAATATAAGAATGCATAAAAACATCATCCATCATGATCCAGTATGCTTCATTCCAGAGATGCAGGGATGGTTCAACATACAAAAATCCATCATATAAATAACTAAAAGGAAAAAAAACCCCACATGATCATCTCATTAGATGCTGAAAAAGCCACTGACAAGATCTAACACCCCTTCATGATCAAAGTCTTGGAGAGATCAGGGATACAAAGCACATACCTAAATACAATAAAGGCAATATACAACAAGCTGAGAGCCAACATCAAATTAAATGGAGAGAAACTTAAAACAATCCACTAAAATCAGTGACTAGATAAGGCTGCCCACTCTCTCCATATCTATTCAATATAGTACTTCAATGAAGTTTTAGCTAGAGCAATAAAACAATTGAAGGAGATCAGGGGGATACAAGGATAGAAAGGAAGAAGTCGAAGCATTGCTATTTACCGAGGATATTATAGTAGGTATAAGAGAAGGGACGCCAGCAAAGGTGGCACACACTTTTAATCCCAGCAGTCAGGAGGCTGAGGCAAGTGGAGCTCTGTGAGTTCAAGGCCAGCCTGGTGTACAAAATGAATCCAGGATAGCCAGCACTGTTACACAGAGAAATCCTGTCTCAAAAAAACCGAGAGAGAGAGAGAGAGAGAGAGAGAGAGGTGACCCCCAAAGTTCTACCAGAGAACTCTAATAGCTGATAAACAGCTTCAGCAAATTGGATGGATACAAAATTAACTCAAAAAATCAGTATCCCTTCTATATACAAGTAATAAATGGGCTGAGAAAAAAATCAGGGAAACAACACTCTTCATAATAGCCACAAATATTATAAAATACCTTGGTGTAACTCTAACCAAACAAGTGAAAAATCTGTATAACAAGGGCATCAAATCTTTGAAGAAAGAAATTGAAGAAGATATAAGAAGATGGAAAGATCTCCCATGCTCATGGATCTATAGGATTAACATAATAAAAACAGTCATCCTACCAAAAGAAATCTACATATTCAATGTAATTCCCATCAAAATTCCAATAGAATTCTTTATAGACCTTGGAAAAAACAATATTCAACTTTATATGGACAATCAAAAAAACCCAGGATAGCTAAAACAATCCTGTACCATAAAAAAAACTCTGGAGGAATCACCGTCCCTGGTTTAAGCTGTACTACAAAGCAATCGTAATAAAAACTACATGGTACTGGCATAAAAATAGACAGGTAAATCAATGGATTTGGATCAAAGAAACAGAAAATCCACACACCTGTGGACATTTGATTTTTGACAAAGAAGCCAAAACTATACAATGGGGGGGGGGAGTTATCTTCAACAAATGATGCTGATCTAAACTGAATGTCAGCATGTGGAAGAAAGCAAATATGGAAAAAATTCCATATCTATCATCCTGCACAAAACTCTAATCCAAGTGGATCGATGACCTTAACATAAATCCAGGTACAGTAAATCTGATAGAAGAGAAAGTGGGAAATAGTCTTGAACACATTTGCACAGGAGACAACTTCCTGAACAGAGCACTGACAGCTCAGGCACTAAGGTCAACAATTAATAAATGGGACCTCATAAAACTGAAAAAGCTTCTGTAAAGCAAAGGACACCATCAAGATGGCAGAACAGCAACATACAGAATGTGAAAAGACTTTTACCATCTCCACATTTAACAGAGAGCTGATATCCAAATATATAAAGAACTCAAGAAACTAAACATTAACATACCAAATAACCAAATTAAAAATAGGGTGCAGAGCTAAATAGAGAATTCTCCACAGATGAATCTTTGGGGGCCAAGAAGCACTTCAAAAGAACTCTGAGATTCCATCAGAATACCTAAGATCAAAAACTCAAGCTCATGCTGGTGAGGATGTGTAGCAAGGGGAACACTCCTCCATTGCTGGTGGGAGTGTAAACATGTACAATTACTTTGGAAATCAATTTGGTGTTTTCTCAGAAATTTAGGATTAGATCTACCTAAAGACCCATATATACAACTCCTGGGCTATACCCAAAAGAAACTCCACCATACCACAAGGAAACTTGCTCACCTATGTTCATAACAGCTTTAGATGTCCCTCAACCAAAGACAAGGACATCGTGAAATTTTCAAGCAAGTGGATGGGACTAGAAAAGATCATTTTGAGTGAGGTAACCTAGATCCAGAAAGACAAACATGGTACATAGTCACTTGTAAGTCATAATGTCAGGATAACCATGCTACAAACCACAGACCCAAACAAGCTAAGTAACAAGGAAAGCTCAAGGTGGGACGCTTGAATCTCACTGAGAAGGGAAAATAGATTAGACATCAGGGATAGAGGGAGGGAGGAGATTTGGTGGGAGAGGAGGTATGGATGGGAACAGGAGGGTTGACATGGTGGGAGGATGGAGAGAGTATTGGAAGAGACAACTGAATTGGGGTAGGGGGACATCTCTGGGATGAACTAGAAACCTAAGACAATGAAAACTCCCAGAAATCTATGAGGGTGACCCTAGATAAGACCCTAGAAATGGGGGATATGGAGCCTGAACTGGCCGCCTCCTATAACCAGGCAAGACCACCAATGGAGGAATTGGGACACCAACTCAATTACAAAACCTTAGACCCACAATCTGTCCTGCCTTCAAAATTCACAGGGGTAAAGCTGGAGCAGATATTGAGGGAAGGGCTAGCCAATGATTGGCCCACCTTGAGACCCATGCCATGAGATGGTGCCCACTCCCAACACTATTAATGATATTCTGCTATACTTGCAGACAGAAACCTAGCATTAATTGTCATCTGAGAACCTTCACCCAGCAACTGATGCAAACTGATACAGACACCCACAGCCACACATGAAGTGGAGCTTGGGGAATCCTAGGGAGGGGGGGTGAGGTTGAAGGAGCCAGAAGGATCAAGGACACCACAAGAAAACCTACAGAGTCAACTAACCTGGGACCATAGGGGCTCATAGAGACTGAACTGCCAACCAGAAAGCATGCATGGGATGGACCTAGGCCCTTTGCACATAGGTAACAGTTGTGCAGCTTGGTCTTCATGTGGGACTCCTAATAGTGGGAACAGGAGCTGTCTCTGACTACATTGCCTACCTTTGCACCCTTATCTCCTAATTGAGCTGCCTTGTCTAGCCTCAACAAAAAAAGATGTGCCTAGTCATTCTGCAACTTGGTTGATATCCATGGGAGACTTCCCCTTTTCTGGGGAGAAGGGGAGGGGGAGATGAGTGTGACTGGGGTACATGATGTGAAATTCACAAAGAACCAACAAAAAGTAAAATAATAATGATAATAATTTTTAAATTTCATCTCAGATGCCTCTGAATTTTCTTTTATAGCAAAAGACTCTCAAATTTGGAATAGCATTGAGGTTAAGACAAGAGTTAATGTCCCCCCTATTGTCTGCTAGATTGGGTGCTGCTCTCCATCAGACCACAGGTAAGAAGAGTGTCAGTAATAGTTGGGATAGATAGAAAATTTTAAATCATCTGGGTAGGCTACAGAAAGATCTCTCTTCCTTTCAATGGTGCAGATAGAAAGAACAGGTTCATGAACACTGATTATAGACTCTCTATGGCAGAGGCGACTTTATTGGTTGCCTGCATCATCACACTGGTGAGAAGATGTTGGAGCTGTCCATCTAGAGACACATTGCTCCCAATCCGGTGCTCTTCTCATGGCCCTAGGAACTACTGAAGCTGAGCTAGAGGATCTCCATCCAGAACAGATGGGTATGGGTGTAACCTTTGAAAGTGCAACCTTGCTTCTTCAGGCCCCTAAGAAGGAAATCCAAAGAGTGTGAGAAACACTTTCTAAGGTGATAAAAAGTATGTATGACAAGTCCTCAGACAGTAGAACTGTGGGACCCTATTTCTCTCTTCCCTGGCACAGTGTCCGGTAACTTCTGTGTTCTTGTTGACTTCCTTTATAGTACCCAATGCATAACTTGGTCCTCCTGGGCTCTGGAGTAAAATTGCAGCCTTTATGGAAAGAAAGAGCTCTACTGCTAGCAGCAAGTCCTGGGTTTGACTGATCTGAGGACTTGACTTCAAGAGGTAGTATGTGATTCTTAGGGAAAGGGAAAGGAAAATCAATACAAATTCTAATTTCTTAGGCCAATAACCTTTTTTGGTGACTCTTGTCTTAGTTACATTTTTCTGCTGTTTCTCCCTTCCTTGTTGGATTTATTTGGGAGAGAAGTCCATATGGCTACCTTTGAGGAAGTCTGGTGTCAAGTGGTCCTGGGATGGACTCTTGCTGGGAATGAGGCTTCCTGCTGATGTCCTACAATCAGAACCTAAAATGGAGCAGAAGGAACGTGCACCAAGATGGGCTATGTTTAAATCAGAAGAATCTCCCCCTCTGGGGATGCCCCATCTTAGCAGTGGTCCAGAGTCTGGATGTGAAGCCTAGAGAAGAAGTTCCATGGCCACCTGTGGGGGCTTGTGGACCATGCCTTCCTTGTTTGCTATGCAGCGTGGGCGTGTGGACCACCATGCCTCCATGAGACCTGATGAACCAGGTGAGATGGAGCAAATCCAGACCCCAGAATCCTCAAAACTGAGGATGACAGGAGTAGGAAAGAGCTCTCTCCCAGTTTCCACCAGCCCTGAGGGCATGAAAACAACCTGAGTTTTGATTACAGACAAAAGGCCATGTAAGCAAGTGCCCTGTTACTTCTCCCCATGCAGAGCATTAGAATCCAACCAATCATGAGCCCACTCCCCAAAAGTCCCCTACTGCTTACAAACTATATATTCTTTCATGATTCACTAAATAAAGGTCACCATCTATGCCAAAAAAGAAGACTGGTCTTTTACTTCCAAAAACCTTGGACCCACCGATGCCTGCTCTGGCAGACTTTTTTCACTAGCTGTTGCTGTCACCAGCCACTGAGCAGCAGCTTCCAGAATCGACATCTCAGTGCATGTCAGACCCAGCTGCCATCGCTGCTGCCACCACCAACACCACCGCTGCCGGCATTTGAGCCAGAACAAACTTTTGCTACCTGACCCCATTTTTTGGACTTTCAACTGTTTTTAACAGACAACTAATACTAAAAGAGCTAAAACACTCTGTCTCCTCTGCACTGTAATGCTTAACTGCCTGCCCAAAATTCAGGGAACCCAGAAATTGGAATTTTGCATCACTGCTGAAGTTCACTCGCTTTTCAGCGATGCAAGCCCCCCTCCCATTCCCCATCACCATCGGTAGTGGCTACCACCAGAGAATTGTGACCAGGCGATCCAGAAGCAAAATGACAGCTGGCTTCCACTACAGATAGCCAGCTGGGCACTGGTGTAGGCCAAATGGCTAGTGTCATCCTGAATGTTAGACATTTTGTGTCTTGGAGCACACAGGAACTAGGTTGAGAGAGTGCAAATTGGAGGTTGGACGCTGTTAATGTTCATTTAATCGTTTTGACTGTGCCTAGAAGAAGGATTGTGTCAACACTGCTAGTCTGGAGCAATCTGCCTGGAGGGGGAGGGTTCTTCCCAACTTACATGAAGGTACTATACCACTGTCCTGCAATCCTGATTCCAAGGACAGGAGTCTGTGTGCCTTTCCAAGGTATCTCCTGTGCTGTGGTGGGCTCAGAATCATAGCTACCCCTCTCCCATTCCTTCCTCTTTATGTACAATGGTGATTCATAGCAACCCTCTTCACATGTGCCCTGAGAGCTATCACTTCAAGAGAAAGAGGTCAGTGAACTGCTAGTGCCCATGGACCTTATCTTTACAGAAACATTCTTCCTTCAGCCATCCCAAGACAAATGGCAAGCAGGGCTCAAATCTCTGCTCTGACTTCTGATACAATTCAAGAAACAATGGCATTGAGGAAAAGCTCTGGGAAACTAATTAGAGTTATCTGGTTATAATTTAACATTATTTTGAGCAGAGAAATGGCAAGATTTTTTTTTTGAAAAGTGCTTTTGGATTGACGTATGTCTCTTCTCTTTCTGAACATTTCTGTCACCATCTGATAAAAGGAATATTTTTGAGTCAGGGCTCAGCAGAGTGGAATGGTCTACTCTTCAGCCAAAACTTCTCTTATAAGGAGAACAAGACTTTTTTAGAAAACCTTTCAGACACTCCACATCTTCTCTTATCTCTGGTGCTCATATCTTGGTCTCTTTCATGTGTTACAGTGGGTGTTTAAATGAGCCTTTTCATCTGAGCTGTGTCCTATGGTAATCATGTCCCCCTTGGGTATCATGTCCCCTTTTCTGCTCTGTTTTGACATTCCAGAGATGATAGTTTTTAGACATTGGAGTTCCTGAACTAACCTCTGGCTAGTTTAAAATCTTTTCTTTCATGATTTCACTGTTTTAATAGTTTATTGATTAATTTTAAAAGTATTTTAATTACGTGTGTGTGTGTCTGTCTGTGTGGTGTGTGTGTGTGTGTGTGTGTGTATGCGCACGCATATTTGTGGGAATATGTATGTGAGTGCAGATGTCCATGGTGACAGAGGTATTATATCTCCTAGAGGTGTAGTTGCAGGTGGTTGAGAGTCACCCAACAAGAGTGCTGGGAACTGAACTCAAGTCCTCCCCAAGTACGTTACATACTATTAGCCACTGAGCACATTTCCAGCCCCTTGTCAATAATTTTTAAAAATTTAAAACAGAGATTTACTAGAAAAGTAGGTATACGAGGAAGAACTTTCTGGAAACCATTTGAAAACAAATGTAAACATGATAAATTGTGTTATCTAAATGCCTTGTTGTATATTTCTTACAAAGGAGTACCTCCATCCATAGAGCACAGAAAACCATAAAAATAAATAAATTAACATTGTTGTATCACTACCATCTGATCGTTAAGCTTGTCGAGTTTTTCTGCTTCCTTAATAACTTCCTATTGCTGTGTCACACTCCACACTTCTCTCCAGTCTCCAATATAGACTTTCCTTGAAGACCATGGAAGTTTTGAGAGTACAAGTTAGTTACTTTGTACATTTTTCCCTCTCTGATGTCTTTTCAATTAGCTTCAGATTGAGCATCCTTCAAAGTAGGAATATCAGAGGAGAGCTGCCTGCTGTGGGCTTCGTATTGTCTCCCACTGTGGTACAGGACCTCTTTTTATTTCTTCTTTACTTTGATCATTTGGCTGTGGAGGTGTCTTCCCCTGTGTGTGCTCAGAGTCTCCTGCACCAATACTGTCTTGGGTGCTATTTCCCCATACTGCAGCCCTCCTGCAGGGGAACCTTTACAGTCCTGACCGCCATCCCCTTAAGCTTCAGGTACAGCTCTGAGCCATCAAGGACACCTCTTCTGAGCTCCAAACAGTGAGGATTTTTTCTTAGCCCCATCTACTGGCTTCCAGAACAAACCATTCAGGAAAAGAAAGGGAAGAAATTCTCTTGCTGCTTTTTGAAGTCTTTTTTTCTTTGGCTGTCCAATACTTCTGTAAAACTTTTATAACTTTGTACATCATATTTCCCACCTTCAAGACCCCATTATTTTTCTCTGCTTTTTTAAAAATGACATTCTGATCTTCTTAGAGGCATATTTTGTTGTTTTTCTTTTTTAATCTGCTGTGAGGTTTGCTTCCCTCCACCCCCTGCACTGTTTTTCTAGTCTTTTCTGTTGTTTCTGACAGTTCTCTTATTTTTTTTTTACTAGTTTTCTTGATCTAGTATAATTTATTTTTCATGTGGGATACTCACTCAGTCACTCATTACTGGCGGACTATTTATTCACAGTTAAGAATGAGCCAATAAAAATCCAAATATAGACGCTGTTGTATGGATAAGACTTGACCTCAGCTGATTGATCTCAACATGAGGCATCCTTCCCACCCCATTCACCTCCCTGGTTCCCTAGTATCAGAAGACATTCTACACTCAAACTTCTTTGAGTATGAAAAAAAGTAGCTACTGAGAAGAAACCCATGACAACCTGGTCAAGTTACTACCCTCCTTCCGCATCCTTGTTTCATGTAGAGCATCTCTGTCTTCAAAGGCCTGAGAAGCTTGAGGAGCTGAGCAGTTGGGTTTGGTTTCTTTATCCATGAGAAGGTTAAGCAGCTGAGCTGTAGTGTTTGGCTTCTTTATCTCTATCTCTTTTACATGTACTTAAGGAAATGTCAATTTCAGCCCAATATTCTCCATTTTTTTTTTAGTTGCAAGCAAAAGAAGAGAATGTATTAAGAAAGATGAACTTCCAGAGGAGGAGGCAGGCTGGAGCAGGCCATTTCACAACAGGGTCTTTTGTGCGAACTTTGTCTTGTTCCATGTAGTTCTTCATGGAACTTCATGTGGTACACGTCATATTATTGTCTTTTTTTTAAATATTTTTTTTTCTTCAAGTTACATCTCAGTCACAGTCCCTTCCCTACTCCCCCTTCCTGTCCCACCCTTCCACCCTCTTCCCCCCAACAGCTTCCCCTTTCAGTCCAACAAATGGTTCCTTCTCTTATAACAGTAAATACTATACAAAACAACAGAAATAAATATGCCACATTTATGAGAGTTAAATGGCCCAGTATACATTCCCAATGTCTAGTTCATACATATTTGGCCCCTGACTTTAACCTACCATCTAACCATCTCCATGAGTTTAAAGTTCTATAACTGACTCAGGTTTCATACTAACTTGCATCACTATTAAAAACACATTCTTAGATCCAGTACGCACTCTTGATTCCTAAACAACTCAAAATTTAACTAAGAGACTCTAGCTGTCTATTCTTCAACCACCTCAGAGACCTGAGAGGGATAAATATATCAGATTATATAGGAAGTGCAGGGCCTGCAGCTTCGAAAACTAAGAAATGACATACCAGTGACGGCCTGAACAGTTCCCATTTTCTCTCCATACATTCCAGCATCAGTCTTCAGCCTTTTGGTCCTGTTTCTCTGACAGACATTTATTGTAGAGCAGGGATTATGAAGGACTTACCTACCCTGTCTTGGCAGAGCTAGGCTGTCGACTTCCCTGCTACCAAGTTTTGGCCTTTTTGGACAGCAGTCTGTCTGCAGTTGAAGCAAGGAGTTTTTTCATGCCAAGAGATAGGCTTGCCACTAATTCAACCATTTCACACTGGAGATTCTTCGATGCTTATCTTCTACTTGGAGTAGAATAGGGGGTGCTGTCAGGAGCTGATATGTCTCGACATTAAAAACAAAATCTTAATTTAAGACAACATCTTTGAATGCCATATTCTGCAGATCTCTTGGGATTTTTGAAGATGCCCTATCTATCTCTTGTATTTATATAAGCAAATGTTGCTCGTCTCTTAACAACTTGATTTCTGAGTAGCTTAGAGAATATCTGTGATAGACTGTCATCGTAGCTAACAAAGTGACATGCTTGCATGACTAGGAGTTTGTATTTCTTAACTATCCTAAACAGTTTAAGACGGTTGGTATCAAGAGGCCAGAGCTTCACATTTCATTTTTAAGTATCTCTAGGTACAATACCATTAGGAAGTGTTACCTTTAATTTTGTATCAATATACAAAGATCAATGCCTATGTAGCCCAATACAATCGTAATATTACGTACATATACAAGGGTCAATACCATTGTGGCCAACTATAATCTTAATTTTGTATCAATATACAAAGATCAATACTGATGTAGTCCAATACAATCTTAATTTTGCACAATAAACAATGGTCAATACCACTTTAGCCAAATATAATACTAATTTTGTATCAATATACAAAGGTATAAGGGCATATTCAATAATCTGTCCCTTCTTCTTGGTCCTTCTCGTACTATGTCTATGTCTCACTTTTCCCAATTCCGTGCACTCCTACATAGGAGAGAAAGAATGATACAGAAAAGGAAAAGAAGGAAGTCCCTGGGTCTAACCTCCAAAACCCATTTAACAAGACCATTTAACAGCTTGTAATCTCTTCCCCTAAATAACAGAGTTTTCAGTTATCCTTCAAATAACCAAAAGGGGGGCGGAGAAACACCCTCCCCACCCTCTGGGCATGGGACATCGCTCTCTTAAAATGACTTCCTGCTGATTTGGGTCGTAGTAAACCTGTTTGGGGCCTGAACCAGAATGGAAAAATGGTTAAAAATGTTAGTACAATCCTTTTATGTTCAGTCCTTCTGTGCTCAGCTGTTTAGATGTCCTAAGGAGTTTGTAGGCAGAAGCTGATCTTCCAGGCTTTACTGAAGTTCTGGCTGGGGCAGTGTGTAGAGCTGAACGGTCTTAGCAGTTTTGAGTTGTTGTGGTTGTAGACTTTTGATGGAAACAGTTATTGAGGGAGTCTGTAAGGCTGAATCATCTGGGCCACTCGTCTTCTTTGGTGTCTGATTCTGTTTTCTGCTGAGGTTTCCGTTGTCCAGTTGTCCCTGGGTTCCTTGAATGGATGCTTTGAATCTCCTGGAAAGATAAGAACAGAGCCCTGTCCTAATCCTAACTCTGGGACAATTACCCTTTTTTTTAGGGGGGGGGGGGTTAGGTAATATTTCTCCTGAAGCAAATTTGGTTTTTTGACAATATGTAAAGTATTATCTTTCAATCTGGGGTAAAGAAGAAATTATTTTGTTATTTTGGAGTTAAACAGGCTTTAGTGTATATATTTTGAGATCTCAAAGGACAATTTGTTTGTATTGAGTCGGCCTTTTGTAAGTAGCTTTTAAACTTAAGTACTTCCAAATCCTGTGTGTGTGTCTCTGCATTCTAATTATTAAGATCAAAGACCTGTGGTTCCCATCTGAAGGGATTAAAGATGTGTTCCACCACCCCTGGATCGAAGTTTTTCTCTATTTAGAGTTTGTTTTGTATCAGGATGACCTTGAGCTCTGAGATCTGCCTGTTTCTGTCTCTAGTGTGTTGGGATTAAGGGTGTACTCTTCTTGAATGATGGGATTAAGGGTGTGCACCCTCACCACCCTGTTCTGTGTAACTCTAGAATTTATAAGACCACTAACTCTATAGTGCTCCTCCCGTCTCTGCTGAAGTTAAAGGCATGGGTTAACACCACATTTTTCATGTATTTTACCTTAGCTCTAAGTTTTTTTGACGCTTGGAGGTTTATAAAACCAGGTTGAATGGCTGTAACCTTTATTTATTTACAGTGTTTTCAAATTGTTACCTGCTTTTTTTTAATTAATAAATTTATTTGTTTGTTGCTTCAGGTTACATCTCTATCATATTGTCCTCTTTTCTCTCTTCCAAGCCCCATCCTCCCATCCTCTACCCCCTAACCCTTCCCTCTTGTTCCTCTGGGGTGGAGTGTCCCTGCATAACAGTTCCTCACCACAGTTCAGGAGTCATATGAGGGCCAAGAGCCTCTTCATACACCGGGGGCCTACGAGGCAGTACAGCCAGTGAAAGGTGTCTCCTTGCTATGGGGGGAAACTAAAAAAAGACCAAGAAACACACAAACCCACAAAAACAAAGAACAACAACAAAAAAAAGAGAGGAAAAAGAAAAGAAAAAAAAGTCTATGTCCATGTTCCTTTTGGTGTGTTGGTTGTAGTACAGATATCCTGTACGATATAGCTAAAATTATACTATAAGTGAATAGATGCCATGTGCATCCTTCTGAGTCTGGGTTAGCTCACTCAGGATGAGCTTCTCTAGTTCCATCCATTTGGTTGCAAATTGCATGATTTCATTGTTTCTGATAGCTGAGTAATATTCCATTGTATAGATGTACCACAGTTTTTTAATCCATTCTTCAGTTGAGGGACATCTGGGTTGTTTCCAATTTCTAGCTATTACAAATAAGGCTGCTATGAACATAGATGAGGAGACTTCCCTATGACTCTGTGAGAAGTCCTTTGGGTGTATACCCAGAAGTGGTATGGCTGGGTCCTGAGGCAAAGTTATTCCAAGATTTCTAAGATATCGCCATACTGACCTCCATAGTGGTTGCATAAGCCTGCACTCCCACCAGCAATGGAGTAGGGTTCCCCTTTCTCCACACCCTCGCCAGCATGTGCTGTCATTTGAGCTCTTTATCTTAGCCATTCTGACAGGTGTGAGATGGAATCTCAGAGTTGCATTTCTCTGATGATTAAGGATGTTGAGCATTTCTTCAGGTGTCTCTCGGCCATTAGGGATTCCTGCTTTGTGAATTCTCTATTTAGGTCTGTCCCCCATTTTTTGATTGGATTATTTGGTTTCTTGGCATTTAGTTTCTTGAGTTCTCTGTAGATTTTAGATAATAGCCCTCTATCAGATGTGGGGTTGGTGAAGATTTTCTCCCAGTGTGTTGGTTGCCGTTTTGTTTGAATGACAGTGTCTTTTGCCTTACAGAAGCTTTTCAGTTTCATGAGGTCCCATTTATTGATTGTTGATCTCAGGTCCTGAGCTGTTGGTGTTCTGTTCAGGAAGTTGTCACCTGTGCCAATGAGTTTGAGGGTTTCTCCTACTTTTTCTTCTAGTAGATTTAGTGTG
>CAJQZJ010032322.1:8194941-8205905 GCA_907164525.1 Lophiomys imhausi
TCCATGTTTGGGTCTTCAATTCGATTCCATTGATCCACTGGTCTGTTTCTATACCAGTACCATGCTGTTTTTATTACTATTGCTCTGTAGTACAGCTTGAAATCTGGGATGGTGATACCTCCAGATGCTTTTTTATTGTACAGGATTGATTTAGCTATTCTGGGCTTTTTGTTGTTCCATATGAAGTTGAGAATGGCTCTTTCTAGGTCTATAAAGAATTGTGTTGTTATTTTGATAGGAATTGCATTGAATCTATATATTGCTTTTGGTAGGATAGCCATTTTTATTATGTTGATCCTACCTATCCATGAGCATGGGAGATCTTTCCATCTTCTAAAGGCTTCTTCAATTTCTTTCTTCAGGGGCTTGAAGTTCTTGTTGTATAGGTCCTTTACTTGCTTGTTTAGAGTTACCCCCAGGTATTTT
Organism: Lophiomys imhausi; assembly: GCA_907164525.1. NCBI lineage: Eukaryota > Metazoa > Chordata > Mammalia > Rodentia > Muridae > Lophiomys > Lophiomys imhausi. The sequence goes on from CAJQZJ010032322.1 coordinate 8,195,368, forward strand.
ATATTGTTTGTGGCTATTGTGAAAGGGGTTGTTTCCCTTATTTCTCTTTTGGTATGCTTATTTGTTGTATAAAGAAGGGCTTCTGATTTTTTTGAGTTAATTTTTTATCCACCCACCTTGCTGAAGTTGTTTATCAGCTGTAAGAGTTCTTTGGTGGAGTTTTTGGGGTCGCTTATGTATACTAACATATCATCTGCAAATAGGGATAATTTGACTTCTTCATTTCCAATATTTATCCCTTTTATCTCCTTTAGTTGTCTTATTGCTCTAGCAAGGACTTCAAGTACTATATTGAAGAGATATGGTGAAAGTGGACATCCTTGTCTTGTCCCTGAGTTTAGAGGAAATGCTTCAAGCTTCTCTCCATTTAATTTGATGTTGGCCACTGGCTTGCTGTATATTGCCTTTATTATTTCTAGGTATGGTCCTTGTATGCCCGTTCTCTCCAGAACTTTTAGCATGAAGGGGTGTTGGATTTTGTCAAATGCTTTTTCTGCATCTAGCGAGATTATCATGTGGTTTTTTTTCTTTCATCTTGTTTATATGGTGAATTACGTTGATAAACTTTCGTATGTTGAACCATCCCTGCATTCCTGGGATGAAGCCAACTTGATCATGGTGTATGATACTTTTGATGTCTTCTTGAATTCGGTTTGCTAGTATTTTATTAAGTATTTTAGCATCTAGGTTCATAAGGGAGATGGGTCTGAAGTTCTCTTTCTTTGTTGGGTCTTTGTGTGATTTAGGAATCAGAGTGACAGTGGCCTCATAGAATGAGTTTGGCAGTGTTCTTTCTGCTTGTATGTGGTGGAAGAGTTTGAAGAGTAATTGTGTTAGTTCCTCTTTGAAGGTCCGGTAAAATTCCGTGCTAAAGCCATCTGGCCCTGGGCTTTTTTTTCGGTTGGGAGATTATTAATGACTGTTTCTATTTCCTTAGGGGTTATTGGACTGTTTAAGCTGTTAATCTGATCTTGATTTAGTTTTGGTAGGTGGAATCTATTGAGGAAATTGTACATTTCGTGTAGGTTTTCAAATTTGGTGGAATATAGATTTTTAAAGTAGAACCCAAATATTTTCTGGATCTCCTCAATGTCTGTTGTTATTTCTCCCTTTTCATTTCTGATTTTGTTGATTTGGGTTCTTTCCCTTTGTCTTTTAGTTAATTTGGCTAGGGGTCTGTCTATTTTGTTGATTTTCTCAAAGAACCAACTCTTGGTTTCATTGATTCTTTGTATAGTTCTTTTTGATTCTAAGTTGTTGATTTCAGCCCTAAGTTTGATGATTTCCTGCCTTCTGCTCCTCTTGAGGGTGTTTGCTTCATTTTTTTTCAATTCACCCAGCTTAGCTGTTAATTCACTAATCTGAGCTGTCACAGTTTTCTTTTTGAAAGCACTTAGTGCTATGAACTTTCCTCTTAGCACAGCTTTCATTGGGTATGTTGTGCCTTCATTGTCGTTGGATTTTAAGAAGTCTTTGATTTCCTTCTTTATTTCTTCCCTGACCCAGTGGTCATCCAGTAAGGAGCTGTTCAATTTCCATGTGTGTATAGGCTTTCTGTTGATTCTTTTGCTGTTGAAGACCAGCTTTATTCCGTGGTGGTCTGATAAGATATAAGGTGTTAGTTCAATTTTCTTGTATCTATTGAGACTATCTTTGTGTCCGACTTTGTGGTCGATTTTGGAGAAGGTTCCGTGAGGTGCTGAGAAAAAGGTGTTTCCTTTGTGTTTGGGTGAAACGTTCTGTAGATATCTGTTAGGTCCATTTGTTTCATGATCTCTGTTAGACTCAATATTTCTCTGTTTGGCTTCAGTCTTGATGATCTGTCAATTGTTGTGAGTCAGGTGTTGAAGTCTCCCACTACTAATGTGTTGTGATCGACGTGAGATTTAATTTTTAGAATTGTTTCTTTTACAAATGTAGGTGCCTTTGTATTTGGGGCATAGATGTTCAATATTGAGATTTCCTCTTGATGAATTTTCCCTTTAATGAGTATATAATGCCCTTCTTTGTCTTTTTTCATTAACTTCAGTTGGAAGTCCGTTTTGTTTGATATTAGGATGGCTACTCCAGTTTGCTTCCTGGGTCCATTTGCTTGGAAAACCTTTTCTCAGCCCTTTACTCTGAGGTAGTGTCTATCTTTGGTAGTGAGATGTGTTTCTTGTATGCAGCAAAAGGACGGGTCTTGCTTGCGGATCCACTCTGTAAACCTGTGTCTTTTTATTGGGGAGGTGAGTCCATTGATGTTGATGGATATTAGTGACCTGGGGTTATTATTTCCCATTAGTTTGGTATAGGTGATGGTCCTGTGCCTCTTTTGGTTTAGTTGCTGAGGGGTTTTCTATTCCCTTTGTTTTCTTGGGTGTAGTTTTCTTCTCTGGGTTGGAATTTTCCTTCTAGGATTTTCTGTAGGGCTGGGTTTGTGGGTAGATATTGTTTAAATTTGATTTTGTCATGGAATATCTTGTTTTCTCCATCTATGTTGATAGAAAGTTTTGCTGGGTATAGTAGTCTGGCTGGGCACCTATGATCTCTCAGGTCTTGTAGGATATCTGTCCAGGCCCTTCTAGCTTTTAAAGTTTCTGAGGAAAAGTCAGGTGTAATTCTGATGGGTCTGCCATTGTATATGACTTGACCTTTTTCTCTTACAGCTTTTAATATCCTTTCTTTGTTCTCTACATTTGGAGTTTCTATTATTATGTGGCGAGAGGAGTTTCTTTTCTGATCTAATCTGTTCGGTGTTCTGTAAGCCTCTTGGATTTTTATTGGCATCTCTTTTTTCAGGTTTGGGAAGTTTTCTTCTATGATTTTGTTGAAAATATTTCCTGGACCTTGGAGTCGGGAGTCTTCTCTTTCCTCTATGCCTATAATTCTTAGGTTCTGTCTTTTCATTGCGTCCTTGATTTCTTGGATGTTGTGGGTGAGAGATTTTTTTTTTTTTTGGTTTTTTGAGACAGGGTTTCTCTGAATATCTCTGGCTGTCCTGGACTCGCTTTGTAGACCAGGCTGGCCTCGAACTCACAAAGATCCGCCTGCCTCTGCCTCCCAAGTGCTGGGATTAAAGGCGTGCGCCACCACTGCCCGGCATGGGTGAGAGATTTTTTAGCCTTCTCATTTTCTTTGGATGTTGTACTGATTTCTTCCATCGAATCTTCCATGCCTGAGATCCTGTTTTCCATCTCTTTCATTCTATTTTTGATACTCACATCTGTAGTTCCTGTTCTCTTCCCTTGATTCTCCACTTCCTCTTTTAACTCTGACTGTGTTTTCTTTATTGTTTCTATTTCTATTTTCATGTCTTGTATGGTATTGTTCATTCTGTACATTTCCTTCTCCAGTTTGCTTGTTTATTTCTGGAAATCTTTCATTGCTTTGTCCTTTTCCTGTTCAAGCTGGGTCACCTTGGCTTAGAGCTCTTTAATGGTGTTGTTCATTGTTTTGACGTTTAAAATTGTGGCTTCTTTGAATTCCTTCATAGTTTTAAATTCTTCTTGAAGGGACTCTATCACTTTCCATAATACAGAATTGTCATCGTTTTCATGTGTTTCTGTTGGTGTGAAATCATCCAAATTGGATGAGCTAGGATAATTCTGCTTTGTTGGAGTCATATTTCCTTGATTTCTATTTTTTCTTGGACCTTTGGCCATATGGATGTGTTTAGTTGTCTGCTCTCATCATTTTCTGGGCTTGGATCCACAGGGGATGCTTTGGTGTAGGAGTCGAATTGCTTGGCTATCTTTCGTTGCTTACAGGGGGATCTCAGGGTCACTGTGGTTCTAGTAGCCTGAAGCATTGTGAGCTGGTGCAGCCTATTCCCAGGTAGTGAGAAATGGCCCAGGATTGTTTCACTGCTCCCAATTCAGACTTCTCTATGTTGCACACTGAGTGATCAGCCTGTAATGGTTCTGATGGTATGGACTGTTTGCCCAGGCACAGATTCTGTGGGCTTTGGTTGTCGTCACGGAGACTGACAGGGCCCAGCTCCACACCTAATATGTCTGGGTTTTCCAGAATACAGCTATGGTCCCCTGGCTTCTGGCTTCCCCCTAGGCTCCTCCGCCATTGGTGTTGCCCCTCAGCCCCGCCCGTCTTGCCTGCTTCCCGCCCTGGCTGCTCTGCTACGGGCTTGGCGCTTCTGCCCTGCCCGCCGGCTTCCCGCTTGCTCGGATCCTCCATGGCTCGAGCATCTGCGGACCACCAGCCGTGCACCCTGTTTCTGCCTTGCTAAGACTTCAACTAGCCCGCAAAGTTTCCTAAATAGCTATAAGGTCCTCCTGAGGTGTGGGGAGCCTAGTAGGCTAGTGAGTGATCGCCATGTGGGCTCTGATTCTGCCTGCTGTGTATTAGGGTTGATCTTACCAGGTGCCTCTCCAAATGGGAGTTCCCGAGTCCCAGATTTAGTGGCTTCCGTGTCTGAGAGAAATGGGGGGAGAGCCTTGCCCTGGGACTTTTAACAGTCCCTTGGGAGCTGTGTGTGTTCCCGGAGGGTCTAGCCCCTCCGGTTTTTGCACAGTCCAATAACTCTGTGCTTTTTATGGCTCTTTTCTCCCATGTTCAAAATGCATCAGTGCGGGTCGCCACCATCTTGGCCCCTCGAATCTCCATTTTTTAAGTAAGCATAGGATATACATTTGTGTCAGGTATTTATATATTTATTTCTGCTTTCTGGGATGATGATCTAGAGTCAGTGACACCATGGTATCTAGGAATAGCCATAGAGTCACTGTTATGTTTTAAATACCATTCCCCAGCAACAACAACAACAAATCAAAAAACTTAAAAAGGGGTTCTTTGCAGAAACAGATCATGATCATTCAAAACTATGGTTTTAAAAACTTCCACTGTGATTCTGGAATACATTATTTCTGGAATACATTATAGCACCAGTGCTCAAGAAATTTGAGGAACATGTCAAAAAGGAGGAACTTACTTTAATAAGCTTTTATGGGTAAAATCTAGGACAAAATTAGTCAACAAAGTGAATAAATAGAATATGTTTCATAAAGTAAGACATCTATCCAAGAGCCCAAACTAATATGAATTTAAAAATTAAGTATATTCTCACTGTAGAATCTTCATTCAAAATGTGGAATGAGTGATGGCAAAAACACACCACCATTTGGCAATTGCCCTAGTGGTAACTGTGATAAGACCAGAAACATCAGTGGGTGGGCTACAATTCATGAATTGAAATCTGCTGGGGAACATAGTATTTTGCTTCCAATACTAGATATTCATTGTAAATGCAACCTTAGAGTAGAAAATCATCATGGCCTTAATGATTCTTAAATGACCAAAGTTAGCATCGGCAGTTCTGAGACATATGGACACTGTGCTTCCTGACATAGTGCAATTGGAAAGAACAGCCTCTAACATAGTCAATACCCTTTTAAAGTATCAGAGTCATTCAACACAAAGAAATAATGAAAATCTGTCCTAAAGTGGAAGCTAAGAGGATATGACAGATAAATGCAGTGTGTGAGCCTGGATTAGTCCTGGATAAGTGAAGGAAAATTGGTGGCTTGATTGAGGACTATAAATTAATAGGTTTGCAGTAATGCTAACTTACTGGTTTGGTGCATTTGGGGAATCTAAGTAAAGGATATGTGGTAAATATATAATTTATATAATTTTGTATATATATACATATATATGTATATATATATATATATAATTTGCAGTCTTGCTTGAGTAAGTCAAATTATTTTGAAATGAAAAGTTAAACTTTCAATAAACCAAATGAGTCAGAGTTGCAGGATATTTGGTCACATTGTGAACCCCAAGATTGTGAACTAGAAACACCTGCTTCTAATTGTGATATGTCTTAGCATTTAATCCTAGAGCTTTCTGTTTACTGTAAACAAGACTTGTGATGTGACTCAGCCCTAGCACACACCTTTAATCCAAGAGCTAAATAAAGTCACCCTTAGGTCAAGAGGTGGAGCAAGTAACCAGACAACAGGGAGAGAATATAAGTAAACAGAAAGAAGGAACATTGAGTTGAGGGTATTTAAAATAGTGTGGAGAAGGAGAAAGGACTTTTTTCCATCTGGGACATCTGTCTCTCTGAGCTAGCAGGTTTTCACTACAGCATCTGGCTCCTAAGTCTTCATTGGTAAAAATCAAATGATTGGGATCGTTATTTTTTTAAAACAAATCAGTGCTACGGATTTCTTCTAAGTGTCTGAAAGCCACTGAAATGTCATTTTGGCTAGGTTTTTCTTTGTTGGTGTTCTTTTTGTCCTAAGAACCCATCCGTCTTCTGGGAGAGTGTGGTGGAAGGGATTGGAGTTTCTTTATTCAGTATTTAGACTAGGATGCAATGCTCTACCTTTCATTGAAAAAGGGTCCCTAAATCTGAAAAACTGGGCTCAGTCTCTCCCCAGAGAATACACTTCTTGTCCCTCCAATGGGTAAAGGAAGGGTGAATCTCTGAATCATGGAGTTGGAGAAAGGACGGTTTGAGCAGCTGGTACTTCTCATGATGAAATCTTTGCCTAGCCACTGTCTCCAGTCCTACTCCTGTCCTTGTCTTCAGAGGTACCTGCTGCCTCCAAACCCAAAGACTTCCGCGGGCTGCATGGAACAAGCAACTTGCTTCTCATTAGCCATGCCTCTCAGGGCAACTAGGTTTTGACTCTCTCAGCTGAGTTGTCTTTCCTTCACTCACTTTTCTTCATCCTGATGTCCATTGTCTCTTATGGTAGGGTTAGTGAAGTTAGTACAGCATCTAGTAGATTAGGGATTTTGGAAGTTTGGCATCTCAGGTAAAAGATATGGGTGGATCCAATTATGTCTAGACATGTTTATCACTGAAGGCCATGCCTTGAAAGCCCACCAAGAGCAGATGATGTCATTGATCATGAGACCACAGGATAGGCTGTTGTGGAGGTAAGCCTTGGAAAGATCGCCAGGGACTATGGCAACGAAATGCCAGATTCACAGCCGAGATCATTATGACACATAACGACACAAGGGATTTAAATCAGAAGGCCACTCAGCCTTGCCTGGGCTTTCCTCCTCTTCTTCCTCTGCCAACACATGCTAAGAGACCATGCTCCACTGCTCACCACTGTTTTGTGTTGACCTTCCAGGAGTCCACACTAGTAGAGAAAATAAAGGCAGAGCCTCCCTGGAGCTCCAGAAAGTGGAATGGCCAGAATACCGGAACAGAACCCTTGGAGCCCTAGAGCATCAGAGGGGTGAGCGGGTGATTTGGAACTTTTAATCTTGTAAATAATTGGGCCTAGGACCGCAGAGGCAATTCTTGGCTGATTAAAAGGCCGCCCCACATCAATGGTCAAAACAGATTAAATTTATAAACTGGCCTTATGATCTGATGAATAAGACTCACAGACTTTAAGACTGAAAGACTTGGTGGAAACCAGCCACCCTTACAGATCCACGCCAAGAGAATTAACCTGAGAGAATATCCTTTTAAGAAACTTAAGTTAGTGTTAAGTGTTCGTTTTTTATAAATATTAGAGTATTTTAGGTATTAAGATATTCTTAGTTAGATTATAGGTTTTAGAATTAGGGTTTGGGTTTAAGGATTTAGGAACTTTATAGGTGATTGTTAAGTATTAATGAATATATAAGTATAAATAAAAATTTTCTTTTACAGTCTCTTCTCTTTGTTCATATACTTTCTGGGATTTCAGTTTAGAGTCCTTTGGCTGGAAGTGAGTACAAATGCATTTTTTTAATTTCCAAGCTTTATTAGAAGTTCTCAAAAATGCTTTGGACCATTTCTCTGAGAGGGCCCATGCAAAATAGATTGAGTCTGACAATCACTTTCAGAATTCCTGGGACATATATGAAGATTATGTACCTCCTTCAGACCCTTCAACCTCAAGACCCTGGTTCTTTGAAAGGCGATTTGTTTGTGTGATTTAGAACATTTCAGCAAACAATAACCATAAAATAATCATTCAGGCTCTGGACCTCAAGGTGTGTTGTACAGGTTCTTTTTTTCCTGGGAGTTTGGCACATACTCATTTGACCGAGGGTGAAGATGCAGCTACTCCAGAAAGGCAGGGCAAGGAGAACATCAAGAGAGAAGATAACACGGCTAAGACTATGCATATCAGAGTTAACCCATCTGTGTTCAATCCATGCCCCTGCTGCAGGCATTCACTTTCTGCATATCCTTAATTTTGGAGTCTGAATACTACAGTGGCAGACTAAATCCTTTTTGCATGAGGATCAGATGGACCTGCTAGAAAAATGAACCCAAATATTTTGAGAACTTGTAATAAAGCCTGGGAATTAAAAACATGTGTTTGTGTTCACTTAATGTCTTTAAGTTATTCACCTACTAAATGAACTAAATGAATAAAGTGATACCCCATCGGTGATTAAACAGTATAATATGTATATGTGGCCTACTTTTTATTACTGTAGCCCAATAAAAGGTTTTACTTACTGATTCTTCCATGGATGGCAGAAGCAAATAGTAAAAGTAAAATGTCTTGTGTGCATTCAGAAAGATGAGCTATGAAAATCTTGCCCTTTAGAACTGAGCTTTAAATCGTGCACATAAAACTGGACCCCTCCAAATGCTTTGATTTGGTTTTGGTGTCTGAGCCATTCAAGCTGGTATTGTGGCAAATCCTGTTCTGAGCTCCTCCCTGTGAAAATGTTTCCTTAGCAGACCAGAGGCCTGCAAGGTGAGGTTTTGTCTGAAGGTCTGATTCTGTTCTTTGGAGTCTGTCCAGCAAATAGCCTGCTTTATTCCTTTGGATATGAAAATTCATGCACATCTTTGGCATAAATGTGAATGTCTTGCTCAAGGTCTTCCTCGTATTCCTGATGGAAAGCAGTGCCTGCAGGAAGCAACAAATGTCTGGCCTGGGCAGCTGCTGCAAACTGGGACTATTGAATAGATACCGAGAAATGTGGAAGGCCTTAGGGGCATTCCCCCCTGTACCCCTCTGACCCTCCTCCTTCTCCTTCTCTTCTTTCCTCCCTCTTCCTATTTTACTTCCTTCTTATGTCCACAGAAGGATCAAGCCCCAGCCTTCAAGGATAGCTGTTGCCCATCAGAATGTTTTCTGGATCACACAGAGGCCAAGGCTTTGGAGTCTTTGCTCCTGGATTTCGTAGTTCCCTCTAGGGAACTATCCCATCTCAGTGTTGCCAAGAAAGTTTGTTACAATAAGAGAGAGCAGCTGTTGCCTCCAGGACTATTGTTTTAGAAACTCATAACAGCAAGTGCCTTGATTTTAATATTCTTTTATAGAGGGGCTTGGAGAAGACATTTACAGCTGGCAAATGTTTTCAAATATATCAGGGTGTATGTTCACCAAGGAACGCTGCAGAAACCAAGGAGGGTGCTAAGTATAACCGGAAGCCTTGTGATTGCTTCAGAGAGCAAAGAGATGTTGGCTTAAGATGGAGAAGCATCCAAATAGCTTATTTTAAGAGCATATTTGAGGTAATAAGATTATTTTTATGCATGCATAGATCTTGTATAGTACACGCTCTTCACTTCAGCCCATGGATAAAAACCTAAAGCAAACAGAGACTCACCCTGTGCATGCAGGGGCCAATCCAAAAGTACCTCTTGTGTTGCATTTTCAGCTACAGCTGACACTTTTCTAGGGCTGCTTTCAAGCCATAGAAGACACCTTGATTACAAATGGACATGCAAGTCTCTGTGCAGCATTAGTGATGGATCTGAGCTCAAGGTTTGAGCTTTGCAGCCTTGTCATTGTCCTTCCACTTATAAGAAACCCCTGGGTAAGGGCTACCAATAGCTGACTGCATTGAAGAAGAATCTCCAAGCTGGATGTGCTGGTCCCTGGCTGTAACAACAGCGCTCAGGGGACTACAGCAGGAGGACTTCTGAGAGTTCCAAGCCAGCCTAGGCTATGGAGCAAGATTCTACTTCAAAAGACTAGGAACATTTATAAAGAAAGAAAGAGAACAAAAATCCAACCCTGTTATTGAAAAACCAGCACGATAAAACAAATGAATCCATTGCCTTGACTCTAGGCCTCCAAAGACATAAATCTAAGTAGCATCTTGAGTTAAATAGATGGAACTTGTACAATTTGACATGTGATGTGTGATTTCAAATTTAAGATCTAGCCAGGATTACTGTGAGGAAGCACTTAAATGCTCAGCTGACGATCCAAGAAGGCTTCCTGGAGTGGCTCCTCATGGGGTCATTTTTGTCTGCAGAATAGCAAGTGCCACCTAGTTCCACAGCATGGAGGAACATTCTCCAGATTCATAAAACACTGCTTTATAAACACATTTCCAAAGGACATCTGTATTGAAAGATCCTGCTCTGCAACAGTCTGATTCTCATGCATACCTGTTTGGATTCCTTCCCTCCTACTCTCCCCTGAAATCCATGAGGTCCTTTGGTGAACTTACAGTCAGAGTAAGGATTGTCTAGTCTCTTGGGAACACTGTGAGAGTCCAGAAGAATTGGTCCAGATCCACTGAAAAGGACTCTCCTTGTTAGATACACTTTTAAAACCCTGGCTGGAGTTTCTCTGTTTCCTGTCTCTGGGCTCCATCCAGAGCAGCAG
>CAJQZJ010032322.1:8205915-8249204 GCA_907164525.1 Lophiomys imhausi
CTGGAGTTTCTCTGTTTCCTGTCTCTGGGCTCCATCCAGAGCAGCAGTTCTCAATCTGTGGGTCACGACCCCTTCAGGAATGAACAACCCTTTCACAGGGTTGCCTAAGACCAATAGAAAACACAGATATTTACATTACCACTCATAACAGTAGCAGAATTATAGTTATGAAGTAGCAACAAAAATAATTTTATGTTGGGGGAGTTGTTATCACAACATGAGGAACTGTATTAAAGGGTTGCAGTGTCAGGAAGGTTGAGAACCACTGCTGCAGAGCCTTTGGTTCACATTTGTCATGAACATGTTATAATTTCCGAAACTGTAGCCTATCTCATTAAGTTAAAGTCCATTTGAAATTAGTGGTTTTCATGGAGATACAGAAGAACCCTGGGGCTGCTGACCGACTTTCTGGGACTCTAGTTTGCTGTGGTGGATGTCTCAGAGTGGATGAGCAGCTAATTATGGGAGCATATTGATTTTTGTCATTTTTAGTTTTCAAGACATCATTTCCTGGCCTTGTTTCTAAATTCTAGTACTAAATTTATGGACTTCAGACTATCGAGAAGAATTATTTTTTTTTCTTATAGTGTATTTCCCAGGTCATGGGTGAAACAGCTTGTTATAATTCCACTTAAGAGAGCTGCATGCATCCAAAATCAATAAGAAGATGTTAGACAATTCCATGCCGTGGCCCTGTCAGTTTGATTCACAGCAGTGTAGCTTCTCAAGATTTGTCTTTCACTGGGCATGGCAGTGCTTGCCTTTAATCCCAGCCCCAATGGAGCTCATGGGTCATGAGTTTGAGACCTGCATAGTGTCCCTCCATGGTCCCTCTAATCAGGATTGTGCCTGCTTCTGATAGTTTTAGGAAAGCCCTTTTTAGATCTGGAGAAAGTCCCAAGACCACTGACCTCAAACATACACAAGAAAATGATGCAGAGTGTTGGAAATCTTTAAGGAAAAGCTTTATTCCCACAGCTTTTGCTGCTTCTGTGTACTGTTAAAGGTTAAAAGAAAAAAATTGTTTTAACTTTTTTGGTGACTTTAAAAAACAAGAAAAAGAAAAGAAATGAGAGGCTGAGGAATTGGCTCTGTGTTTGCTGTACAATCATAAAGAACTAAATTCTAATCCTCATCACCCACATAAAAAGTCCGGCATCAACTGTGCATGTCTGTGACCCCAGCCCTGGGAAGAAGAGACATGCAGGCCCTTGGAGCTCCCTGGCAAGCCAGCTAAGCCAACGTTGAACTTGTGATCTGATGGGAGACTCTATCTCAAGGCAATAAGATACAGAATATTTGATCTGGTGTTTGACCAGCTGTGACCTCTGTCTGGAGACTCTGTGACCTTTCCACAGAGCTTCCCCGGGCCTGTGATTAAGCACCGAGCCCACGAAGGCCTGACAGGAAAACACTGTAAGTTGAAACAGTTGACTGTACAGGGTCAGAAAAGCTGGGCTGTGATGTGGGCAACAATGCCAGCCTAGGAGAGAGGAATAAGTTAATTCAGCTACCCTGAGTCAAGGCTGTGTCTGCCTCTGATATTTTTAGGAAAATCTGTCTTCGTCCTGGAGAAAACCCAAGAACACTGACTTTAAACTCTATCTAAGAATATGATGCCGAATATTGGAAAGTCTTCAAAGAAAACTTTTATTCTCACAGTTTTCACTGCCCCTATGTATTGTTAAAGCCTAGGAGGGAAAAAAATCGCTTTGATTTTTTTGCTTTGGTGATTTAAAAACAGAAACATTTTTAAGCTGGTGGTATGTCTCGGTACACACTCTTAGTGTGTGAGGCCAGAATGGACCCCATACATTGAAAGGTATTGTTTAGAGTCATTTCTTTCTGGTCAAGTAAAACCGTGACTGCTTGGGCCGCTCTTGGTGGTGAAAGTTTGTAAATGTGTCCCTGTTTTTGTGCCCCTTTGCAAAGCACTTGGTAAGCCTCCTCTGCTGGCTTTTGTCTGATGTCTTAGGATCAGGGATCAGATTGGGTGTGGACTTTGTGGATGGTCTCAGAGTTTCATTGAATCAACCCCGGGTTACATAGCACTGTGATTTATGGTCTACATGTTGAGCTTAATGACAAGACTGAGCTGTGCTTCTCAGTTTTCTGCCGTGTGATGCTCCTCGTTCTTTTTTTTCCCCATGTTACACTTTCTGGAAGGAAGCCGTGAAGCACAGCCACACTTAAGGAATGAGGCATTGTGCTCCTTGAGGGAAGAGAATGAAAGTAAATTATTTAGGATGCTTTTGTGTGAGAGATTTCTCTTTCTCCTCTCCCCTGCATATATTAATTTGCTCATTCATTTTTATCACTACAGACTCATGGGTATATTTGTATTCTAATCCGGGACAACTTTGTTTTATTATTTTAGCATTGGTCTTTGTTGTGTTCATTGGTTCCTAGGTTTCTTTGACATGCTCCCATCAAGTTTTAAAATGTGTTCAAAAGTATTTTTATTAATAGTCTTATAATTTCACACAATGTATTTTTATCATATTCACTCAAACTCTATGCCACTCCATCTTCATGTATTTTTAAAATAATTCATCAACTCTAATTTGTGCTGCTCATATGTATTCCTGGGTATGGGGCCACGTACTGAAAAGTGGTTAACACTTGTACTGTGTTCCCTGAGCCTTGCAGGGAAGGAATGTGATGTAAATGTCCTGTCACTGAGCACCCCACACCAAGCAGATTTTTAAAAATTGCAGTCATATGCTAACTAATGACACTCTAGTCAACAATAGATAGTATCTATTATGATGGTCCATAAGTCTAAAATGGAGCTGAAAATTCCTGTCTCATTATACTGTGGACATTGTAATAAAGCAGAATACATGGCTCATGTGTTTATGAGGAGATATTTAAGCAAAATTATTACAGCCATACAAACTGTGCACAATATATAATATTTGATGATGATAATAAATGACTGCTATCAGGTTTCATACTTACTATACCATATTTTTAATCATTATTTATATTCTTTCAACTCACAATAATTATTTACTGGAAAACAGTATGCCATGTCATGCTGACAAAAGTTCAACATTTTAGTGTTTCCTACATCTCTTAACTGCATCAAAAAGTCACTTAAAAGTGATTGACCTATAGCATGTGGTGCATTCTATAATGTTTACATGATGACAAATTTCCTAATGACACATAGTACAAATATGTACCTGTCAGTAAGTAGCATGTGATTGTACTTCCTTACTTTCTAACATCACAAGATTTCCTGCCCCTATCGTAGAACCAGCCATTTCTCCAAAGAACCTGGCTTCCTTTCATTGGAGAAAAGCACTGGAAATAAAGACATGAACTTTGTACAGTATTTAGTTAATTGAGTTTGTTGCATGTACTGTACTATTGCATAAATATATCCAATGCATTTGTGCATTCTACTGTTGATGGACATCTGAGTTGTTGCAACTGGAATTATTTATTACAAATGCTGGTACTGTGACTATTCCTATGCACCTATTTGTATATATGTATTTCCTGTTGAGTGTATCTGGGGGATTAGAATTATTGCATAATACATTCTGCATGTAATCAGTTAAAGGAAATATAAATTTCCCAGGCTAGAGAGAGAGCTCACTGGTTAAAAGTGCATATTTCTCATGCACAGAATAAGAGTTCAGTCTCAAGCACTCATGTCGGCAGCACACAACCACCTATAAGGGGAAGAATCTGAGGTTCTCATCTGGCATGCATGAACATTGTGCTCACATGCATAGCCCCCTCTAACACACACTCACACACACATAATTAAAAATAGTTTTTAAAAGAAGGCATTTTCCAGCAGAAGACAGACAGACAGACAGGAAGGTAGGGAGGGAGGGACGGAGGGAGGGAGGGAGGAAGAAAGAGAGAAAAAAATAGGAAGATCATAATACTCCCAGTGTTAATGACACTCCTTAGTGTGTGAATAGCACTTCTTCCAGGCCCTCTCAGCTGACAGAGCACATTTATGTGTGTATATCAATCTGAATGTATATAGGGATCTATAAATATTTCAATATGGAGCCATCTGCATCTATATAAGCTAAACACGAGTTTATACTGATGGCTCCATTGCTAACCTGAGAGCATATGGCTCGTCATAACCTCCTCCCATTGCTTATCTGTAAATTCCCACACCAACAGGGAGAAACCTGGCTTTGTGGAAAATTTATATGCAGATAAGCCAGTGTTAACATTTTGATATAAATTTTTCAGGCATTTCTGCCTTTATCTCTATGTTCTTGCCTTTCTGCCAATATTTTTTCTAAACTTATGTGTATATACATATAATTATGCATTCATCTGTCTATGTATATGTTTCTTTATTTTCATATAAATGATGTATAGTCTCCTTGCTCTGTAACATGCATTTTCCTCCATGAAACTAGACCAGAGCATCTTTTCATGTTCGTCATTTCTGATGTGCATCGTGGTTTTGAAACATGTGTATTCTGTAACTATAACTAGTCTCTTAGTAATGAATGCTTTCGTTGATCCCACAGTTGACACTGTTACAAATGATGCCACAATACAAAAATCCCTCTGCACATGATCTCTGTGGGAAACCTTCCTAGAAATAGGATTTATCTCGCAGAGTTGAGAGTCTTAAATTTGTTTTCAGGACATACCCAGGAATTTAGCATTTCATTTAGTTAGGACTTCTGAGTTAAAATCTGATGGTTTGTTTGGAGATGTGCTGCATGGGGGGCGGAGTGGTTCTGCCTTAGTGTCTTGTAGGGAGGGGCTGTCAGAGTTGCTCTGGAATCAGAGGCTTGCTTTCACTCCTACTGGCTTCCTCCTTAGGCATCACCATCAGCTCCTAGATCTCCCCAGTGACAGGACTGTGCCATTGCTCTTCATTACTCTTTGACTTGATCTGACCTTCTTTGGGACAGCCATTATACTAGTTGTCCCAGTATAACAACAAAATACCACCGGAACCTAGTGTTTTCTCCCCAAGCTCCCCTCCCTGTGGATTCCTAGGTCAATCCAATCCTGACCTAATAGACACTCTGCACAGCAGCCTCTGCTTCATCTCCAGCACTCCATAGCATACTTCCTGAAGGACTTAGGATGAGTGGTGGGGCCGTTTGCTGATGGAGACAGAAGAGTGGAAATCAGATTACATCCAATACCTGCTGGGAAGTGAGAGACAGAGGCTGTGTGTTTTCTCCCTGTTGCATTGATTTCACTAATCTCTCCCTGAGTCTTAGCTGTTAAGGTACTGACACTTTCTTAATTCAAGGTCATGAAGCTACAACAAAACAGCTGGCATTGGGCCTGGGATCCTCTAAAAAGGCATCCGGGGGGGGGGGGGGGGGGTAGTATTTACTCCTCTCGTGCATTTGTTGCAAGGGTTAGAAGAGACACTAGAATATTTGGCCTGTGGGAGATATTCCATAATTAGCAGCAGTCTTAAATAGCTAATATGTATCAAGTCTTTCTTATACCTTGACAATTTTTCAAGTGTTTTAAATATGCTAGTTCAATTGTATATGGAGTAGTACTGTGAACTGGGTACAGATGAGGAAACTCAGGAACAAAAGGCAAAGCAATTGGGCCAAGGATAATATGGAGAAAGGTCAAGATTAACGTGTCTCCAGAGCTTAAATTGCATGCCAAATGCCACCCCCACTCTATTGCATTTCAGTCCACCCCATCCACTCCCCTCTCCATCCCACTCACTTACTTCCCATCCATCTCATTTTCTCATTCACTCTATCCCACTCCACCCACCCTGCTCCAACCCTCTCTACTCACTCCGTCTGCTCCATCTTATTCCATCCCACTGAAACCCACTCCATCCCACCTACTCTCACTCCACTTTGTCTATCCTTCTCCACTACACTGGGTCTCATGACGCAGGTTCCCCCATGAAATGCTGGGTGTCTTTGAAACTCATAGCAGACACTTCTGATGCCTTCCCAATATTCATTATTCCCTTTATTTTTAGTAATTTTATCCACTATTGTTTCAAGGTAATAATATGGTCACTTGAAAATGAAACCCTCCCTCAGATTTCTTTATAGCCAGGGCGGGCATGTGACACAGTTCTGGCTTGTGAGATGTGCCCAAAGGGACAGACCCCGTTGACATCCCCATTTCTTCATCTCTCCCACCTCCTGCCTAATTGTGGTTATGATGCCTGGAGGTGCGTGACCTTTCTTGTGAACCAGAAGATGAAAGTCACATGTTTGGAAAACCAGTCAGTCCTGTGCTGCTGACATCTGAACTTTCCAGAGGAAAAGAAGTTAATTCATTCTGAATCTGTTTTCTGTTATCTACCACCAGTAGCAATTGTTATCAGAAGAAAACCTCCCCTGCCCTTGAAGGTTCTTCAGTGAAGGTGTGTGTGTGTGTGCACGTTGTTGTTCTGTTGTTATTGTATTTGAGACATGTCTTTAAGCATGACCAGCCAGAGCCTGGTACTTAGTAAATGAGAACTTTGGGAACTATTACTGTTTTATCCTTGGTCATAGGAAGCACTGCCAAGCTTTTGTGAGTCAGAGTTACTTTGTCTTTTCCTGAAGATTTTTGATGGCAGGATATTAGATGTGGGAGGAGGTTGTTGGAGGCAGAGTACTGTGTCCAAGGGGCTGAGTGGGTTCCTAGGGTAGGACATTGGGGACTGTGTTAGGGACCTGGATCCTGGGATAGGGAGCTAGCTGTTAAGGTGGGATGGGAAAACTACATCATTCTGAGGTTGTTTGCAGAGAGAGTTGGCAATATGCTTCTGTGAAGGGCCACATAATAGATTCTGAAAGCTTTTGGAACAAAGAAGAAAATTTAAAGACATAATGAACATAATTATGTAACAAAAGAGAAAAAATTCTATAAAAATTTTTATCATAGAAATTAATACTTTATGAAGCCTAAATTTAAATTTTGCATAATTTTCACATATCACAAAATATTCTGCTTCATTTGATTTTTACCAACTTTTAGAAAATATGAACTCCATTCACTCCAGAACAGGTGGCAGACTGGACCTGGCTACGGGCTGTAGTTTGCTGTCCTGTGGCATTATCCGGTAGCCTGTGGGCGGTCCCCTCACAGCTGCTGCTCCATTTTACAAGCCCAGACCTCCTTCACCATCCCATCCCTGCACCCCGACAACCACTTCAGTGTTGGAGGGGTCTAGCTCGCTCACTTTCTGAAGATCTTTAACATCACTTCTTAATGTCCAGACCTTTCCTGTAGACTCTGTGGAAACTCATCTCATTTGTTGGCAACAGACTCTAAAATCCAAATGGGAAGATGGGCTGATAGCTGATGCCCACTGCTGTGCCACCAGCAGCATTCACGAGGGCAGGGACTGTGCAGCTCAGACCCACAGGCTTGTCTTCTAGACCTAAGAGGTAAGCATGTGACCTATGATATCCCAATTACCCCTCACCTACAAACTCAAGGAGAAAAGGCTAGTCCAAATCCCATGGGCAGGTAGGAGAGGACACACATCAGATTCCTAGTTACTGGAAATTGGTTGTTTACTTTTCTCTTTGGGAGTCAATGGAGATTACCCTGGGTGGGGCAGAGGAAGCAGAGGGCATAGGGAGGCTGGAGGTCAACTAGGCTAGTTGTATCCAGTCTTTTTTTCAAGACAAGATGTCCTTATATAGCCCTGACTGTCCTGGAACTTGTTCTGTAGAGCTGGCCTCAAACACAGAGACCACCCATCTCTGTCTCCCAAGTGCTAGGATTAAAGGTGCAACACCATCTCCCTGCAAGTTGAATGACTTTCAAGAAATGTCTAGAATTAACTACTTACAGCACAGCCTCAGAGCATAAGGCTGAGGAGCTGGAAGCTAGTGAAGAACAGACAAGAACAAGGCGAGGTCTTGGCAGGCCCTAGAGGCAGTCATATGAGCCTTTGCATTCTACTCTATCTGCTAGTCCAGCCACATAGCCTGTCATTCCCCTTCCTTAAGGGAAAGGCAACAATAGAAAAAGAACACCTGGCTTAGGCCTCCCCATGTGGTACCTCCTCTTTTTGTATCCTTCCATCATTAGCACATGCTGATTCCATAGACTGAAGTCTGAACCCTCTACACTGTCTCTAAAGAAATGCCTTGCTATTCTTCAGGTCCAGGCTCAAGCACCATGCCTCCATGAAGCTTTGCCAGAGCCTTCTGGCATGTTCCTTCTTTCAGGGTATTCCCTGTAGCACCAGGATGGCACCATTTTCCTGTCCTCCTGCTGAATACCGAGCAAGGCCAGGGTGGGGATGGTCTTCTCACAAGTGTGGTCTCAGGTGGTGTATAATGCTCTAGGATTCAAAAGCTGCCTTGCTGTAAGGGCTGGTTCATAGGAAACTGGATAGGAACTCGGTGTCTAAATCTAAGGTCTCAGCAAGATATCCAAAGCAACGGACACCTCAAAAATGGGAGGTTAAAATGGGGTTCCTCCAAAAAGCTAAATGAACATTTGGGGACAAGTTTTTGTGTGAACATGTTTTCATTTCTCTTGAGTACATAGCTAAGATTTGAAATAAATCACTGAGTCAAATGTTCATAGCTGCAAAATGAAACCTAGCTACATGTCCATTAACAGGTAATTCATGACAAATGTGCTGTATCCTCACAGTGGGGTATGAAATACAAGGATTTTCTAGTACATTGCTATATTACAGGCGAGCCTCAAAACATTAAGTGAGGGGAGCACAAAAGGTCATATGTTATATGAGTCCATCTATATGAAAAAATAGTCAGAATAGGAAAATAAATAGAAATAGGAAATGAATCAATGGCTTCTGGGAACTAGAGGAAGAGGGAAGTGGGGAGTATCTACTTAATGGGCACAAGATTTCCTTTTGGTATAGTAAGCTCTGTAATAGAAAGTGATGGTAATCACACAGAATCGTAAATGCACTGAAACACACTTAACTATACACTTCTAAATCTGCAAATTTTATATGATTATTACCTCAATAGTAATAAATTTTTAAAGATGAAAGTGAGATCAGCTTTCAGCTTCCTGTGCATTAGAGCCTGGTGCAGCAGTGATGCTTCCGATGTCCTCATCTCCTGACTCTCACAGATCCTGAAGCCGGTGGTCCCAGTCCAGGTGAGGGCAAAATGCAGTGCTGGCTGCTCTCCAGTCCTGAAACCGGCAGCAACTTCCGTCCCGTGACATCACTGAGACAGATAGGTACGTTTTTATAGTCCATTTGTTATTCTGATGGATTTCCCTGTTGGCCTTCAGTTTGTCCCCTTGATCTGGAGGTCTGGGACTTATCTAGGCAGCTGCTGCAGGGCCCTGAGGAGAAATATCATTCCTCCTTCATCCCAACAAGTCCCCTGTTCCCTAGCTGTTTCAGGTTTCCTTTATAGCCTGACATGAGGGGTCACAGACCCACACATTCCAAAGCCATTGCTTTAGGTTTTTCTGCCAGGCACTGTCCTGGGCTCTAAGGATCAAAGATTGAACAAGACAGTCTGTGGTCTCCAAAAATCAGTGGGAAAGGCAGAAAAAAGTACACAGATGCAACATTAATGATGAGAAACAGTTGGTAGAAGGGACAAGGGGAGATACAGGAGCTGGGTCTGAAGGGACTAGAGATCATCAGAAGACACAGAAAAGAGATCTTTGAAAGCCAAGGATGTAGAAAATGGCCTGGAACTTCAGAGAAGGTTTTGAGAATGGGGCAGAGTAGGAACGGTCCATAGAGATCCAGGCACCATTGAATAACTAACCAGGGACAAAATGCTGAATGCCCTCTTTGACAGCCTGAGTTTGGATGCTAATTTGATAGTGGAGAGAAAATACATAAAGGTTGAAAGCAGAAAGATGAGTAGGGAGTGTCCTTCCATCTCCATGTTTGTATTTTAAGTATGGGAAATATGTAAGGGAAGTAGAGTCTGGGTGAGAGGTGGAGAGGGTCAGGGGATTATGCTAAGGCAGTCCATGTAAGAGACAGAGATGGGAACTGGGTGATGGTCCCCTGTGGTGGGAGTGGAAGGCACAGAGATAGAACCAACTGGGAAAGTATGCTGAGTGGCTGCTTATGGTGAAGTGGGATGGAAAGATGGATGAGGAGAGAGCAGCTCTGCACTTCTTGCTTGTGTGGGGATCATTCTGTGAGGAGAGGAATAGATCTGGAAGGAAGAAAATAGGTGAATTTGAGCAAGGGGAGATATGAGTCTGAGTCAGGTCCAAGGGAAAGTGGGGAGCACACTACCAGGGCCTGTGACTGAGCTGAGGGTAGAAGTCTACACATGAGAACACATCCTGTTTCTCACTTCGGCTTTGGGAGCCGTGACCTGGAAGCTGCTGGTGCCTGCCCCTGTCAAGGTTATTTTAGTTCAAGCTCTCTCTCCCTGCTGGCATGTGATTTCATGCTTTTCAAGTCTCCCTTTAAATGGGAATGAATAAAATGATCTTCATCCTCCAGTGGGGATTGAGAATTTTCCCTCTCAGCTCTGGCACCTGCTACTGTTTCACTAGCTATTAAAGGTCTGTGTGACCAGGTGGCATGCCTCCCGCGGCACTAAATGGGTACAGGAGGGCCTAGAGAAATGTCAGGAGACAGGTGTTTAAAAGTGACGCCCAGCAGCAGGGAGCAAGTAGAAGCATGTTGCCTGGGCCCTGGTGCCTGCACAGCACCACCTCTGCCACAGCCTCTGCAGCTCTGATATTCACCGTCCTCCCAAACTTGCTCATTGATCCTCTTCCCAGACTGCTACCTGGAGTGCTGGCTTTGCAGGGTCCCTCCCTTGGGGATGCTGACCTCCTCTTGACTGCTTAAAAACTCCCCACCTGAGCCAGTTTCTACATTGCCTTAGCAAATTGCTGCACATGTAGGCTAACACAATTTGAATCTGTTATCTCATAGTTTTGAGGCCAGAAATGTAACACAGGTTTCCCTGGGCTAAAATCCAGGTTCTGGTAGGATGTGCTCCTCTTGAAGTCTCTGGGGGAGGAATTCCTGTGTTCTTGCCTTTTTCCAAGCTAGAAGCTGAGCTCATCCCTTGTTTCTAAGCCCCTTTTCCTCTTCAAACCACCACCACCGGCAGGTCAGGGCCTTCTTACTCGGCATTGCTCTGGCCTCCTCTTCTGCCTCCATTGTCTGCTTTGAAGGGCCTGTATTTCTTCATCTGTTTTCTGTTACAGTAGCAGAGTACCTTGTGGCCAGGTGATCCAGAACAAACATGAATTTATTTGGCTCATGTCTTTGGAGACTGGGAAGTCCAAAGTCAAGAAGCCACATCTCTAATGAAGGCTCTCTTGCTGATCACAGCACGGTTGAAGGCATCACAAGACAGAAGCTGTGCAAGGCTGACCCCCTACGAGGAAGTCAAACTCACTTGTGAGACAAACCTACACTCCTGATCAATCCAGTCCCTGAATGTCGACATTAGTTCATCCGTGAAGACAAAGCCCGCAGATTCTACCAAAGATCCCACCTCTCAGCATGACTGCATGGGGGGTTAAGTTTCAACACATGAGACTGGGGGATGCAGCACATTGCAACTATAGTATGATGAGATCATATTGGGCCCATTTGAGAGCCCAGGCTCATTTCTCTAGTTTAGGATCAGCTACTTAGCTGCTTTAGTTTGGTTGACCATGTAACAAGCTTGCAGGGGCAGGAATTGTGATGTGTGTGCCTTTAGGAGCTCCATTCTCTTCATTCTGTCTAGCACACTACCTTTTAAGCTGTAGTTTAGGCTTATTTTCTTCAGGAACTCTTCCTCTAAAACCTGCAACCATGCCAGATTCACAGCAATTGCTTTGCTAAAACCAGAGTGTGGTGCCTTTACTTCCCTATTTCTCTGCCTTGTCTTTCTATGGTTTGGATCTTAAACATTCTCCAAAGGCCCACATATTAAAGGCTTGGTCACCAGCCTAAGGTGCTGTTGGGAGATGAAGGAACCATACTGAGAAGTGGACCTTAGTGAATGGAAGTTAAGTCATTGCAGATGTGGCTTTGAAGGAGACAGTGGGATCTTAGCCCCTTCCTCGGCCATGAGGCAAAAAGACCTCCACTGGGCTCTCCTGCCACAATGTATTTATGGTACAGCCATAGTCCCAATGTGACAGAGCCAAGTGACCATAGACTGGGATCCCAAAACTGTGAGGCACAGTAAGTCTCCTCCAATTACTTTGTCTCCAGCACTTTGTGCCATTGATGGAAGGCTGGTGTCTACATTTTGTTCCAAGCTCTGTTGAAAGCCTCCCAAGACTGGGGCCAAGGTTCTGCACATTCTGGACTCCCCTGTGCCCTAGCAGACTACCTTCCTCACAGAGGATAGGTATCATAAAAATGTGAGGACTTGTCAATTGAGGGGCCTCTTTACCTATCACCTTCACTCCATTTGCAGAAATACTGGGTTGATCATAAAGAATATAATAAAATTGTATGTCTATCCAAAACACTCAAAGAAAAATTGCCAAAACGTAATTTGCAAATATGACAAAACACCTGTGTAATTAATAAATACTATATTAGGGTGCAAAGTGATCAGAACTATGGTTGCCATTATAGATTTAGATTTAAATAAATTAAAATTAATTTATATTATTAAGTGTTCAATTGCCCACATTAACTGTATTTCAATTATTCAGAGCTATGCATGATAGGTAATTACTGTATTGGACAACATAAGATACATCACAGGGTTCCTGGAAGTCCTTTGCATAGTGCAGGTTTAAAACTAATGAAAATCTGCATGCCATGCTTGAAGTGGGATATTTATGTTGCAAGAGTCAGAGGTAGAGTAGGTCTTGTAGAAGGTTATAACTACCTTCAATTCTTTGAAGGGACATCACTCACAACAGTTACTAAGCTTTTTGCTATACAGCCGGTATAGTTAGTTACTTCTGGAGCCAGTTTACCATGCTGGTCACATTCGAATGTAGATCAGATCATTCCTTTATATGTCTCTGGGTTGTTTAATTGACAAATACAGTGTGTGTGTATGTGTACACATTGTAGAATGACTAGGCCAAGCTATTCATATATGCATTTCTTTACATACTTACCTCTGTGTGTGATAAGAATACTTAATACTCTCAACTAATTTTAAAGATGCAATATATTGTCCTCAGTCATCATGATGCCGGGCAGATCTCTTGAAGTGACACTTCCTAAGTGAAATTTTACATCCTTTGTGATCCAAGCTGGATCCATCTTTAATATAAACAATGTAGTCACAGCCATGACAAAGTTACACAGACTAGTGTCTTACAGAGTACATTATTTTCTTAGAACTCTCTGAACTGGAAGTACGAGACTAAAGTCCTATTTTCTTGGCTTACAGACAGCCATGTCCTGTGTCCTCACACTTTCCACAGTGAGTAGAGTCTCCTTATCTTTTTATAAAGGTATAAACCCTGTCCCACCTGGCAGCCTGGGAGGGTAGAAGACACCCAGGCTGCCCTGATCTCTTGGCATGGGGAGGTGGATGCCACTATGATGAATAAATATGTGAGGGAGAGGTGGGACAGATAAAAGAAAAAACCACTCTGTGCCACTGACTACTGCCTTGGTGATGTCCTCGGGCTTTGCTGCTGGGTGGGGAGGGGCATACTGTTGTGAGTGGCTTTGTAGCCACCTGACACCCTATTGAGGCTGGGGGTTTGTTCAGCTGCTGAGGGCCTTGAGTAGGTCAGTGATCCTGATAAGGCCAAAGGCTGTGTGGATGTCTGTGGCCTGTGTTATCACTGAAGCCCATGAAAATGTCTGTGACCTGGGCTGCCACCCGAAGCCATATTGATATCCAGGGGAGCTGGAGAGCTGTCCCTGCCCCTCACCAGCCCACAGCATGGTGGCACAGGTGGGGGCTTGGATTCAGGAGAGCTGTCCCTACCCCTCACAAGAGAGCTAGCCCATCCATTGCCAGCAGCTACAAGGCTCTCCTCAGTTCATGGCTTTTGGCATTGGTACAGGAGGAAAAAGACTCACCCTTGGGGGACTGGCCACTAGGAACTTGATCATGTTCCAGTGAAGATATGGACAACACAAAATGGACTTTCTTCCCCCTTCTTAGTGGGGGGGAGGTGGGGGGGGGGGGCAGGGGGCAGACATTGGAGGACTGGAAGATAAGTGTGATTGGGGGCATGGTGTGAGATTCCCAAATAGAAAGTAAGTACGTAAATGAATAAATAAATAAATCGGCCCTACAGTCTTAATGGATCAGGGCCCCACCCTCATTTAATTCCAATTAATACCTTATACTCATTATCTCTAAATATAGTCCTTTTGGGGGTATGCTGTTGTGTCTATAGCTAACGTTAGTTGAATAAATGGGGAGATGGAATGAACTTGGAAAAAGACTATATAAGCCAGGATGTGGCCACGTTAGACACAGTGGTATGTGAATAGTATTGGATCTGTGGAAAGAGCATTAAATCACAGAGGCTGACACTGGTCAGTTCTCTGAGGAAGAAAGCGGTAACACATACTGTTTGACCGAAATGCATGAGATGTGATCTAAGGATATAACAGTTGGGACTTCTCATGTCAGTTCATATTTTAAGGAATATGCTTATACTTGAGCATAGAGACTTTTGCTAGGGACTCTCAATTGCAGTGATAGTGGCTAACATTTATTGAGCAATTGACCTATTTGTTAGCAACATGCTAAGCAATCCTGTGCATTTGCTCACTGAATTCTTAGAAGTGCCTGATGAAGTCACAGTTATGATACACTATATTATGGCAAAGTGCCCTATAGTTGTTTATCAATTTGTCAGAGGTTACATAGTCAGGGAGCAGTAAGGTCAGACTTCAAAGTTGGTTTGTGGATGGCAATCGGTACCCATTCTGTGCTGTCTATATTGGGAGGAATGTTCCCACAAGTACCAATAATGGGGAACCCTCCCCACCCGCTGACCCAACCCTATTCTACCTAGCTCCAGCCAATGCCTGGAGAGGGGATTCCATCTGTGAGGCAAATCATGAGGAGAAAGCTGTGGGCCTTCTGTGCAGCCCCATGTTCTGGCTTCCATGAGTCTTGGGTTTCTCTTCCCCCCTGGCTCTGGTACAGCACTGGGCAGAGCCATCTTCCAGACCCAGCAAGTTTGCCAATCTGTTACCGTGCAAACAAATCTTGCCTAGTGGTATCATTGCTGTAATAGGAAAGAAGGTCATCCATTTCCAATTCTGCAATGTGGACATACTTTTAAAGACTCTGTTTCCTATTCACATATTAATTTCCTTCCTGCCACAGCTCCAAATAGCCTCTGCTCCTAAATATGAGCCACTTTGCTTGGGCTGGGGGGGCGGGTGTAGTAATATTTTGTTATGTATTCTTCCAAAAGGGACAAGGATAAAGGGACCCACTCTTGTCCTGTCTCCAGACAATACCTGAAGGAAACTAGACAATATGAAAATCTAAATCCATCCTCAATAACACTCTCTGCACAGCAGAGCTGATAAGGATGTTCTATAAGTGGTATGTGTGTATGTATATGTATATTCATGTATGTGTGTGTGTGTGTTGTGCACACACAACAGAGCTGTGTGATCTCAGGACCTTCCTGGAACATGATCCTCATGTTTCTCATGTTTCCTTTCTCTCTGGAATCATCACAGGTCTAAGAAGAACCCAGTTCAAGATATGATGTCCTTCATGTGCTCTTGAGCCTGGACAGGAACACATTTTTCAAAATCTCTTCCCCATTTCCCTCAATAATCTCCGGGCTGAGCCTCTGCCAACTGGACACCCTACACTACAGGCTTTGGCTGACATTCTGTCCCCCAAGTCCAGACGGAGCTATGGTATTATCTCATGCTTGACAAATGAGAGATAGCATGTCTTCTTGGCCTCAGTTGGTAGACTCTGTCAGAGGTTAGCTGTTGGGAAGCCAAGGAACAAAATACCAGAATGGATTTAGGCCTTTTGCAGCCACTGTCCTCCCTCCACTGTTGTTCCCCCCGCCCCACCCCGTGTCTAGGGCTTTGTCCCAGTATCGTGTTCCTCTTGGAGTAAAAATGAGGACTTCCAACTCAGGAAAGGAGATGTAAAAGTCCTTCTCTGCCCTGACACATTGTTCATTAAAACCCTAATGTTTACATCCTTTTTGTGGATTGCTTTTCTTGATTTATCTCTCCCTCCACATTCTAGAAGCTAGTGACTTTCAATTACTATTATCTGAGAGGTGCTGTGTTTGTGTACATAGCCAGCAGCTTAGATGAGCTTGTTATTTGCAGAGCCTTTTTTTTTTTGTGCTCTCTCAGGATTGCTACGTGATACTACTTAGAATCCATTGTGTGATCTTCACACTTTGGGTCCCATTTACTTGCAGGCTTCTGGGCCTTCAGACCAATGTGTCACCTGCCAGGCTATGAATTATTCATAGACACTCATGTTCTTGAGGGTTTTTTTTAAGTTAATTTATATCTAATGGGGGTAGAGCTGAAAGATGGATAGGCAATGATAGCTCTGATTTGTAAGTCCAATGCCCTGTCTACTCACACATTATTCCAGAAACATCACTGGAAAACCTTCCTAAAGCTAAAGGGCCCTCTTCTCCAAAGAGAACTCAGAGTCTCACTGGGGGCACATCTTGTAATCTCTGAGGTTAGATAGATTTTCTATAGCTGGCAGGAATGGGTCAATAGTCAGGCTGCAGTGATGAGATGCATTTCATGTTACTATGGGAAGTTTTCAGATGTGGACCATGGACCAACTTGAATCGGATGAGAGAATATTAAAGACATATATTATTTTATTGAATTTTAGTATTTGCTCTTATCAATTGCTTGGGTCCCAAAATTTATGTTTTAAGTATTTGAAGTTCCCTTGTGGCAGTTGCTTAGTGTTTCTTTGGCTTCTTGGTTGTCTTGGATTTGGAATAGCACCTGGTCCTGTAGTTGATTTCTCTCCCAAATGGATCAGCTATGATTTTGATTAAGAGTGGCACAGAATGAATGGCAGAGAAACCAGGAAAGTGTCTGACAGGAAGAGGATATTTCAAAATTAACAAGACTACAAAACTGTTCATGACTGTGTGATATAGTTTAAGGGACTTAATGTGAACGCTTTCTGGTTAGGAAAAAAACCAAGGCCACATATCAGCAAACTATTTAATATCTCTAAACCTAAATGGCCCCATGTAGACAGTAGGAGGGAAAAGAGACATGGAGATGTATAAATATATGTAATGCGTTTCAAACAGAAATCTGCCATAAGTGGGGCTGGGAGCATAGCTCGGTGGTACAGTGATGGGGGTGACATGCATAGGTCCCCTGGCTTCACAACCAGCACTGCAAAACAGAACAGAAACCCTGTTCTATATATGTATTTTTGGATGAGCCAATGCTTTTAGCCAACTCCATTTGGGTGATCATTTGACTCATTCCATATTTTAGTAGCTACTGTCAAATAACTCTGCAAAGCTTGTAATCCTGTGATCAGAATATGGGAATAAGTTGGTTTGGATTTTGTAGATGTTTTCTAGTGTTTGGATGTCCACTCTCCTGCTTGACAGTCAGACTGAGCACTTTTGCTGTGTATTTATGAACTATTTGTATTTCCTCGTCTATGAACTGGCATTTTATATCTTTACAATATTTTTCTATTTGATCTTTTTTAAAAAATCCTATTGGATCTTTTTCATTGTTTTTTTAAAAATCATTAGAGGTTCTTTATATACTCTAGATACTGCTCCTATATTGAAAACGTTTTACTCTTTCGTCTCTTAACTTTTTCTATGGGTTTTTTTCTTCAGTCATACAGATGTTCTTGATGGTGTTGATTTAGTCCAATTTATTAGTCTTATATGCACTTGGGATTTTTGCACATTGTTTAGAAATCTCTACTATGCCAAATTATTAAAAAAAAAAGTCTTCCTAAATCCTATCGTTTCTTTTTGCATCTAGATTGTTAGGATAGTGGTGCATTGGCAAAAAGGTCGAATTCGCGTTCCGGGTGTCTCAGCAATCCAGCTGGGACTGCCCCCTCAACCCCTCAGAGCTGATCCAATCCTCCAGGAGCATTCGCGATCCCAGGAGTGTCCAGCAGAGGGCAGTGTCTGAGCAGGTCTGCCTGTCTCCGTTAGGGCCAGGAAGGGTTGGTTCCTTGCCTCAGCAAAGTGAAAGTGAGTATTTCAACTGCTCAGAAATTAGTAAATTTCAGTGAGGGAGACTGTAGATGAGCCGAGAAAAAGACCCGGAGGAAAGTCTGTTTCTCTGTGCACTCTGCAGTGGGAAGTGAACCAGGCCAAGGGGAAAGTGTCCTGTCATTCTCTGTGTTTTCACGGCCTCCAACGGGGCTCAGATCAAAGTGCGCCAGCATCACAGAGGGTTTTCTCCAAGGGAAGCTTCCATGCCTGCTTAAGTCTGGTCCACACTCCTGAGATGAAAGCTCCAGTTTTACAGAGAAAATTCTATTTACTGGACAAACAACAGGCAGGATGGAGACACGTAGTCTGACTTCATCAATAATTCAAAATCCTGTCTCCTTTTGTTTGAGGGTTGAGTAAAAAGAGCCCAGTGGCCAGAGGCACAGCTGACTTAGGAGGGGAAGCCCAGAAATCACCAATCAGCACTGTCCAGCACAGTTCTCCTCCAGCCTCACCAGCGCACGCACTGAGCTAAGGGGTCCGGTTTCTGTTGGTTTGTTTACACTGTTGATGTGGGCTCAACTATATTATGAAACCCAAAGATCTGCATAAACATATTGATCCAATGAATTTACAGTTCTGAGCAAGCCTCTGTGTTCTGCGGTGGATTTTCTCTCTTGCCTCTTGGAAGCTTTGAGCTTTCCTCTGTACCTAGTTGTCTGTGTGGACCCAGGCAGTGGATGTGAGGACTCAGAACTTCTTGCTTGCTGGCCGTGGCTCTGTTTCTCATTGGGCCAAGAGGGATGCTTGGTGAGAGAGTGTGACGCCGGTCCCGTGGAGACTCAGAAGCACTCAGCCATAGGAATAACTAGGCAAGCAGTCCTTTCCCCCATTCATCCCTGGGAGTGTTGTTAGAAGTTTTCACATAAACTGGGGCTTCCATAACCCCTCTTGGCTACCATTAACCCTGAATAGAAAAGATCCCTTCATTAATTTATCTTCAGACGTTTCTTTTGAGCAATCTCTGCCCACACCTTGACTAAACACCAAAACCTAAATCCATCTTAATTCCCCCATGCCTACAACAGGCCAACTGTACAGCCAATGTTCACCGTAGTTTTGGATTCCCTCTTCGACACAAATAATTTGTAAGCCCCCTAGTGGCTGCTGTTCATACTTTTCTAAGATAGAGATCAAGACACTGTAAATCCCCCTTTATAAATCCTGCTGGAGGGATGGGGTATAGCTGGGTTGATAGGGCTGTGTCCAGTATGTTTGATCCTTGGCTCTGCTCTCTACCCCCTCATCCCCACCCCACCCCCACCCCCCAAAACGCCCTGCCACCTAGATATATTTTCTGCAATTCTCTGTCGTTGGCTTCTCAGAGCCCCTTCCCCCCCCAGGCTCACAGAAATGTCTCATTTGCTGTAAATATTCTCCAACTCAGTCATAAACTTTGAAGGCAAGAACCTGGGAGATGAAAGGATCACAGGACCCAATTTGGAGGCCCGTGATAGTTTGACTGATTCATTAAGGGATGGATGGTTGTAGATAGTTGCCAGAGACATAAATTGCACTTGTATGCTGCCCTCCCCTTCAGGGAGGGAATTGCTGTCGTGTAAACTAAACAGGCAATAAACCACCACGTAGGTAAAGCTGTTTAGTTTTCATCTCTCCGGCAAACATACATGACTAAGTGAGCTGGTCTTAGGTCAACAACCCAACCCCCTTCTCCTCACCTTCCACCCACAGCTGCAGTCTTAAACTAAGCAACAAAACCCAGAAACAGACAGGAGAAAGTCCCTA
Organism: Lophiomys imhausi; assembly: GCA_907164525.1. NCBI lineage: Eukaryota > Metazoa > Chordata > Mammalia > Rodentia > Muridae > Lophiomys > Lophiomys imhausi. The sequence continues at coordinate 8,225,740 of CAJQZJ010032322.1, forward strand.
ATCGATGCGTTGAGTAACCTTAATAACAGAGAGCTGTTAGACGCCTGCTTTAATTAAATTCTGGGTCCTTTTTATTGCTCTCTCTCTCTCTCTCTCTCTCTCGATACTGAAGACTGAATCCCAAACCCTAAGCACCCTGCCACTGGACTATATCCATGGTTCTTCTTAAACTTTATTTTGAGGCAGGGCCTCACTGTGTAGCCCAAGCTGGCCTGAAACTTGAAGCCTTCTTGCCTCAGTCTCTCTGCTGGCTGAGGATAAAGGCCTGTGCACTGTCCCAGATCTTGTCACCTGTCCTTCCTGGTGTTCCTCTTAATCTAGCAGACCCTGCCTCTTGACTGGGCCACTTCTCACCTTGTTTTCAGCCCTTTTTCTTTCTATTCGCCTTTTTCTTTTGCCTGTGAAATTCTCTTTAAAAGGAATACCTGATTTTACCAGAACAATTCCAACATATCTCTCTGAACTCCAACAAAAACTAGCATTTTTTTCCATAGGACTTTGTTTTCCAATCTGAGACTAGGCCATGTTCCCAATTACACACTATCCTGGTATGGCTACAGGCTGTAATTACACACTCAACCAAGAACCCACTGACATCTTTCCCTAGAGTGTATAATGTGTGGGTTTGAGAGTTGTGTTTGCTCTTTTTGTGCCAGGCACTGAGCCTGGTGACAACCTCCACCAAGGCTTGTTGACTAAATGCACACTGCCATGCTCTTCCTGTTCAAGTGTGTGAGTGTTGGTGATGCCCCCACAGAGTAAAGAAACCCATGTTCTTGGTCTGGAGAGAAGGAGGCTAGATATTGCCTAGGTATTGGTAGGTAGTGACAGGCAGAGACTTCATGATGTGAGATTATCCACTCCTGTATAAATCTCTTCCTGGTCTAGTTAGTTCTATTTTGTGCTGGTGATGTTTACTCCTTCACTCCCAACCCAACCTTTGACCTGGAAGAATCCTTCCTCCACCAGGCACCCTGCCCTGGTGGCTCTTGGGACAATAAGCTGAGAAGCTTGGCCTCTGTTCCCAGCCGGCCAGATGCAGCCACCCGAGCTTGAAAGCTGGCAGTCTCCCGGGACTTCATTCTCCCTGTTAATTATTGGCAATGCAAATGAAGCATTAAATTACAGAGAAGAAGAGATTTTTTTCAGAAGCTTGGGTTTTAAGAACCATTCTGTAGGAAATCAAATGGAAAAGAGAAAGCCAAGCACATGGGCCTTCCTTTCATTCTACCAAGTACTGACCAAGAGTGCAGCTTAGGTGAGGTAGCTAAGGCTCAGGAGCCAGAGCCTAGGGAGGTTAATGGTCTATACCGGGCTTTCCCAACCATCCATGGATGTAGATAACCTAAAGGGATTCTTCGGCCCAGGTGTCTGACCTCACCCCCAGAGTTTCTTATTCCTGGCCAAGTTCCCAGGTGCTGCTTGGGATCCTTGGAGCTATGCTGTGCTCCTTCTAGCTCAGAGCCCCTCCATATTTAATGCATATTTTCTCCCCTGGAACTCTGTTAGTATGGGTTCTGATAGAGTTATTGGAGGAGGACTAAGGACACATTATTAAGCAGTTCCCAGGTGATAGGTGCTACTGAAGCAGTGAAAGCTGAATACCAGGAAGCAAGGCGGCCAGTCAGCCATGGTGTGTAGAGACTTGCTTCCCTCTGGCCTTCTTCTGTCTTTTCTTTCTGCCCTCCCAGAGTGTCAGATATTTTGGAAAAACCTCTAAAAGAGGTGAGTACCAGGGAATGTTAATCAAATATTTGTGTTCCAGAGCCTTACTGCCTGCCCATGGGAAGTTAGCATGCTAGCAGAGATCTTTTCTTCTGTTTTTGTCTTATTTTTCTCCTTGAGTCTCAAATAGCCCAAGCTGGCTCCAAATTTGCTGTGTAGCCAAGAATAACCTTGAACTTCCGATCCTCCTGCCTCCACCTCCCAAATGCTGGGATTATAGACATTTGTCACCACACCTAGTTTATGTGGTCCTAGGGATCAAACCTAGGGCTTCATGTCTAGGAGGCAAGCATCTCAGCAATTAAACTACATCCCTGGCTCCCAGAGGAGGCTTTAGTCTGAGCTACAGCAGGAAACTAGGCTTTCCTCTATTCCTCTTTGCTGGAGAGAGGCTGACTAGTGTGAAGCAGGAATTCAGATTTGGCTCTACTGGGGCAATCACTGAAATGTGAAGTTCCTGTACTGGATGTCCAGCGTCCAGGTGACTGCAGAGAGATGGACTCTGAAAAAAGCAAAATTCCCTCTTTATCAAATAGTCACTAGTTAAAAGGATAAGGTCTGGGATTAAGAAACATGAATTCTACGCCTTAGGTGAAAGTGTATTGACGGTTTGTCACCACACTGAGACAGTGGGAGTTTAATGAATGACAACAATTGCCATTTTTTTTTTAAAGAGGAAGCTATTAGTTATAGTAGAATCGGAATTCACATGAAAAGAAAGTTGGCATTTTGACAGTCTAGAAAATAAAATTGAAATTCCAGCCACTGGGCTTTCTTGTGTCCCTTTGGTCACAGAAATAAGTGGCCTGTAGGTTGGGTTGGTGGAAGAAGGTACTGTACAAGACTGGGAAGGCTGGCAAATGAGAGGCATATGAGTTTATGGAAATTTTCCCAAGGGAAAGAATTGTGGAACAGCTGAATTCTTAAATGTGAGAGTTTCAGAGTCTGTGCAGCTTTGCTTACTTCATTTATTAAATTGGCAACTACTGCTGCTTAGGGATCTCTGTGTAAAATGTTGGGCAGTGTGTGCCAGGCTACATGGTCAACTGTAATACATAAATCAGTGGTATTCATTTTAACAAAGTAGAATGGTTGACTAGTGTTGGTTGGACTATGCCAGCATCAGTGATGTACCTGAGAATGAAAATATCAAGCCCCTGCGTTGTATGTTGCATTTATTGTAACCTGACCCTTTGTCTGTTAAAACGTCTCAGGGATTTTAATTATTATTTGACAAATGGGATATGGGCCTCATCAGAAAGCTGAGTAGAGGTGGATCCCAGGTAAGGTTGCCTAAGTAGGACTTGTCTTGGTTGGCCAGACAGAGAACTTGTGAGCTTGGCTGGAAAAGAACAAGACTCATGTTCCCCTCCCACTCTGTCCCTCAGTCTAATGCATCTCATTTATTGTTAATGCTGTTTCTGCTGGCTCGTTTGCAAATAGCCTGAATAAAACATCAGAGCAAAGTGGGAGGGGCCCTCACCCACGTCCATTACTGCTTCTGCTATATTCCTGCCCTCCTTTCCTTTCCTCTGGTCCCTTCATTACTCTGATTAACAATCTTTATCTAATTGGCTTGTCATGAAACAGTCAGATAGGACTCCTGGGCTCTTGCAGGGATGGTGAGAAAACAATTCCAGTAGGCTTTGCCTTTGTTTTTGTGCTTTTGTTTTTATGGGTAGAGGAGGGGAAAAGCAAGCACCTAATTTTCCTGTGACCTTAGGGAAGATGTATGAGAGAAGATGGCTGCTGGGTTCATCTTAGTGATAGGCTGCTCCCACGGGAGGGCAGTACAGCAGGTTAGTCCAGAACAAACCATTCAGTTCTAGTAAAGTCCTGGGTGATGTAAACTGGCCAGGAGGCAAACCTGTGCCTTCTCCTAAATAAAGCAGATTAGAAAAGCACCACTTCGGTCTGAGTTAGTAAATACTCTCTATGCAAGTGTGAGGACCTGAGTCCAATCCCCAACAATCACATAAGAAGCAGGGCATGGTAGCAGGCATTTATAACCCCAGAACTGCAGAGGCAGAAACCAGAGGATCACCGGGGCTCACTGGCCTCACAGGCTAGCTAAGCAATAAGCCCCAGCTTCCACTGAGAGACCCTGTCTCAAAAAACAAGGTGAATACCCCCTGAAAAATAACTCCTGAGGTTACCTTTGGCCTCTACACGCACACATACATGTGCAGCTCCACATACATACACTAAACTAAAATAAAGAAAAAACATTGTTGTAAATTCATGTGATGGATATGCCTCTCAATCCACATACATAACTGCACAGGAAGTATAGTTTCTGTTATTCCCACTAGCTTAATACAATTCTTGAGTGCCCTGATTCTTATGTGTGTTTCTTTATAGCTTTACCAAAGGGAAGGAGTCCCTAAAACACCATAATTTAGCCTTGATCTTTAAAAAATGAGTATATTAAAAAAAATTTTAATATACAAGTTCTACCTGGATTGCCTTTTGTCAGTTTTCTGTTTGAAGAACCTAGGCTTTTGACTTGTGAAATTTCCTACAATCTGGATTTTGATGATTGCATATTTAAAGAACAATTCTATAATTTCCTTGGAACCCTGTATTTTCTGCACATAGGTACCAGATTCAAAGGTTTGATTAGGTTTAAATCTGGTCCCTTTGGCAAGACAGTAGATGGTGTGGTGTGTTTCATTAGGAGGAGAATCTTGCCTGCGTTTCTCATTTTTGGTGATGTTAGAAGCTCTTGATGTTCACGTCCATTAATTCACTGAGGGTGTTGCACAATGGTGACACTCTGCCTCAATTGTTTCTTTTTATTAGTCGGAACCCTTCCATAAAGAGCTGTCACTCAGCTATGATTCTGTTATCAAGTACTACAGCCTACAACAGAAAGTCGGTGCAAACAGTTCTGCTGGTTTTCAAAGAATAAATACGTGCCATTCATCCTCCAAAAGTAGTCAGTTGTTTTTCCTACCAGATATCATTGGAAACCTGTGGATTTAAATGTAATTTGAATGGATTTTGTTTTCTTTTAGCACTTCTAGGGATTGCACGTAGGCCACTGCACACACTAGACAAACTCTACCACTAAGTTATACCCCATCCACCTTTTTACTTTATATTTTGAGACAGGGTCTTACTAAATCACCTCCTCACTAAATCACCTCGGGTAGTGTTCAACTCACTCTCTGATCCACGCACACGGGACTTATACTTTCAATTCTCCTGCTTCAGCTTCCCGGGATTACAGACTTGTACTACCAAGCCTAGCATGGGTGGGTTTAAAATACTTGAATGCAGTTGTCTAATGTTATGTGGGGAGTTGAGGAAGCCCTGAGTGTGTGAAGTCTTGAGGGAATGTGTGTGGTTAACATGGCCATGGCCATGTCAGATACCTTGAGCCCCAGACCTATAGAGAGATGGCAAAGCTCTTCTCAGGGGACTGAGCCTAAGTGTTGATACTGCATGCAGGAGATGTCCACCATAGCTTTCTCTCCCCTGGGGTATTTGCAGCCTGAAGACTGCTCCCCTACAGAGACTACTCCTACCAAGATTGGTTAAGCCTGTCTCCTGGATCCAGCTGTATACCATAAACCCTGTTTATATGTAGTAACATGCCTCCTTGTCCAGCTGGGTACAGTGACCCTACCACTCTGTTCAATTCCTTGTAACAAACACACTGCACCTCTGAGATGCTGTAGATTCTCCAGCAGAGAGCCCAGACCACCTGATCCCACGTTTCAATGAATCTGTCTGTGTCTGTTTTTCCTTCATTCCCTCATTTCCCATCAGTTCCAAGATCCTGGATCCCTGAAAGGGCACAGCAATGTTGATTCCATTTTTAGTACTGGGAGCTTCTTCAATTAGCTCTGCCATCCTTGTCATAAGGTCCCAGAAATCTGTGATAGATTCCCTACTACCTGGAGGAATGAGACATTCCAGGCTCATCTCCTACCCCAGATGTGAAAGTAGTCCTGATGCCTTCATGTCTGTTACTGGGTTCTTGGCTTTCAGGAACTCTGTCGACTGCTATCAGTGCACGTTGCCCCTCTGCTATGAGCTTAGTTACTGCTTTCTGTTGGACTTCGCTAAGGACCAGGAAGTGAAAGAACCTGTATACAGCCTGTTCTGTTATGGTGCAGATTTCCAAAGCTCCAATTTGTTCAAACACAATTGACATATTAGGGTGTGAGTGGAGAAGTAAACAAATTTTCCATTTGGCTATGCAGAAGAATCTATAGAGGAGAAAAACTGGGTGTATGCAGGACCCTGGATCCAGTCAAATCAAGCCACACAAGAATGCATAAAATGTCAGGGGAAAAAACAGTAATAATTTTTTTCAGAGTCAAAGAGAACACACAGCTTTACTCACAAAACCTCCAACAGAAATGGCCAAATCCTACATGGTGCCTTTTAAACTGCAGGGTGTCTAGTTTGGTGACTTTAAAAATTAGTTCAATTTCCAGAGTTTACTGGCAAGTGGAATTTGAAGTACAGAGGTTAAAACAGCAGAAGTTCACTGAGGGAAAATCCTGGATGGTCCACCAGGCATCCAATTCTGATGAAAGAGGTTTTCTGCTGCAATGGAGCCTCCGAAAGACTCCATCTTTCAAAATGTGACCCAGGACTGAAAGCCAAATGATCATGTAGCTCTGGTGTTTGGTGTGGATGTCCAACAGAGGACAGTGAGTGACCCCACCCAGTTTCTTGAGGATGTATGCCATCCACTCAATTTGCTGAGGGTCTACACAAATATAGCAAAATCATTATTGGGACAAGGTCAAAGCTATTTCTCTTCTTGAGTTTAACCATTCACCTTCTAATGTCTGTGAATTCCAGAACTGCCAGCCTCCAGGTCTTCAGACTCCAGGATTTATGCCATTGTAAATACTTTTTATAACTACTACCATACTTAGGCACTACTGCTGGTCGGCATTGCAACTGTCACATCAGGCCATGGAACAAAACTAATTGGATTGTATGGCTTACAAGTCCATGGTCTTGAATCTCAAGGTTTCTGAAACCAACTGAAATCACAGTCCTAAGCTGGTGGTAGCAACATAATATATTTGCATCCTGAAGTTGTTTAACTACAAATGACTTTCAGTCCTGACCTTGTCTAGCCCTCCCAAGACAAAATCAAAACCAATTAAGATCCTCAGTAAGTGGGACAGAAATCCGCCCATCTTATAAATGGACTGGGAGAAACTTGAAGAAAAAAAAAATAAAGTATTAAAAAAATAAATAAATGGACTGGGAAAATGATCTGGAATATCATCTCATAAAGGGTCACCGGAGAGCCTCATTTGATAGTCAACAGCTTTTATTTTACGTGCAGCCTGTTGTTAAAGGGGATAGAAGGAGTCAAACAGTAAAACTCAGCCTTTGGGAAGATGCAGAGGCACTAAATGGAAGTAGGCAGCTCTTGTCTGTTGGTAGTGAATCCTCCAGAGAAGATGGTCCGTTCATCTCTCCCTGTTCTTTTCTTTTTTTTCAGTAGTCAGGACCTTAAAAGCTCCAGCAAGCAAACACATTCACTCATCCATGGGTGCATTACAATTTAGAGTAATGAGTCCATCCTCCTTGCTGCATGTCTAGACCAGAGGTTCCAGTCTTAAAACACAGAACCTTCTGAATCATTGCTGTAAATCGGCAGCTGTGTGCAACAGGCTTCATGAACTTCTCACTTTACAGATGAGCCAAGTGAAGCCAAGTGCAGGGGGATTGTCTCATCAAATACAAAGGGAAGTCTACTAGTAAGAAAGATACTCGAGCTAGGGAGATAACTCTGTGGCTGAAGGGACAAAGCAATGTGCAATGATGACAGCCTGAGTCCAGATTGCCAACACTCCCGTGAAAATAAAACAGAATGATACGGAGGTGGCATGTGCCTGTAATCTGTGCTGGGAGGCAGATACAAGAAGATCCCAGGGGCTCCTAACCAATCAGCAAGCCAGGTTCAGTGAGAGACCCTGTCTCAAAAATAAGATGGAGTTCAAATGAGGAAGAAGACACCTGACATTAATCTCTGGCCTCCCCACACATGCATACACAGATCCCTCACACAAACTTGCATGCACATATATATACCACACACAAACACTTGCACGTGTACACTTCACACATGTACATCTGAGCCCTCAAACACACTTGTACACACACATTTGCACATATCACACAAATACACACACACACACACACACACACACACACACACACACACACACACATATCACAGAGTGGCAGAAAAGAGAAGAGAAAAAAGTGAAAAAAGAATCAGGTTGCATGGACCAGAGCTTGCACTGGCTGCTTTTGCACAAACTATCTGCCATGATCTCTCAGAGAATCCAGACCTCTGAACAGACACAATGGAACAAGTAAACAGTGTGTCTTAATTACCTAAAGAACACAACAAGGAAAGATTTTAAGCTACAGGCTGCCATAACACCATAAGAAAAGTCAATATCTTGCTTAATACACAAATTAATTAGTATTTAAATAATAGAAATGAATATCAATTATAAAGCACTGCCACAAATCACTTGGAGTACTAACAGTTTTTTTTTTTTTTTTTTTTTTTTTTTTTTTTTATTGTGAATAACTCCAGCCACAATATTCCCTTGGGTGAAAAGTCAGGGAAGCTTTCAACTCAAAGTCCCATTCCCTCTAACAGCAGTAGAGGGGTGCCAGGAACCCCTTTCCCTTCTGTGTCCTCTTCAGAGCTAGCTGCTCTCAGCCTCTATGAGAAGTCTGAGAGAATCAATCACTTTGTATTTGCCCATTATGGGTAGAGCTAACCTTAATATTAAATTCAAACACCCAAGAAAATGACTGAAGCAACATTTTCTGTTTCTACGCATGGCTTGTTCCAATGAAATTATTCTACCTTGTACAACCAGCTTAGTGAAGGTGGGGGGCATGGTCTTGGTGGGTAGTGCATGAACTGGGTGAGGTAAGGTAATTTATTAGGAAGTCTAGGCCCATAGTTTAGGGTCTAGTTTTTGGTGATCTCAATATGGGATTTGGGACATGTCATTTAATCAACTTGAGACATTTCACAAAACACTACACATGGGCTGTAGTGGCTCTTACTTTCCTAAATGGGAGAGACAATAGAAGAAAAACTTTCGCTCTATATAAAGTTAAATTGTCTGTTAATTCTTTGGGTGATTATGAACAGGGCCCAAAAACAAAGGTGCAAGCCTCAGGTTTGCCTCACCCTTTGTCTGCTTAAAAAGACACATACACACACTCACACTCACTCACACACACACACACACACACACACACACAGAGAGAGAGAGAGAGAGAGAGAGAAGGAGGGAGGGAGGGAGAGAGAGCTGGCACTTACAGTTACAAAGCCCTCATTACACTTGCTTTGCATCTTCCCATCCAGTTCCCTCAGCGGCCCTATGAAGTGAGCCATGTGTGTCCTCTTGTTGAAAACTAAAGAAATGGAAATATCTACAAGGATATAGGCTACTGAGCCAGGAAATGACACAGCCAGTATATCAACCCACGTGATTTTGTTTTAAAGGTTTATTTTATTATTTTTAATTATGTGAATGTGTGGTAGGTCTGTGTGTGGGTCTGTGAATGTGAGTGAAGGAGCCTTCAGAGGCCAGAGGTATTGGATCCCCTGCATTGGAGTCACAGGCAGTTGTGAGCTGCCTGACATGCACACTGGGAATTGAATTCAGGTCCTCCCAAAGATAGTATGTGCTCTTGACTGATGAGTCATCTCTCTACCTCCCATCCAGGAGGCTGTTAAGTACACTGTTGAACTACCAAATGTACACTTGTCACTCTTTGCCTTGAAGTGTCTGCATCCTTTCTTGTCTTTTAATCAAGGCCTAATGGGTTGGAAGACAGTTGTCTCACACCAAAGTGGTCTTTCACAGAAGCAAGCCCAGATTCTACCTCCCTGGAAGTCTTCCACAGGGTACTCAGAGAACCCCAGGCTCACTCTATCCTCAGTGACCCCATATAGGACTGGAATCTTCTGGAAAATGGAGACAATTATTTTTTGGGTCTTTAATCCCTTCCCAGGTCTGCCATTCTTCAGTAAAACTTGTGCAACAAATAAGTCTCTTTCTCATACACGAACTGTTAGAGAACAATGTTCTCCAAGCATCTCAGACATCACCATTCCCATCAGAACAGCTGTGATTACTCCCAAGAGACCTTCAATACTGGGCTTGTTGATATGCTCTCATAGAAGAAGTGGGAAGGAAAATCAGCCCCTCATCTGCTGTCTCAGCCATTCCCTCCTCTACCTCCCTGCCACCTGTATGCCCTTCTGCCCCAGCTACAGGTGGTCTGGTGGTCTCAGCAGGTACTCGGGTATATACAGGGTGGAGGGTTAACTGAGGGGAGACTTCATCTATGCATCTATAGGGAAATTATGATTCATACTTGGGTAGCTGCTTCTGTAAGTAAACCTCCCCCATGACCTACAAGTAAGCTCAACTAATGCATTAGTTTACCAAGATGGACTTTGGTGGGATCCTACTTTGGTGTGTCACTGATAGCCTCTGTGGGTTGGCCTTTGTGAGCATGGATTATGTGAATTTTTCCTAGGGAGAGAGGCCATCCTACAGAGGCTCTCTTCTCCAAAGTCCCAGAATCCATTTCCTGACTTCTTAGATCTATGACCTCATCCCCGACACCAAGGCCTCTTCTGTACAGGGGTGGTAGAGGGTGGCTGTTCCCTTCTAATTCTTCTGGGTTCTCCTCTTATGTGGCTTGTCATTTCTGTTGTTTCTCCAATCACTGCCTTCTGTACTTTTCTCCCCTGGGACATTTGATATCTTTCCCTTGAATCCTTCCACTAGGAGATTGGTAGAAGCAACGGGACAGAGTCCATGAAGACACACATATCCTTGTCTCCACTGAGCTACATGGCTAGCTGCAGCCCATGAACTGTGCCACCCTGCCGACTACACCCCCTGCCCATCTGAAAAGGTGACTGCAATGAAACAGGAAATAAAGAGCAGGAAGCCCATATTCTTTGGCTGATCAATCTTTGTAATAAATGCTGTAAGGTGGAACAGAAATAAATTTATGAACTATCTGAGCTGAAATTTCTTGATTTCAAAGCAATCCAATCGTGGGGGAAATGTCAGTTCCAATTGAAGAGGAAAGCAAACATGGAGTCCCTGGCATTTCTCAACTTGAACAGCCTCTGAGGTGACAAATGTGGCAGTTGTTTGAGAGTTCTGGAAAGTCTTACTCTAGGCTTGGTGGCCATACAAGCCCGTGTTCATGCTGTAGCAAGCCTTGCGTGCAACAGCTCATGTTCTACTTGCCCTCCAGTGTGCTCCCCGCCCAGTTGGGAAGGGGTGCTGGTATGTGGGCCCCAGGTGATCTACAGAATTCAGACTACAGAACACAGGGAAGGGCAAAGAACCCACCATTCTGTTGAAAACAGGCACCACAGGCAGAGCCAGGCAGGATGGAGCAGAGGCCACCAGGGTGTTCAGAAAGTTCACTCTGGCCAATGAGAAATGAGTCAGGACTCCAGTCTCCCAGGTCCCTGACAGATGCGGCTTCTTCTGGAATCATCAGGGGGCCAGCATCATGACCAGCAGAGGGTGTAGGATAACATAGATCTACTATAGAAAAAGCAAGTCTGTTCTAAGCCTCTGCTTCCCAGAGGGATTAGGGCAGGATAGTGTCCAAAGATGCCCAGGATTTTGCTTTTATCCAATTTTGGTCATCTCAACACACACATCAATGTCTGAGCTTGTGCCTAAGGCTTTACTGACTTGTACGCTGTGTGGGAATTGCAACTTTTTGGGCAGGGATCTTTCTCTTGTCCTGTACTGAATTGTAAATTCTTTGCTTCCTTCTTTCTGAGCTCCTTGCAGAATTAGGTACACTCTACCTTCCAGCACTCTCTTTTGCTGCCAGTCACTGTGCTCTCTGGGCTTCTATCCTTCTCTCAGCAGCAATTTTGTTGTTGAACACTGGCTTCCTTAGCCACGTCTCACATATTCCTGGCTCCAGATGGTCTTCGTGCATATCTCTGTCCAAACCTTCAGGGTCTACATGTGTGTCCATGCATGGCCCAGACTGTGCCTGTTCTTCCTAGCCCATGTCTACTGGATACCTCTATCTGGATGTCTTGAAGGCCTCAGACCCCACACAACAACACATCTTCTTCTCTGCATGTTCTCCATTTCAATGAGTATGTATCCAACGAAGATGCCCATGGGCATTCTGAACTTCTTATCAAGCTTCTGTGTCCTGACACTTCTGAGCATTTTCTGGGTCTCTGTCAACCACAGCATTCTCTGCTCACTCTCTTTCTATGTGGCTGCTCTTCGGTTAGTTATGGCCACAATAACACAACATGTTGCAGACCTCAACATCACAGTGGCATACAAACAAAAGCATCTCATTCTCCCTTATGGAATGTGGGAGCAGCTGGGCCGGCTCTGCTTCAGGCTGCACAGCTGGGGTGGCTCTGTTCCATTTGTTTCCTGTCTTCCTACTGAGCTCAGCATGTTGGCTGAGGCATGTTGTTCTCCTGGCAAATGCAGAGGTGCAGGGGAGCAAGTGGAAATACTCGACATCTCTTAAGCTGGGCTTCACGTGGCACTTGGTCACTTCTACTCACTCGCCAATGACCAAAACAAGCAGTGTAGCCTGGCCCAAAGTCAAGAGGTGGAGAAGCACACTTGGCCAACTACAGGGCCAGGACAAGGGTATGTCTGCAAGGAGCAGAGACCAATAATGTGATCCCACACTGGCCCTGATTCCCACCATCAGATGGGTTACCCCACTCTCTGTTGTCCCTGAGATAGAGTTTAGACAAACCATCTGACCTCTGACCTCTCACTCCAACAGTCACATGCTACTCCTGCTGCTGTACTGAAATATGTTTACTTTCATAATTTACCTGAACTTTTCTTTTCTTCTAGATTTTACAAAAAGCTGGTCCCCTTGCCTGGAGCACTTACTCTTCCCAGACCCTCTCTAGTTCCCATCTTTTGGATTATCCACACACTTCCATGTCCCTCTCATGCCTCTCTTTAAGTATTACTTCTTCCCCCAAACTCTTCCTGACCCCAAAGCAAGGCTAGTTGCCCTCTTGAGAGGTATCCCCTAATTCCTAGTATTCTTAATTATCTAAATTGTATTACCGAAGGAGAGGGACAGAGTCTTGTTTCTGATGCAAGTTTCTGTGCTAGGGTCATTGTAGGTCCTCTGTAAATAATTTGTAATGGATGAATGAAGGATGTCACATAGGACCAGGACTACTATCAAGTTTACTATCTTTGCCTTTTTCTTTTCTACAAAAAAAGTATGAAGTTGGGGTGATTGTATATGTAAGAAAAGGAAATCTCTAAAATTCCAGTCCAGTATGGGCTGAATCTTCCTTATTATGAGAGTTTTCTGATTTAAAAAACAAACTACACAGTACTAATTTAGCACACCCCACCACCTATCCTTGCCCCTCACCCCTCTACTTGAGTTTCTACTTTTTGGTGGCTCTCTCTGGTGGGCAGCACCCAGACATGTGTAAATCATGTGCCTGGTTTTGCAGGCAATCAAGCCAAACCTGTATTGTACTGTATTGGCTTACCAATGATGCTGTAACAAATGATCACAGGCTGAGTTACTTCAACAACACAAATTCGGTACCTTATGACTCTGGGAGATAGAGGTCTGAAATGTGTCTTGAAAAGTGGTCTTATCCCACTGAGGAGTCACACATCTCAGATTTGGACATTGACATTGCTCTCTAAATGGAACTCTATCTATTCACGCATTAGCACATTGAAAAATAACCGTGAGGGTTGGAGAGACAGCACAGTTGGTGGAGGGCCTGAGTGACAATTCTCAGCACCCACTAATAATCCAGGTGTGTGTTAAAACTTGGAGGAGAAAGGGTCCTCTTCTTCATGACCTTCTTTGGGGAAGATGTTTGGTAAGAATTCTTAGAACTATGGTATGGCATCCATTTTTACTAATTTGAAAGGGACACTGACCTCCTGAGAAACAGTGGAGGGGTAAAGAGACCTGGTGTCTTGGATCCTCCTGAGCTGCTGCCCCCCTGCTGACCCCACCTATCTCTGAGCTTTGTTACAGAACATGACTAGATGTCTCAGTTACATGAGCCACTGTTATGTGGATACCCTGTTATTTGCAGTTGAAATAATTCCTGATACAAATAGCTTTGAAATTTACTTCTCAATACTCCAAATTTTTCCATTAGCAAATATCAGAAGCCACACCACTGCAATCTGTTATTTAATGTAGTCATCTCAGGGCCTGAAATGTTTTTACAGCTGGTCTTTATTGACTGTCATAGCTGAAATGCTAGAGAGTAGGACTCAGGGGCCTGAGGATCTGCCACTTGTTTTCAATAGGTGTTCTAATCCTTACTCCCTTACTACATTCCCTGACTCTAGAAGAATCAGCAAAGGTGGAACAAGACCTCATCACCTGCTTTTTGAGATATGTCCTGGGAAGAATTTATTTACAATATGGGAGGGAAAATAATACCCCCCCCCCGCCATGTCAGAGTTCTGTTCCCTAAAAACTGGTAGCATTTTACTTTTCTTGGCAAAAGAGGTTTTGTTATGTGAGTGACTGGAGGTCAACAAGATGAGTGATTATCCTGAAATGTCTGAGTGCCGTAGCACAGTCACAATTTCCTTAAAAGTAGAAAGGGGTGGGGCTGGAGAGAGGACTCAGCAGTGAAGTGTGTATACTGCTCTTGCAAAGAACTTGAGTTCAGTTTCAAGCACCATTGTTGGCTCACAATCACCTGTAACTCCAGATACAGGGGATCTAACACCTCTGACTTCATTGGGCACCTACAGGGATCCTATAAGAATATATGTGTATGCATGCATGTGTGTGTGTGTCTATTTTACATATATATATATATCTTATTGTAAAAGGATATATATCTCTGAAAGAATGGTCAGGGGTGGAATGTGGTCAGCTTTGAAGAGGGAGAAAGCAGACACTAAGGAGGATTGCAGGCAGCCTCTGGAAAATGGAAAGGATGAGAAGAGGGGCAGATAGATGGATCAGGGGAAACAGCATGGGAAAAGCTGGTGTCTTTAAGAAAGCTTTGTCTGTTTTGACCTAATATTTTAAGTTTCTTTGCAAGCTTTCTCTAGGTGCCAGTTTATTGCAAATAAAATAGTATAGACCAAGACTTGAGTCTCCATGTTTCCAGCCTGTTGTTTCCCTGGAGAATTACAGAGCAGGCAAGCCAGCATTACACATATCACTTGTGGCTGTATCTTTCTTCCTGGACTAACTACTTTGCTGTAACCTCCAGAGCTCTCAAAATTAGAATCATTACCTTGATGGGGAGCCTGCAATGGAAATCAAACGAGAGGCTGCATCAGGCTGATGAAGGCCAGTGAGCTGGCAATTTAATAAAAGTGAGGAAGTCTGGTAGGCAGAGGAAAGCACTACCTCATAGCCTTCATAGCACATGGAAGTATAGCTGGGTCTTCACAGTGCTCAAGAAAGCAAAGTTTAAATGCGTGCGTGCGTGCGTGCGTGCGTGCGTGCCTGCGTGTGTGTGCGTGCGTGCGTGCGTGCGTGTGTGTAAGGCATGCATGTGAATGTATGTGTGTGTTCATGCATGTGTGTGTTTGTGCATGTATGTGCACGTATGTGTATGCATGCATGTGCATGTATGTGTGTGTGTGTGTCTACTTGTTTATCTATTTATTCATCCATCTACTCATCCAAGTGGCAGGAAAAAGGAGTAACATTCCATTGCCTTGGCTAACACTAGACAAAGTGGCTGTTCTTCTATGACCACATTACCTGACTTTCCCCTCATCTCTTAGCCCGCTTCAGTTAATGACATTGGTAAAGTGTTGGGACATGATTTCTGGAGACAAATGGTGGCATGTACTTTGGAGGAGCCAAGCCAAGAGTCCACAAACTAAGTGAAGTTAGACATAAGACAAAACAGGACAAAGTTATGCACACTTTAACACTTTGCTACTTATACAAATTATGTAATGCTAATTCACTTTAAAAATCACTTATTGAAGATGTGTTATGTGCCAGAAACTGTTCTCTGAATAGAACTGATTATTTTTCTCAGCCTTAGACTTTTGAAGAAGCATAGGCTGTTCCTGAATCTTACCTTCCTCCAAGTTCTGTGATGGTTTCACAAAGTAACCGTTCCATCCTCCTCCTCAGCCTGTGCTAATGGGATGGTCTGTTTATATGGGTCCCCATTTATGCTGTGGGGGCTCCAAAATCTATGTCTCTGGATTTTCATTCACCCAAGAAATATTAATAAATGCAAGCAGGAGAGACCAGGATATTAGGGTCAAGATAACAGTGGGGATCACAGCTATCAGTATGCTGGAAAGCACTTAGGAACCAAGGACTAATTCTTCATGTTAGGCAATTAATTCCAAGAGATGCTTGTGGGCTCGGAACCAGGAAAACCGCTGACTGGGGGAGATAATTGAGCTTGATTTTCTCAGCTTCTCCAGTTTGCATAGAAGCTGTTGGTGGTTCACTTTTCTGAAAATTCAGCCCCTGTTTTTGTTGTCAATAAGCTAATAGACTTATTTTCATACTTTTTTTTTAATCCTGGCACATAATTCTTTATGTTCACAGATCAATATTGGGGTAAATTTCTCTGCCAAGTAATGATCCTTGTTGTCATAACAGAAGAGAGCATTTCCAAAGGTTTTTCCAGGGCCCACAATGAATGACTGCAGACTCAAGTGGTCTATTATTGTGTTGTCCAAATATCCCGCCAATTCATTAGCCATTTTCAGGTCTTTTGTGATTGAGAACAAACTCCTTAGTAACTAAGCAAAGAAAATAATCGGTTGCATCTTAGAAATGGACCACGTCTCAGAGGCTATACAACCCAGTGTGCACAGTGGGAAGACTGACACCACCTACGGACAGCTCCCGCCCACTCAAAATCTAGGTCTTGGCCAGTGATTTTACAAACTGCAAGCAGGAGTCCTGCTGAGCCACACGCTTGAGGCTTTATGCCAGTTTATATTGCTTTTCACGAAGGACTGATGCCGAAAGAAAGTTTGTTTCAGATAACGCAGGAGACAAAAAAAAAAAAAAAAAACTGATACAAGAACTTAAGTATTCCCTACAACCCAGGGCTAGTTCTACACAACCAGGTAGAAGGTAAGCAGGCGCTAGAGCTTGGTGAGTCTTTCTCTCCATGTCTTTCCTGGACATTTGTCTTTCAGCTGCCCTTTGATACTTCTTCATCTACAGACAGGTCTCTGCTGTCCTGAGCCACAGATCTGGGCCACTGGTTCACATGTGGGAGAGGCAGAGTATAAACTGTAAGATTAGGCCAGTGGAGCAGCTAGTGATTGGTGGGAGGCCGGCAGGCCTGACCCATCTTAACTGCTAACCTGACTAGTCCTAACCAAGGGTGGCCTTCACCACCAGCAACCTAAACTCTCTTAACTAATATCTTCATTAATAACTATAAGTTGTTATATTAGGCCAGCAGAGCAGCGGGTGGTCTGACAGGAGATCGGCAGGCCTGACTTTCCTTAGAAGCCTGTAGGCCTGGAAGGATGGCCTGGTGTACAGTCTGGCAGGGAAGCTGGCAGGGTAGCTGCAGGATACTTATTAATAATTATAAACTGTTATATTACACCAGAGGAATTGCCTGAGGCCTGGAGGAATAACTGCCGGGGCTTGGCAGGAGGCCAATGGGCCTGGATTGCTTTGACTGGCAGCCTACAGGCCACTGCGGTCCTTTCCTTTGTAATTAAATACATCAAGACCTTTTAATGTTTCAATGCCTAGCCCTTAGCTGGGCAGACTCTCAACTAGCTAATCTAGGTTAAACTGGACCACCTAATCCCAAACAGCCATGTGGCCTGTTGTTACCTTCCAGAGCTCTCAAACACATCTGTCTGCTTCCGTGTCTCCTTGAGGAAAGAGAGATTCCTCTATGTAAAACACAGGGTTCCTGTTTCCTGCTCAGGAAGTCCCACCTTCCTGTACTCTTTCTGCCCAGCTAATTGGCCATCAGCAACTTTTATTAACCAATCAGAGAATGTCTCAGAAGGGTCGGTAACCAGATCTCAGCATTGAAATCAGTCTTTCAGAATCAATGTATTAGACCATCCTCCAACATACATGACTATGTATAAATTATAAGCCTTTATCCTCATAGGCAGATTAAGTTATATGGTTAACAACCTGACAATGGGACTTTTAGAAACTAGTGACATGACAAATTTTACACAAACAGAAAAACATTCTGCTCCCTGTTCAGTCTTAGTTTTGGTGAAGGAGGGAGGTGACAGGACCCTCAAAGCTCTGAGCTTGTCCCTAACATTGTAGGACATGTGTGTAGATGTCAAGCAGCCTATCACTTTTCCTCACTCCTCTCCCCTCTTTGTCCTTCTCAAATGTGAAGTGATGTAGTGATATATGTCTAAATAAAAAGCATCCAGCATAGAGTCTGTTCGTGAACTTCTTTTACTAGTCTGGGAGATATGAGGAATGGTACCAGGGTGAAGGGTAGGAAAATAAAGAGGTCTGGTCCCTTCATGTTGGCCCTTCCCTCTTAATTTACCTCAGAGTCTCATACAGACTCCTGAAGCAGACACCCCTGTGGACCAGTTCCTGTGCCTGCCTGATTCTAGCAGCCAGGCCTTCCCTGATTATAGTGCCTGTCTGCTCATCTGCCTACTGTGGATGCTTTTTCACCTGACAGGTGGCCCACACAACCTCCAAGACCCAAATGGGTGGTTTTAAGATGATTTTGTCAACCCCTGAACTATTATGCATGAATTATGTGAAACCCATCAATTTGTATGATTGATGAGCTATTTTTTTTTTCGGATACAATGTTTCTATGTTTCCCAGGCTGGCCTTGAACTTGCAATTCTCTTGCCTTTGTTTTGGGATTACCAGTGTACAGCACCATACCCAACTGAATGATGTTTTATAATAATGAACAATAGATGATGACGTGACTAATTTCACCTTAAGGAACTTGGAACAAAGAAGCAAACGTTTAAAGACCGAGAAGGCATTTTTCCATTTGATTAAAAAAATACATAATAACTAAAATATATATCATATTTTTAAAGGAAAGAAAAAAGAAATAGAAATGACATTGAATTAACCTGACATGATTGTCTTATTTTCAAATAAGTACATCAAGCTCAGAGAAGTCATGTGACCTGAAAGTCAATGATCTAGTTCCATGACAGTCCTGTAGTTTGGTCTCTCCCTCCCCATAGATGTCACTACATCTGGCTTTTGAAATTCTTAGCTCTAACTGCCACGTGAGATGTTGGCAAAGGATGCAGGATTTTCCTCATTTAGGAACTTCAAGAGGTAACACACACCCCTCTTTCAGGAAGTCAGAGAGTTACCCAGATCTCTAAAGCTGGGGCCCTTTTCCTCTGCAGCACTTGCAGAGAGGCAGCAGGTATGAATTCAGGGCCTGCGTGCCCATGCCCACGTGTGGCAGTATGCAGTGTGGCTGGGAGGTGTGAGCCACCATCAGCTTGCTCTGCTGCTCCTTGGGCTCCACACACAGGTTACAAACTGAGATGAGGGCTTCAGAGACAGGGCTGATGGATCTGAACTAACAAGTTCGAGTGCTCCGAACACAAGCCCCCTGAATGCAGTCAAGTGGAGTCATCCTGGAGCATTTATTCAGCGTGTACCACTCATCCCTTCTTATCTGCTGCTGTCAGCAGTGTGTCTGCAGCTGGGAGCGCTTAATCCACAACCTCAAAGTCTCCCCCATTTCCTCTTGGGACCAGGAAGGATTAGACTAACTCCCAAATAGACCTGGCCAACTTGTGTGAGGCTAGGCCACTTGTCAGAACACCTGCCTAGGCTGATGAGACCCTCTGTTCTCTGTAGAACTGCAAGAAGGATTCTGGTGGACTGATTCCCTCCTGGGGCCTTCTGATCAAAAGGCTTATTAGGAGCCCCTTTCTGGGGCAGGCTTGTAACTCACAGACATTAGTTCTAGCCCCTGCCACTTCTTTTCTTCCCCTCTCCAAGAGAGACTATGATGCTGAATATTTGTCTCTGTCACTAAACAGCCCCTGTCCTTTTGAATCTCCAACTGTGATGTGGCCCTTTCAGCTCAAGGCTCTTCCTGTTCAGTAAGTTAGCACAGAGCTCCCAGATGGTGCATGGAAAGGTACTGGGCCACAAGTAGTCATTCTGGTCTGTACTAACCCACTTTAATAAAGGTCAGAGAATGTGCTGACAGTGACAGGGAATCAATCCACAGCCTCATTTCTCCTCAGGGCTGCTCTTTTTCTCCTTTACACCCACTTTTAAAACTATGCTGCGTAAATTACCTGGGTGTGGTGCTGCACGCCTTTAATTACAGCACTCAAGAGGCACAGGCAGGCAGATCTCAGAGTTCAAGGCCAGTCTGGTCTACAGAGTGAGTTCCAGGACAGCTAGGGCTACACAGAGAAACCTTGCCTCAAAAACAAACAAACAAACAAACAAAAACAGAAAGAAAGAAAGAAAGGAAGGAAGGAAGGAAGGAAGGAAGGAAGGAAGGAAGGAAGGAAGGAAGAAAGTAAGAAAGAGGGGATCCAAAATGGTAGCAGCCTGCACAGATGCATTTTGAACGCGGGGAAAACAGCCATAAAGCCACAGAGTTATAAGATGCTGATCACGCTGGGTTTCACCCAGATACCCAGGGATTATTAAAAGTCCCTGGGCAGTACTCTCCTCCCTTCTCTCGGACTCTCAGCAAGACCCAGTGGAAGCCTCTGCATCCAGGAATCAGGAATCATCACCAGGAGAGCCTCAGGAATCAGAAAGAACACTGCCAAACTCATTCTATGAGGCCACAGTCACCCTGATTCCTGAAACACACAAAGACCCAACAAAGAAAGAAAACTTCAGACCAATCTTCCTCATGAACATTGATGCAAAAATACTTAATAAAATACTAGCAAACCAAATTCAAGAACACATCAAAAGTATCATACACCATGATCAAGTAGGTTTCATCCTAGGAATGCAAGGATGATTCAACATACAAAAGTCTATCAACGTAATTCACCATATAAACAAGATGAAAGAAAAAACCACATGATAATCTCACTAGATGCAGAAAAAGCATTTGACAAAATCCAACACCCCTTCATGATAAAGGTTCTGGAGAGAACGGGCATACAAGGACCATACCTAGAAATAATAAAGGCAATATACAGCAAACCAGTGGCCAACATCAAATTAAATGGAGAGAAACTTGAAGCATTTCCTCTAAACTCAGGGACAAGACAAGGATGCCCACTTTCACCATATCTCTTCAATATGGTACTTGAAGTTCTTGCTAGAGCAATAAGACAACTAAAGGAGATCAAGGGGATACAAATTGGAAACGAAGAAGTCAAATTATCCCTATTTGCGGAAGATATGATAGTATGCATAAGCAAACCCAAAAATTCCACCAGAGAACTCTTACAGATGATAAACACCTTCAGCAAGGTGGTTGGATACAAAATTAATTAAAAAAAAATCAGAAGCCCTTCCTTATACAACAAACAAATGGGCTGAGAAAGAAATAAGGGAAACAACTCCCTTCACAATAGCCACAAACAATATAAAATACCTGGGGTAACTCTAAACAAGCAAGTAGGGACCTGTACAGCAAGAACTTCAAGCCCTTGAAGAAAGAAATTGAAGAGGCCTTTAGAAGATGGAAATATCTCCCATGCTCATGGATAGGTAGGATCAACATAATAAAAATAGCCATCCTACCAAAAGCAATATATAGATTCAATGCAAGTCCTATCAAAATACCAACACAATTCTTTATAGACATGGAAAAAGCTATTCTCAACTTCATATGGAACAACAAAAAGCCCAGAATAGCTAAATCAATCCTGTACAATGAAAAAACATCTGGAGATATCACCATCCCAGATTTCAAGCTGTACTACAGAGCAATAGTAGTAAAAACAGCATGGTAACTGGTATAGAAACAGACCAGTAGATCAATGGAATCGAATTGAAGACCCAAAAATGGACCCACACACCTATGGCCAACTAATTTTTGACAAAGAAGCCAACACCGCATAATGGAAAAAAGACAGCATCTTCAACAAATGGTGCTGGTCCAACTGGATGTCCACTTGTAAAAGAATGAAATTAAACCCATACTTATCACCTCGTACAAAACTTAAGTCCAAGTGGATCAAAGACCTTAACATAAGCCTGGTCACACTAAATACTACTAGAAGAGAAAGAGGGAAAAACCCTCGAACTCATTGGCACAGGTGACAACTTCCTAAACAGAACACCAACAGCTCAGGACCTAAGACCAACAATTAATAAATGCGACCTCATGAAACTGAAAAGCTTCTGTAAGGCAAATGACACTGTCATTTGAACAAAACGGCAGCCTATAAATTGGGAAAAAATCTTCACCAACCTCACATCTGACAAAGGGCTAGTATCCAAAATTTACAAAGAACTCAAGAAATTAAATGCCAAGAAACCAAACAATCCAATTTAAAAATGGGAGAAAGAGGCCGGGCGGTGGTGGCGCACGCCTTTAATCCCAGCACTTGGGAGGCAGAGGCAGGCGGATCTTTGTGAGTTCGAGGCCCACCTGGTCTACAAAGCGAGTCCAGGACAGCCAGAGATATTCAGAGAAACCCTGTCTTGAAAAAAACAAAAAAAAAAAAAAAAACAAAAAAACAAAAAATGGGAGAAAGAGCCAAACAGAGAATTCACAAAGGAGGGATTCCTAAAGGTTGAGAGACACTTGAAGAAATGCTCAGCATCCTTAACCATCAGAGAAATGCAACTCAAGAGGACTCTAAGATTCCATCTCACACCTGTCAGAATGGCTAAGATCAAAAGCTCAAATGACAGCACATGCTGGTGAGGGTGTGGAGAAAAGGGAACACTCCTCCACTGCTGGTGGGAGTGCAGGCTTGTGCAACCACTATGGAGGTCAGTATGGCGATATCTTAGAAAACTTGGAATAGCTGTGCCTCAGGACCCAGCCATACCACTTCTGGGTATACATCAAAATGACTCCTCACGGAATCACAAGGAAGTTTCCTCATCCATGTTCATAGTAGCTTTATTTGTAATAGCTAGAAACTGGAAACAACCCAGATGTCCCTCAACTGAAGAATGGATTAAAAAAGTGTGGTACATCTACACAATGGAATACTACTCAGCTATCAGAAACAATGAAATTATGCAATTTGCAGCCAAATGGATGGAACTAGAGAAGCTCATCCTGAGTGATCTTACCCAGGCTAAGAAGGATGCACATGGCATCTATTCACTTATAGTCGGATTTTAGCTATATAGTACAGGATATCTATACTACAACCAACACACCAAAGGGAACATGGACATAGACTTTTTTTGTTTTGTTTTTGTTTGTGTGTGGGGGGGGTTAGTTTTCTCTCCCTGTCATTGAGACACTTTTCACTGGTGGTACTGCCTTGTAGGGCCCCAGTGTATGAGGAAGCTTTTGGCCCTCATATGACTTCTGAAACAGGGCAGGGGACTGTTATGTCGGGACACTCCACTCCAGAGGAGTGGGATGGAAGGGTTAGGGGTAGAGGGTGGGAGGGAGGGGCTGGGAAGGGGGGAAAGAGCACAATATGATGGAGATGTAACCTGAAGCAACAAATAAATAAATTTAAAAAAAACACAATATATGCCTATGTGGAAATGTTAAAAAAGAAAAAGAGAAAGAAAGAAAGAAAGAAAGAAAGAAAGAAAGAAAGAAAGAAAGAAAGAAA
>CAJQZJ010032322.1:8249214-8261747 GCA_907164525.1 Lophiomys imhausi
AAAGAAAGAAAGAAAGAAAGAAAGAAAGAAAGAAAGAAAGAAAGAAAAAACTATGCAGAATTCTCTAGGAAACATTTCAGCCCCAAGCTTTCTTTCTCCACTTTTACACCAGATCTGAAGTCTACTTCTGAAGAGAACTTGACCCTTCCAAACTCCAATGACTAACCACAGCCTTATGGCCTCACATCTCAAGTGTGGTTGGTGTCATTTTAGGCTTTTTTCAGACATCACTCCCAACAACAGAGGTCTAGACAGAACCATTCCCACCTCACATACTCGTTTACCCTCTACAAGATTATCAAGTTCCCAATACCTCCTCCCCTATCCTTCCTCTACACAGATGATCTTATTTCTAATACTTGAGAAAACTGAAGCAATCAAACACCTTCTGCAGTTTCACAGAACCACATCTACCTCCCAGCAGCATCCATACCCTCTGCCTCTGGGGATATTAGCTTTGATGAATATCCACTCTCTTTTGTCTTTTCTAAGGACACCCTTCCACCAGTTTATCTTCCTCTCTCCTACATCATCAATCTTCTCTTAATTGAGTCATTTCCATGAGTACACAAACAAGAAGTTATTTATCTCATCTAAAAAAAATTAAATTAAAAAAATCCAAAAGTCTTAAAGAAAGAAAGAAGGAAGGAAGGAAGGAAGGAAGGAAGGAAGGAAGGAAGGAAGGAAGGAAGGAACGATGGAAGGAAGGAAGGAAGGAAAGAAAGAAAGAAAGAAAGAAAGAAAGAAAGAAAGATAGCTCTTTTCCTCACTGTTCCCATTCCTTTGCTCCAGTTTACAGCAAAACTATTTGGAAGAAGTATGGGCACTGGCTGCCTCCAACTTATATCCTCTTGGCTCTCCAAAATCTTCTAATGTCAAACTACTTGTCAAAATTACCAGTGAAACTAGGTTTGGTAGTGCACACCTTGAAGCAGATACAGAGGGGTTTTAAGTTCCAGACCAGCCTGGGCTACATAGCAAAGCCTGTCTCAAAAAAAAAAAAATTAACAGTGATCCCCATTTGATTAAATCCAGACTGTCCACAGTCTTTGATTTCCTGATTGTTTGACACAATCAACCCTTCATCTTTCTCTTTACTAGACTTCCAACTAGGTATTAACCCAGTACTCTCTGGGTTTTCTTCCTATCCCCATGAACTCTTCTCAGCCCCTTCCATTCATCCTCTTCTCTGCCAGCCGCTCCTGTTAGAATATCCTGGGGTACATCAGGAATCTCCAGGTCTGACTTCATTTCACAGATGGCATCATGTATCATCTGTTTTTATCCAGAGTTACTTAGTGCTGTGACTAAATATGTAACCAGAAGCAACATAAGGAAGAAAGGGTTTGTTTTGGCTCACAGTCTGAAAGAACATTCCATCATGGTGGGAAAAGCACTGTGGCAGGAGGTTGACACAGCTTGTCACTGTCATCAGTCAGGATACAAAGATCAATCAATGCCGATGCTCAGCCATTTTTCTCCTTTTTAGTCATTCTATGAGCCTTGTCCATAGAGTGGTGCCACTTTCAGTAGGTCTTCCTTCCTCTGGAAACATCCTTACCAGCACCCAGAAGTGTGTCTCCTAAATGCTTTTAAATTCTGTCAAGTTGGCATGACAAGACCGACCCTCATATGGAGTCTTATTATGTAGCCCAGACTGGCTTGAACTTGAAATCCTCCTGCCTCAGCCTCCCAGGTGTGAGTGTTGAGACTTCAGGTGTGTTTTGCCACTTGGCCAACTGAGTAATTCTTAAATAATGTAAGTTTCTTTCCTATAGCTCTAGAAACTATAAGATACAGGGCTGAGGTGCCAGCAGATTCAGTGTCTGATCAATGCTGCTGTCTGCTTCAGAGCTGTGTCCTCATTTGGCAGACTAGGGGGAGGCAGCACCCTTCATCATATTTTTGAAAGGTATCAATTCCAGTCTCCTACTCAATTTTGCAACAGCATAAACATTCAGATCATAGAGCAGTGATTCTCAACTCTCCTAATGTTGTGACCCCTTAATACAGTTCCTCACCACAAGGATGTTTCCTTATCTATGTTTATAGCAGCCTTATTTGTAATAGCTAGAAACTGGAAACAACCCAGATGTCCCTCAACCGAGGAATAGATAAAAAAAAACTGTGGTACATCTACACAATGGAATACTACTTAGCCATCAGAAACAACGAAATCATGGAATTTGCAGCCAAATGGATGGAACTAGAGAAGCTCATCCTGAGTGAGCTAACCCAGACTTAGAAGGATGCACATGGCATCTATTCACTTATAATCCGATTTTAGCCATATAGGACAGGATAACTATGCTACACCCAATGCACCAAAAGGAACAGGAACATAGACTTTGTTTCCTGCCAATGAGACACTTTGCCCTAGTGATGCTGCCTTGTAGGCCCCCAGTGTATAGGAGGCTCTTGGCCCTGATATGACTGCTGAACTGGGGCAGGGGACTGATATGTAGGGACACTCCACTCCGGAGGATTGGGTTGGAAGGGACAGGGGGTAGAGGGTGGGAGGGCGGGACTGGGTGTGGTGGAAAGAGGGTACTGTGATGGAGATGTAACCTGAAGTAATAAATAAACATAAAAAAATACAGTTCCTCATGTCGTGGTGACCCGCAACCATAAAATTATTTCATTGCTACTTCATAGCTGTAATTTTGATACTGCTATGAATTGTAATGTTTTCCAATGCAATATCTGTGTTTTCCGGTGGTCTTAGGCAACCCCTGTGAAAGGGTCATTTGACACCCTCCATGATGCACAGGTTGAGGACCACTGGCATAGGTCAAGATCTAACCACACCTCACACTTGTCCCAAACTGTTCATGTTCACCACCAGTAGCTCTGCTCTTCTCAGAAAAAAAAAAAAATTGATATTTTTCTAGTTATTCAAGTCCCAAGTTTTCAAGACATTCTATTCCTGTCCCTCAAATTTCTTATCAAATCTTTTAACAGGTGCTATTTTATTTTCAAAAACACTCAGAACTTGACCCTTTCTCACCATCTCTACCGTTGTCATGCTCACCTGAGTTAACTGGTACCTTATCCTACTTCTGTAATTTTTTTTCTCATGACTGAAAGATCTTTGCATCATTTGTGAAGGTAACTGATGTTAGGCTTGCGTGATAGCATAGGGTCTCTACCAATGGTAGCTATGGAAGGCTGAAAACAAGTCCCAGGGAAGAGCTCCATGTTCTAATCCTGGGAACCCGTCTTAACCTTTGCGTGTTTGTGGAGATAACTAAGAATCTTGATGTGAGAAGCTTGTCTCAGATTCTGTGGGTAGCCCTGCAGTGTGATCACAGATATTCACATCAGA
This sequence comes from Lophiomys imhausi, assembly GCA_907164525.1. Taxonomy (NCBI): domain Eukaryota; kingdom Metazoa; phylum Chordata; class Mammalia; order Rodentia; family Muridae; genus Lophiomys; species Lophiomys imhausi. The sequence continues at coordinate 8,252,540 of CAJQZJ010032322.1, forward strand.
GGGGGTGGACAATCACTGCATAGAGTAAGAAGAGGGGACATTGTGAGCATGGAGGCAGAAAGTGGAGGGAGTGGCTCAGCCACAAACCAAGGAATGTCCCAGCTACAGCCTCTGGAACGGCAGGAACACATTGTTCCCTACAGCTTCTTAAGCGCCATCCCTATTCACACCTTCATTTCAGGCCAGAAAAACTGCCTTTAGACTACAACCTCGAGAGAATACATTCTGCTGTGTTGAGCCACCAAATTTGTGGTAACTTGTGAGAGCAGCCACAGGAAAGTAACACTTTCCACAGTCTAAAAACCCAACATGACCCAGCTCTGTTAGGTCTCATTCCATTCCTCCATGCCCCCATTCTAGGCACCTGGGCCTTATCCTGTTTCTGCTCCCACACAACCTTGACACTGCCTTTAATCTAGGTCCTTCCCTCACTTCCCTGGTCCTTGCCTGGATAAGGTCTCTCCTGACCATGCTGATGCCCACCTCACTCTGTCCTCTGCCACATTCCTGGTCCTCTGTATTCTGATCCTTTTCTGTATTTTCTACACACTCATCCACTCTACAGGCAACGTGATTCACCTTTTATTATATTGTTTTCTTGGATTGTTATCCTCTGGCCAATCAGAAGACTCTCAAGGGCAGAACTCTTCAGTATTGTTTCCCAGTCACTAGACTAGACCCGACATGTGCAATTTCTCAGTAGATATGTGTGGAAAGCCTTAGAGTTCATAAGGTGATGATGAAAATTAAGGACACACCCTCTTGGTCCAGCCTTTGACCCCTGACCTGACACTCTTTGTATTGGCAAACCAAATAACATAGATGAGGCAGCAGGGGTTTCAAACGAAAACATATGTTTTATAATTTCTCTTTAAATACCTCATGTCCCATTCGTTTTATGTAGTCGAGGCTCGCCTTGTATGCCTGATCCTCTACCTCCACCTCCAGAGCACTGGAATTACAAGCAGGTGCCCCCGCAGCTGACTTGCTTCTGTTCCATTTTGCACGGGGTCAGGGAACAGCTTGGATCAACTGATTCACTTAAGGTTATTTCTTTCCTTCCTTCTCTGGGCTGGGACCTTGCCTATGGGATTAACATGGTGGTATGGATCACCAGACTGAAATGGAGGGGCTTGTGCAAGGAACTTACCTGACTTTTCCTTTGGGAGACATATTGACTCTCCAGAGATCACCGTTTGTCTTGGTTCCAATACAGAGTATCTTCTCACCTCAGTTAAGGGATGAGTCCAAATACAAAATCTGTGCTTATTTGAGCCACATGCAGGCTGCCTAGACCTCAATGTCTGCGCTATAGGGAAATTTGAAAATTCTTAAGAAGTATCACCAAGTCGCAAGCTTTGGAAAGTTTGAAAGGCTCAAGACTATCTGCCCTTCATCAAAAATTAAGTGACCATAGGTGTGTGGGTTCATTTCTGGGTCTTCAATTCAATTCCATTGATCCACTGGTCTGTTTCTGTACCAGTACCATGCTGGTTTTATTACTATTGCTCTGTGGTACAGCTTGAAATCTGGGATGGTGATACCTCCAGATGGTTTTGTTGTTGTTTTTTGTTTGTTTGTTTGTTTGTTTTTTGTACAAGATTGATTTAGCTATTCTGGGTCTTTTGTTGTTCCATATGAAATTGAGAATTGCTTTTTCCAGGTCTGTAAAGAATTGTGTTGGCATTTTGATAGGAATTGCATTGAATCTATATATTTCTTTTGGTAGGATGGCCATTTTTATTATGTTGATCCTACCTATCCATGAGCATGGAAGATCTTTCCATCCCCAGTGTATGAGGAGGCTGTTGGCACTCATAGGACTGCTGAACTGGGGCGGGGGACTGTTATGTAGGGACACTCCACTCCAGAGGAGTGGGATGGAAGGGATATGGGGTAGAGGGTGGAAGGGCAGGACTGGGAGGGGTGGAAAGAGGACACTGTGATGGAGATGTAACTTGAAGTAATAAATAAATAAAATTTAAAAAAAGACTATCTGCCCTATGGGTTCATATTCTGGAGGAAAAAAAAAATTCAAGTCATAGACACAAACACAAGCAAATGTAGAGGATGATGTAGGATATTGTGAGGGGAACCAGAGAGGAAGGACAGTCCTTCTAAAGACATAGCAATGGAGCTGAGGCAAAAGGATGAGGAAGCAGCTGTGCAAAAATCTGGAGAAACAGATTTCTAAGGGAAGAGGCAGAAGTGTGAGACTTGAGACAGGAATGCATTTGGCCTAAGATCTGGGTTGAAAGGTGACTACTTAGGGGAGTGTAAAGAAGGGAGTGTGGCCAGAGGTGCTGCTGGGGCACAGCCAAATCAAGCAGGACCTTCCTACTGGCTGGTTCACATACAAAGATGTCACAAAACCATCTCTACCCACCTCTGCACTTCCCTATGGTCTAAGTTCCCCAGGAAGGGTTGGACCAAGTGTTGTCTGTCCTCCAAGTCCTCAAACCGTGTGGTATTAATTTTGCCCACCTTTGTGTTTAGCTGGGATCAGGCAGAATGGAAATTCATCCCTTAGGGAACACACATCATAACCTATTACCTGGTCTGGAAAGATTGTGAAAGACTTAGGGAAAGGAGTAGTCACCTAGTGGGCATCCTATTGAGAAAGTCCTTCTGAGGCATCTTTTATGATCTGTCAAAGTTACTCAACTCTGTCAAGATGCTAGTTCTCAGCCAAGTGAAACTCAAACCCTGCTTAGAAAAAGAAAGTTGATAATTAGCCTAGAGTTGTCAGCCACTTTTATATTTATATATATGCACGCACACATATATCAGCATTCTTATGATCTGTATACATGCATTTAAAAACTTTCCTTTGAACTAGCTGCAATGTCTTATTGATTTCCTCATTAAGAATACACACACACACATATTCTCTTTGTGTGAAAGTTGAGATTTTACATTTTATGAGAAATTTCCTCGGGCAACTTTACTGAGCATCCTCTCTATTTTTCTCCCTCCCTCTTTTCTTTCTTTCTTTCTTCCTTTCTTTCTTTTTTTCTTATTTTTGAAAGAAACAATGGGATATATTTATTTTTTATACCTTATAACTTTCTTTTTTAATTTATTTATTTATTACGCCAGGTTACATCTCCATCATATTGTCCTCTTTCCACCCCTCCCAGCCCCACCCTCCCACCCTCTACCCCCTAACCCTTCCATCCCACTCCTCTGGAGTGGATTGTCCCTACCTAATGGTCCCCCGCCCCAGTTCAGCAGTCATATGAGGGCCAAGAGCCTCCTCATACACTGGGGGCCTACAAGGCAGCACCACTAGGGAAAAGTGTCTTGTTGACAGGGAGAAAAAGAAAAAGTCTATGTCCATGTTCCCTTTGGTGCATTGGTTGTAGCATAGATATCATGTACTATATAGCTAAAATCCGACTATAAGTGAATAGACGCCATGCACATCCTTCTGAGTCTGGGTTAGCTCACTCAGGATGAGCTTCTCTAGTTCCATCCATTTGGCTGCAAATTGCTTAATTTCATTGTTTCTGATAGCTGAGCAGTATTCCTTTGTGTAGATGTACCACACTTTTTTAATCCATTCTTCAGTTGAGGGACATGTGGGTTGTTTCCACTTTCTAGCTATTACAAATAAGGCTTCTATGAACATAAATGAGGAAACTTCCTTGTGATTTGGTGAGGAGTCATTTGGATGTATACCCAGAAGTGGTATGGTTGGGACCTGAGGCAAAGCTATTCCAAGTTTTCTAAGATATCGCCAGACTGACTTCCATAGTGGTTGTACAACCTTGCACTCCCACCAACAATGGAGGAGGGTTCCCCTTTCTCCACATCCTTGCCAGCATGTGCTGTCATTTGAGTTTTTGATCTTAGCCATTTGGACAGGTGTGAGATGGAATCTCAGAGTCCTCTTGAGTTGCATTTCTCTGATGGTTAAGGATGCTAAGCATTTCTTCAAGTGTCTCTCAACTTTTAGGAATTCCTCCTTTGTGAATTCTCTGTTTAGCTCTTTTCCCCATTTTTTTGATTGAATTATTTGGTTTCTTGGCATTTAATTTCTTGAGTTCTTTGTAAATTTTGGATATTAGCCCTCTGTCAGATGTAAGGTTGGTGAAGATTTTTTCCCAATCTGTAGGCAGCTGTTTTGTTCAAATGACAGTGTCTTTTGCCTTGCAGAAGCTTTTCATTTTCATGAGGTCCCTTTTATTGATTTTTGATCTTAGGTCCTGAGATGTTGGTGTTCTGTTCAGGAAGTTGTCACCTGTGCCAATGAGTTCAAGGGTTTTTTCCAACTTTCTCTTCTAGTAGATTTAATGTGTCTGGCCTTATGTTAAGGTCTTTGATCCACTCAAGAAAACAGAGGAAACAGAAAACTCCACGGCATCTAAACCAAAAGAAACACAGAACCACCACCTACACCAAAATAATGGGAAATAGCAACCTCTGGTCACTAATATCCATCAACATCAATGGACTCAACTCCCCAATAAAAAAACACAGGCTTACAGATTGGATCCATAAACAAGACCTATCATTTTGCTGCATACAAGAAACACATATCACTAACAAAAGTAGACACTACCTCAGAGTAAAGGGCTGGAAAAAGGTTTTCCAAGCAAATGGATACAGGAAGCAAGCTGGACTAGCCATCTTAATATCAAACAAAATAGACTTCCAACTGAAGTTAATCAAAAAAGATAGAGAAGGGCATTACATATTCGTTAAAAGAAATATTCATCAAGAGGACATCTTAATATTGAACATCTATGCCCCAAATACAAAGGCACCTACATTTGTTAAGAAATGCTTCTAAAACTTAAATCACACATCGATCCCCACACATTAGTAGTGGGTGACATCAACACCCCACTCACAATAATGGACAAGTCATCAAGATAGAAACCAAACAGAGAAATAATGAGCCTAACAGAGCTCATGAACCAAATGGACCTAACAGATATCTACAGAACGTTTCATCCAAACACAAAAGAATACACCTTCTTCTCAGAACCACACGGAACCTTCTCCAAAATCGACCATATAGTCGGACACCAAGATAGCCTCAACAGATACAAGAAAATTGAAATAACACCTTGTATTTTATCAGACCACCATGGAATAAAGCTGGTCTTCAACAACAACAGAAAGCCTACACACACATGGAAATTGAACAACTCTTTACTGGATGACTACTGGGTCGGGGAAGAAATAAAGAAGGAAATCAAAGACTTCTTAAAATCCAACGAAAATGAAGTCACAACATACCCAAACCTATGGGACACAATGAAAGCTGTGCTATGAGGAAAGTTCATAGCACTAAGTGCCTTCAAAAAGAAAATCGTGACAGCTCATATTAGCAAATTAACAGCTAAACTGAGTGAATTGAAAAAAAAAAGAAGAAAATACTCCCAAGAGGAGCAGAAGGCAGGAAATCATCAAACTTAGGGCTGAAATCAACAACTTAGAAACAAAAAGAACGATACAAAGAATCAATGAAACCAAGAGTTGGTTCTTCGAGAAAATCAACAAAATAGACAAACCCTTGGCCAAATTAACTAAAAAGCAGAGGGAAAAAAACCCAAATCAACAAAATCAGAAATGAAAAGGGAGAAATAACAACAGACATTGAGGAAATCCAGAGAATATTTGGGTCCTACTTTAAAAATCTGTACTCCACCAAATTTGAAAACTTAAGTGAAATGGACAATTTTCTTGATAGATTCCACCTACCGAAGCTAAATCAAGATCAGGTTAACAGATTAAACAGCCCTATAACCCCTAAGGAAATAGAAACAGTCATTAAAAATCTCCCAACCAAAAAAAAAAAAAAATCCCTCTTTTCTTATCCCCTTCTGAACAAGCAAAAAGCCTGGAAGGAAGGCGGGAGCAGAGGGTATCCCCTGCTGTGTGCTCTGGAAGCAGGAAAGTGGAGTCACACCTAGATTCCTGGCTCCACTCTGGTTCTAGAGACTCAAAGGGGCAGGCAGGGAGCACTACGGGAGATACTTGGAAAATACATTGTCAAGGAGAGGGGCCTGTTTTCAGGAATGTGAATGTCCTGCAGTGCACAATTCAGTTCTCTAAAATGAAGATCATTCAAATGTTAGAAGCAACCAAGGGAGAAAACACTGAACACTTCAGTCTAAAGAATTTCGTTCTTGGGTGCCTTATTGACTGTGCCTCCAGAATCCTGCTGGGACCCAGACAAACATCCCATTCATTCACCACATCACCAAACAGGCACTTAGTTTCGTGCTCTTATCCATAACATCCTTACCCCAGACTTCCAACAAAGGAAAACAAATAAATAATAGGTAAACAAAGGCGTATAGCCTTCCGTAAAGACTTTTCTATTGAAAGGATTGAAAGGCTTTTCTACTGAGAACTGAGTTAGGTATACATTGTTTTTAAGCTTTAACTTCCTCTGGTAAGATTTATATTCTTGTTTTGCTTAAGATTCACATTTTAATGTGGTAATAAAAACAAGTGAAATGGTCTCATTGCGAAGGATCCTATTTAGTTAATTATAAGACCTCATGCTGCAAATCACTGCACTGAGCTTCTCAGACACAGAAAAAAGGTGCTCTTGCTTCTCTCTCCCCCTCACATGGGCCACAGGAACCTGAGAGCCATGCTGGAGGAACATAGCTAGGGCAGGGGTGTTGGGAGAGGGAGAGCAGGGCCAGGGTAACTGCCCTGTGTTATGTAACCTGAATGTGGAAAGGGTTCAGAGTCAGGAGTCAAACCTTGAACCTCCATCTCTGTCACTCACCAGCTCTGGGAACCTGCTCTTGGGTACATTGTTTAACAACTTTGAAGCTCTCATCTCCCCCACATTGATAATGGACTCTTTCAACCTCCTGGGTCCGTTTGGAAAATTAAATTAGGTAATAGATTTAAAAAGGTGAACAGACACATAGGCAGCACCGAATATGTGCTGGATCTTTCCCAGACAGAGGCTGGCAACCTTGGGAAACATCCAGCAAAATGCACCTGACTTGCCAGCAGTCATTGGAACTTCAGGCAAGTAGTCAGAGGCCTGGGAACAGACACAGGGGCAGGGGAGGGGCTGTGGACTTAGCTACACAAAGACCCGGGTGGAGGAAGCCCAATTGAAGTCAGAAACAAGCTGGAGAGATTATAACACATTTCTAAGGCAGGTCCAGGGAAAGCAGAGGCCACAGTGAGAGCAATAGGTTTCATCATCTGAGAAGAAAAGCAAAGCGGAGGAGGTTGAGGACTACCCGACAGAAAAGAGCCAAATAAAACCCTCTGCGGCACTGTATAGAGACAGCATGACCTGTCTTTAAAGAGATCTTAGTTTTGCACTGTCCCAACTCCTATTCATGTGGGCAGTACTAGGGGTAGGGCAGACCAAACAATCCAAGCTATTGTGTATTCATGACTTCGAAATCAGCTCGAGGGAGCATTTATGCCCCAACAATTATTTAGAGACCCTTGAGGGCTTTATGCCTGGTGTAAACTCTGAAATTGATAGTGGCTGCCCGGAACATTGCTTTGTGAGATATTTTGAAGGCCGTGTTATAGAAGAATGCTGTGGTTGATTATTCAGGTCTGCCAAGGGTTGAGGAATGATGAGTGAACAAACATTTGCTATCTTTTTAGCCTGAGGCTGTCCGTCCAGTTCCTTTTAGTTAATAGGCATCTGAGGCATGCCTATGAGGTGCTGGTTGAGTTTGTGAATTGAAATATTCCTTCACTGAGTACCCTGACATACCCTGCATCCACAGCATTGCTGCACTGGAGGAAGAAAGGCTGTCCCATGGGAAGAAGTTCTAAGGACCCAGAGCTCCTTTCCAGAAAAGCATGCTTTGTACTTCATATAGATTGAACATCAATGAGTAATTCTCTAAAGAAGAAACTGTCAGGCTGGAGAGGTGGCTCAGCAGTTAAGAGTTGTTCTTCCAGAGGTTCAAATCCTAGCACCTACACGGTGGCTCCCAACTGTCTGTAACTCCTGTTCCAGGGGATCTGACACCCTCACACAGACATACATGCAATCAAAGCACCAATGTACATAAAACAAAATAAATAAATAAAATTTAAAAAAGAAGAAGAAGAAACTGCCAGCCAAGCTATTGTAGGCAAAGAAACTGAGTTTCATCTGAATTTTGGAAGCAATAAGTGAAATAATTCATACTATCCTTTCTTCAAGTGTAGACTTTTGGATCTTTTATTGAAAGCACTCAGGAAAATGGGACCATGCTGGTGGGAAACTGTCTGCGCTCTGTGTCATTTAAGAGCAACCTTCCTGACACGTTGGCCTTCCCTCAGCCAAGCTCTGGGCATTACCTAAACTAGGGGAATATGTCTGCTGTGAATTGGTCCATATTTTACCTCCTTACAAAATAGCTATTTAAATATCCGCTGAGTCTGCACTTTCTGAATCATTAAGGCTTCAGGGTGCATCAATTACACTAATTTGGGAAAGTGATCAAATTCATGCAAGGTTGTTATTTTTAAAGAAAAGACATTTCAGCATATTGATGGGGAATTGGTGTCCGGAGTACATAGATTTCCAGTTATGTCCTGTCATGGCAAGAGTCCATCGGTTTCCTTTAAAAGATGGAGAACACATTATGCCTGGTATTAACAAAGATCAATTTCAGTAAAAGAAGCCATTCAACACTAGGGAATTGAGCTGAGCTGGGAATAAATGACGTAATGCTTGAAGCGATAAGGGATAAGTCATACGGGACTCCAAGTTCTTGTGTAAATGATGATTAAATGGAATTTTTGTCCTGACTTTTCTACAGGAGCTGATTTTTCTTTACTGTAAAGTATAATACATCTATTTTGGCTTTGCCAGTGAAGTATGCAGTTCATAATTAGCCTTCTTAATGATTTCAGGTTTCTTTGGTCCTAACGTGAAGGGAGGATCTTATCTTTCCCGCTGACTCTTCAAATCCCAGTCAGCCTTTTATAAAAATTTAGCTTCTGCTGTTATCTTTCAAGAAAACTGCATTCTAAACTTCAATGCAGTGAACAGTTACAAAGACACTAGGAGGATAATATGGAAGATGTTGGAAATAGAGTCAAGATAAACTTGCTGCTGAGATGTGAGATGCAGTGAAAAAAAGAAAAAGAAAAATGAGATGAACAGGGGCAGCTCGGGCGTAGGGTTTCTATCTGTGTTTCTGAGGAAGAGTCAAATGAAACCAGACTCTCTCTCTCTCTCTCTCTCTCTCTCTCTCTCTCTCTCTCT
>CAJQZJ010032322.1:8261757-8276845 GCA_907164525.1 Lophiomys imhausi
CTCTCTCTCTCTCTCTCTCTCTCTCTCTCTCTCTCTCTCTCTGTGTGTGTGTGTGTGTGTGTTTGTGTGTGTGTACTAATTTCTTCAGGTTCTACAAAAGCTACTGAGCTATTTGAATATATTCATATTAATGTTTAGAATTGGAAGACTGTGGTTTCTTAACAAACCAAACTAGTGTTCTGAGCAGCTGCCCACTCACAGATACCCACTCTTCCTTCTGCCTCACCCATATTGCTGATTTAGAAATCAGTAGCTGATTTAGAAAATTATTATTGTTTTTACTGTGTCAGGAGAAAAGCTAGTACTACAAGATGCCCCAAAGTGCCAACTTGGTGAGGAGTCAGGCTGTGCTCCAGAGGCCATGCTTTTTGGGGATGGCACAGAAAGGAAACAGAACACTCATTTCAGAGTGACATGTGTAGGCCAGACAAGAGAAACCCCACACACAGGAGTAAGTTGAGTTCAACAAATAATGGCTCTTTTTTTTTTTTTTTTAAACTCTCCCTTGCCAGAAGGTAAGGAAGAGATGCCATACCTGAATGCTGGTATCTGTGACCATTGCAGCTCAGGGACAGAGTCATGGAAGAATCAGAGTCTAAACTGGAGGAAAAAAAAAAAACAAGGACTCACCCTTATTTGAACTTTTTTTTTCCATGCTAACTAATTTAGACAAGTACTTTTAAGAACTAGTCCTAATGAAGAGGTTATTTGGGAGTTAGGAGCCTCAACCCCAGAAAGAAACATACCCTCATATTTACTTAAACACAGACCAGAGCTGCCATCTTGCCACCTAGAATAAGAATTCTGAGGCAAAGGTGGGGAGAGGAAGCCAGGTGTGGAGGCAGTTGGGGGAGGGGAACAAATGAGAACAAAGGTGTCATTATATAATGCCATGATGATACCCATTATTTTATATGCTAGCCTAAAAATTAATTTAAAACTATATTTATTTCAGACCCAATAGTGTAAAATAAATCTTCATGTTTTTTTTAATTACAAATTAAAAACAAACAAAAACCCAGTAATTCTGAGTTAAGTTGCCTGAGGTTTTCCTCTTTATGAACTGCTTCCAGCATGGGGTCAGGAAGGGCAGGCATTTCTTGATGGGAGCTCAGAGGCCTGGCTTCCAGCACAGCACTGTGGCCTGGAGATCCACACTTGGGGGTAAAATCAGATTCCAGGGTGGAAAAGCACAGGGTGGGTGTCCAGCAGCCCAGCCCAGACCCTTTTTCTTATCTCTCTGCTCTGTCCTCCAACTGCCCCAGACACAGCATGATGCTGCCTTCTCCTTCCCTTCTGCCTGCTTTAAATTTGGAATCTTCTTTCCTGGCCACTTCGCATTTCTCCCACATAGCTAGAACTACCATACTTCAATATCTCAGCTCTTGAGGGGCCTTCCTTTCTACTCAGTGGGATTTCTGACTCTTGTCCTTTTTGTAACCTTTTTTTTTTAATTATATTTTTAAATTTTATTTTATGTGTGTCTTGCTTGAATGTATGTGCATGCACTAAGTGTGCATATGGTCAGGACAGGGCATCAGATCCTCTGGAAGTGAGGTTACAGATGGTTGTGAGCTGCCATGTGGATGCGGCGAACTGAACTCAGATTCTCTGCAAGAGCAATGAGTGTACTAAGCCACTGAGCCATCTCTCCAGCCCCTACTACTATATTCTTCATAGTTACTCATCCCAATGACCTTTCCAATGCTCTTCTCTGCCTTACGAGCTGACCCTCCATTGTCATCCAGAGTCTCTGTGGATCCAGGTGTACACTCTCGTGGGGCTCATGGGTGAGTGATGCCTGTGAAAATCGCCACAGTGCCATCCTAACAAGTTATAGATGGCAACCCATTGACCCTTGACATTTCTCTTCTGGTCTCACATAACCATTCCAACCTTCAGCATTCTCCTCAAGCCCTCTAAACCTACTTTCTGTGTTCCCTGAGAAGGAGATTAGTAGAGTGGAACAATAACTTTGCTGAATCTGAATGTCTTGAACTGGGAGACTGGAGATCATTTCAGACAAGAGCATGAGCCAGAGAGGTGAGACACCCACTGAGTAGTCCAGGTGGGTGTGCTTAACGCAGGACCCCCTGAAGTGGAGTTAGAGGGGCCCCCTAGATACTCTTTCACAGGAAAGCAGTTAGACCTCATTGGATTTCTAGGTTTTTTGGTTGTTTCTGTTTGTTTGTTCATTATTTGTTTGTTTCCAAATATCAACTAAAAATGTTCAATTTCATCTCTGCTTGAAACATACATTGTCCAAATCACACATAAATTTACTCTGGGAGGCAATTTACAATAAAGAGTGAAGGAAAAGATGCTGTATAATACAGTAAATTTTTTTTTTCCACGCTGAGTTAGGCTAAAGGAGCCCTTCTCTGAAAATGTGTAACCCAAATAGAGTTCCAGCCCAATTATTTTCCTCCAGTTTCCATCACTCAGTTTCTCAGCAGGTATAGAATTCCAATCTGAAGAAAGGTTCTTGGTCAGGGAGCATGCTGAATAGTAGAGTTGTAAAGGATGGCTGTTTATGTTTAGCTTCTCTGCCCCATCTTGCTTTTATCCAGTTTGATTGTGTGTGTGTGTGTGTGTGTGTGTGTTACTTACAAAATTTAAGTGAGATAGAAGGATGGAAGACAGGAATGACCGAGAGCAAAGGGTATCTGGGTTATTTTATTTCTTTTGCTCCTAGGATTTTGATGACTATGGACCTTCCCCTATGAGGGAAGATAATTAATAGCAAGGCCTTGTGTTTTTGTTTTTGTTTTTAGGTGCAGTTCTTAAGAATCAAGTCCTTATTATGATCCATATATAAGCAGACCACAAAGACCCCCACAGCCAATGAGACAGGGTTTATCCAAAATGCACCTATGACGTCTTCTTTCTTTAAAGTTGAATAACCTCAGAAGGGGACCAGACAACAGCCAGTGGGCAGATGGACCACCAAAACCTAGAGCTACTGACCAATGGGAAAGCTATGGCCAGGGTATCTCTTCAGACACAGTTACTGAGTCATTCAGTTACTTAAGAGGGAAACAGTAAAAGGATGGAAGAGAATTCTTTAAATGTTTTTCTATTCTTTAAAAGGCCAGAATGTTTATTTTTAAAAGCCTGAAATATTATTCTGAAATAAAAGTTACTAAACTTTGTTTTGTTAGTAGCAGTTTACTCATTGGGTTATTTATGATAAATAACCTTACCTATTTATCTATTTCGAAATGTAGAGCTAAGGGACTGAGAAGTGGGCAGTCTGTATGTAGCAAAGGGAAAGCTCTCACTGAATCATTTCAATCATTTCTTCCCTTGCCCTTCTTATGCTTTACCTCTGTCTTCCTGTTTCTCCATGTGTGACTCCTCCCCTACTTTTTCCATCTTTTCCTTTCACAGTCTTGGGTTGACCCAGAAGCTATTAGCTATGCACAGTCATTATCAATCCTGGCCTGGCCTAATTAGATCTGTGTTCATGGAGTCAGGGTCATTCGGTCCCTGTCAGAAACATGGCACTGAAGCAAGGACCCCTGATTCCTGGGTTTCTTTCTCCAGCCCCCTCCTCCCTCTTCTATTTTCTGATCTCTGGTAGTGCTTCTCACTGACACAAACCAACTATAGGCCAGTGGGCGAGGGAGGTCTGGTGGTACCATCTCGAGGGAGCTGCTTTGGGAGAAATGATCATTTAATGGAGCTCAGAGGAGTAGTAGAAGCAGTGGGGGGTGGGGGGTGGGGTGGGTGGAATACAGACTTAGGGAGCAGAGAGATGACCTCACTCTCTGGTTAGTGGGATAAGTGGCAGATATTTTTAGTCCTTTTACCTCAGCCCTTCCCTCACCTCCAAATGGCTATGTCAATCCCTTGATGACGTGCAGACAGCAGGACCCAGTGTCACGCTGAAGACTCTCATGTTTCTCACTCTCTTCTCCTTGATAATCAAGGTGATCTGTTGGCTAGATCAGTATACAGATGCCTAACTTCTCATGCCTGTCCAATTGGCAGCTCCATCTCTTTCCTCCTCCTTACTTCTCCTCATCCGAATGCTAAAAAGGAGTACTAGTTTCAATAGGTAATCTTCCAAATGAATCACGGCAGAGGTCTACATACTCAGATGGTGACAGGGCAAGACAGTGCAAAGCTTCCTCCATCTTGTATTCTCACTGAGACCATTTCAGGTTTAACTAGAATTTGATCATCTTGATGGTGATTCCCATGGAAAATTACCAAATTCTATTCTAGAAACCCAAGGTCAGGATGTCATAGCTAACTTATCTTAGATCTTAGCTTCTGTTAAATGGTGTGTGTGTGTGCAACACCCCTGCAGCTGCCAACTGAGATGCCAGGATGTGGTGTCTTGAAAAAGCCTGTCCTCTGGAAACTTGGGGCCACACCCAGGTCCCTGAATACAGGCCCTTGAGAAACTGGGTGTGGCCCCAGCTGCTGGAATAAAGATTTTCAATTGACTATAAACTATGTCTGAGTGGTCATCCCTGGAGGACTACCTGTGACAAGATGGCATCCATATTCGGGACATTCTTCTTCCAAGCATCTGCCCTACACTGGTTCAGGACACACTCTTATTATGATGCTAATGAAATCGATCTTCAGCATCTCCAGCCTTACTTACACAGGCCCTAACAACTGCCTAGAAATGCCACTTACACCACCCTTTGTTGTCTTTCTTATGGAGGGCCCTCAAAATAGTGTGACCTACAAAATCATGACTTGCCTTTTGCTCTGTATCTGTCTACAGTGATGCCTTTCCTGCCTGTGACTGGCCGGGAGTGTTCGCAGTGATTCAAAGCAGAGTTCAATGATATATGATAGATCTATTGGCTGAGACTCCTCAGATATACTGTCTAGTTAATGGGCCAAAGCCAAGAACAATTGCAAGGTGTCACCACATCCTAGCAAAGCTGTGACAGTGAGCACAATGGGTGACCATGATAACAAAGACAGATTCGGAGTCTGAAGAGTCACACAGAGTTTTGGTGCTGCAAGGTCTAGTAAACCTTGCATGTGACCCTGTGAGACAGTCATCTCAGCTGCTGGTAGGCCAACATGCATACCTGCTTTTGTGGGGAGGTGTGGTATAGAAACTACTGGGTAGGCCTGCCTTGTTGGCCCTTCCAGTATGGAACTTTCCAGGCTGTGGACAAAGAAGCAAAACCTCTGCACCTGGATGTATTCAGAGATGCCAACCTTGGGACAGCCCTAGATGTGTCTCCTGAGCTGGGTCACAGAGAAGTGATGGCTCATTAATTCCAGCCCTAAGTCACACTGCCAATGCCTGGGTTAGTCCTAGCCAGCTAGGTTTCCTCTCATCCATAGAGTGCCTTCTGTGTCTTATGTCATTAACATCAAGAACAAGTGCTTTAGTCATAATCTTCCTCCATAGAAAAGCCAGGAAGACCCAACCAAGACTAGGAATCCACTATATGCATGTACCAGGGATCAAGGAAACACTAATTACCATTGAAAATATTTGTCTACATTTTAGAAACTACCAGGCCCTTGTTTAGAGAATAGAGAAGAAAAGAGGAAGGGAGAGAATGCAGGCATAGAGGAGACAAGAATGAGAGACAAAAGGAAATACCCACAAAAGAGATTAAGGGCAAAGGTTCCAATGGATTTGATGGCAGTCTCTTTGCTTGCCATATGGGACAAGAAACTAACCCTGTCAAGGCTTTAGTTTCCAATCTGTAGGATGGGAATAAGATAACACCCATTCACTAGGGCTGCTGTGAGGGTTGGATGCTCTAGCAAGTGTGAACCTTTGAGCCTTCCCTGGCTCACAAGGACAGCTTATGAAACAAATGACATTGGCTCCAAACCTGAACTTTCATTCTCTGTGAAGGACAATGGAGTGGCTGGATCGTTTGAAAATTACGAATCATTCACATGTCTTAGGGTTCCTGCATGCTTGCTCATGTTAGCACTCCTGTTGGCACACTTCCTCCATCCTGAGACAAAGGTTTGTTTTCATAGATGGTCAAGACCCTAAAGAAAAGCCAGCCTCCATAGCCCACCAGATGCTACAATGATTCCGTCATGGAACATTCCCTGCAGAAATGGAACTCTTGTCTGAGAAGGGGTATTGAAGACTCCCCAGAGCTCTGGCTTCATTGGGACACTTGACAAGCTGGTCCCCCAGGACCATGAGAAAGGGAAGAAAGAGTGACTTGCTCCAGGCCTGGAGGACAGGCCCACTCTGGCACACTCTCTGCCTGCTCCTTTCCAGCTGGCGGGCCTGCTTAATGAACTGTGCTGAAGCCACAATGAAAGGGGCTTTTTGATGGGCAGAGTTATTAGCACTTCGTTTTAATTATGCCTCCTGGTGTTTTCCCCATTGCTTTGCTTTCACTTTACCTGACAGTGCTATTAGTGGCTTCCAAATACCAAATGGTAACAAGTAAATTGAACTACTGTAAATGGGATGAATTATCAGGCTGGTTGGAAAACAAAGGACATTAATCTCGTTCTTGTGTCAACTGAGCCAGCCATGCCTCCTTGGGAACCCAGAAGGAGAGGTCCTATCTGAGAGTCATTTGTGAATGAATTGAGTCTGGTTTTCCACATCAGGTGAAGACATCCCATTCTAAAAGTGCAGAGAACTCCTTAGTAGCTCCTTCACACAGCTTCTACAATGAGGTAGGAAAAGAGAGGGGGCAGTACACCTACCCGGTCCAGGGAACCCTGAGAACAAAGAACCAGTCAGAGAGAAGAGCTGGGAGAGGCAGAGAGAGAAGGCTGTCTATTTATGGAGAAACTCCATCTGATGTGTCTCACAGCCAGTGTCCTGCCTGAGACCTATTCTTGGAGAAGCAGGGATCACTTGGCGAGATTATTTAGGAAGTTCTGCTGGAAAAAAACTCTCCTGACATTTCTTTGAAAGATACTTTTTCCTTTTCTCTTTCCCCAAAACATGGTTTCACAGATATACTGTACTTCATGCAGTTACTTTCTCTCAGCCCTTTGGAGACAGAGTCCCTCTTGCTGCAGGCTGTAGCTGCTGAGAAGGTAATGTCAGTCCATTACTGTGGCTAAGACCGAGGTTCCCCTCTGGCTGTCTTAAGATCTTCTCTTTGCCTTTGGTGCTAAGATGTTTCACTACAATATGGCAAAGTGTTGATTTCTTTATATTATCCTGCTTAGAATTTGGTGCAGATTCACATCCAGAAACTTCCCAATATATATTCTTCTCGTGGGATATCACACCTGGCTGTTCTCTGTATTCTCTCTGTATATTCTCTCTCTCTCTCTCTATCTATCTATCTATCTATCTATCTATCTATCTATCTATCTATCTCTGGAATTGTGTTTAGACTTGTATCTGATTTCTGTATCTTTCTCAGGACTTTATCTGTGGGAACACCAGGAGAATGGGGATGAAGCCTATTCCCTCAGAGAAGGTTTGCATTGGCCTCTGCTTTCGACACTGGGCTACTTTGACTAACTGCTCACTAATATTAGTTGTTTTGTTTTGGGGGTACATAAAAGCAGTGTAAATTCAAATCCCAAACTTCCATGAACTCAGGCCTTAGCCACAAACCTTCTTCATCTTCCTTGCTCATGTACTATGTGAGACAGTTTCCCCTACTCTTTCACTGAAGATACAACATGTAGAAACTCCTGTCATGCAAACTTCTTACTTTGTGGGGACCTAGTGCCTGTACACACCCGCTCCAACATGGCCATGAAAACCCAAGGCTCTAGAAAGGAGGGCAGCTGCTGGCTTCCATGGCCATGGTATTTTCAAAGCCCTTCTATACTGTCTCAGGTTTATGAATTTTTAAGAACATCTTATTCAGTCTTTAAATGTTGATATTTCTTGTTTGTTTTGAAAAAGAAGGAGATTGCTAGAAACAAGAAGCCCAGATAAATCTCAAAACCATTTCCCAGCTTCTCATTCTCCTGACCTTCTCTCTGCTTCATATGGCTACACATAAGTCCCTAAAGAAGTTTCTCTTCTTGACTGGAACCCACCTCCATAACAACCAGCCTAGCAGGCACTGCCCTGTCTTATGGGAGGAAAATACTGTATTAGGATGTCTGTTGAATGTCTGTCTCCTAGCACATAAGCTCCTGTTTTTATATGTGCTTCATATGTATGTTGTTCATACAGTAGGATATGTTTACAATATGTCTATATTATATTAATAACTATAAATACACATAGATATATACATATAAGCACACACACACACACACATATATATATATTACATATATATGGAGGCATTTAGTAATTAAGAATTCAAGAGTTTCAGGACTCCACTGACTTGTAAAACCATTAGTAGAACATTGCTTATGTTTTCACAATTTTTTTAACAGCTGGAAAGACAATATCCAGAACAGTGTACATATTAAACTCTATTTCTTCCAATGAAAACCAAAGGTCTGGCAGGGTTGTGAAAGCAGGTTCTGCACCCGGGGTGGGGTGGGCCTGTAATGCTCTTGCTAGGCCAGAGGGTGGCAGGCAAAGTAAGGCCCAATGGACTTTAAACTTAAAGATACTGCTACTGGGACTGCTGTAAACCAAGTCACCCTACACGGACCTACACTAAGAATATTAATAGCCTTTTAAGAAAGTTAAAATAGTGTCATCTAAGTGTTTTTAGATAGGTATCAGAATGTTCTTAGATATTAGAGTGTTCTTAGATTATAGATGATAGATTATAGGGTTTAGGTTATAGGAGGTAGGTATTTTATAGGTGATTGATAAGTAATAATAAATGTAAGTGTGATAAATGAAAATATTCTGTTACAAGAACACATTTCATTCTGGTGCTGAGCCCAAAGATCAAGGAGCAAGAGAACCTGCCCCTGAGGCTGGAGAGACGGCTAAGTGGTTAAAAGCACTTACTGCCCCTGTAGAACACCTGGATTCAGTTTACAGAACTCACATGGAAGCTCACATCCTCTTCAATTACAATTCCAGACAATCTGATGCCCTCTGGCCTCTGTGGGTACTTGTGTAAATGTTTTTATTTCCTCAGAAGAGGGAATGAGATGAGAGCTGTACCCAAGCTCTATGAACACATGGCTTGGCCTGAGCCTAGAGCATTTATATCTAACTATCCCTAGGCTTAGGCCTGGAAGCTTCTAGCCTCTGTACAGTCTAATCTGTAACTTTGGACCTTGAAAGCTTCAGCTTCCAGCCTCTGCCTGCTAACCTAGGCCTAGAATGTTTCAGCCTCTGAGACTTACTGCTGATTAAACTCACCCTTCCTAGTTCTCTGGCTGCCTACTTCAATCAGCTGTTCTGGCTCCCAACTCTTCTCCAAGCTGACTGATTCACACTGGCTTCTTTTTGCTTCTTGCTTCTTTCTCTGCTTGGAAAGATTGCCTCTGAACTCCACAAACTGAACTGCAAGAACTCAACTGCACTCAACTGAACTGCACCAAACTGTACTGTTCTCCTGTACTCTCTCCATGAACTCTCTTATCTCTCTCTCTCTCTCTCTCTCTCTCTCTCTCTCTCTCTCTCTCTCTCCCTCTCTCTGTTGCTGCTGCTGCTTTTAAGTAGCTTCTCTTTCCTGTCCTCATGAGAGTTGGGTGTATCCTCTCTGACTAGTTCTGTAAAATCTTTCTCTGATTTGTCACTTTGTCTGCCCCTCAATTAGATATCATTGTTTGGGATTAAAGGTGTGTACTAAATTCTAGACATAGGGATTAAAGGTGTGTATTCCAGCCATAGGGATTAAAGATCTATACTAAGGGTGTGTCTATATTCTAGCTAGGTCACACAGACCTAGTTCTTTGGATATGATCCCTTGCCAGAGCAGCCATCTTGCTCAATTAAAATTCCTCTACATACTTGCATACATGTGGTGCACATACAGTCATACAAAATACACATAAATAAAAAATTTAAAAACAGACAGAAAGCTAACTGACTTCATAGAAGAAGTCTACAAATAGAATTCAGAGTTTTGTTTTGCTTTTTTTTTTTTGCCTGTTTTGAAACATAATTTCAGTTTTGTTGTTCTTTCTTTATTATAACTACAGGACCCTCAGTTCCAACATTGGAATGTAGGACCCCAAATGGAGATTAGAAAAATGTTCAGTCTATGACTTTTTTCTATTTGAGATCTTAGAATATAGTAAATAGAAGTTCCAGAATGAAGTATGTGTGTGTGTGTGTGTGTGTGTGTGTGTGTGTGTGTGAACACTGATATAATCCTGGTGGTAGCAATAGCAGATTTCACACAGTGACACATTTTGAGGTATGGAAATGTGACACCCCTGTTTACCAGTTCTGAGAATGTGTGATACCCACAAACAAGACATTTCTTGCTACAGTGCTGTGTACACTATTGCTCTCATCACACAAAAACATGAATTGTACCCATCATAGCTGAGTCACTCCAGGAGACATGCAAAGCTGAAGCCAGAATCATTTGTCCTCCACGTCTTTCAGAATGCTGAGCCCATTAGTGTGGACAGACACAGACGCTGACATACTGTGCCAATGGCATTATTACCTCCTGTTCAGTCAAGTGAGACATGCTGGGTCTCCAAATAGGCTGCTTTTTCTGAGGTAACAGCCCTCCCTGTCTATATTTCCTCCTTGAGGGGGATATTTTTTAAAAGCCTATTTCACAGAATCAATTTTAGTGGGCCTTTAAAGTGGGAGGTGATGTGGAGGTAGCTCAGTTTGTTTTGACAATAACTTTGGCTTATTGAAGCAAGCATTAGCGTATCATGCCCCCATATGGCAGCCATTATAGAAAGGAAACTTGTAAGGCTTATGGCTCTGACATTGCTAGTAAAAAGAATTGAGGACATTTTTATAGGACCTAAAGATTGTGCCAGTAAAAGGAAAACAAAATCCATTTGTACATGATAGGCAAGAAGAAGAAATCTGTACGGAGCTAAAAGATCCTAGCTTGGTAGTATGCGAGGGAGAGAAAAGCTTGGTCTTGAATGCTCAGTTAACTGTTTACTGAGCACTTATTTATTCCCAAATGTGACGACTTCTGATGATATAATGTCTAACAGGATATCATCCCTGCCTGTAAGAATTTCAACCCAGACCATGGACTAGGAACAGGGCCATCGGGTGTAAGGGGAAGGAATAAGTATAGAAGTAAATAGAGGGTTTTGGAAGACACAGGAATGCCTCTTCCCTAGCCTGCCAGCATGATGCTTGGATATGATTATTTCAGGCTAGAACTGGAGGTATGAAAGATTCAAGGAGAAAGAAAATAAGGTCTCTTTGAACAATTTCCAAGAAGTTCTTTATATTTCCGCTAACTAAAGAAGGGACTGTCAGGAGGGAAGCTGAAGAAATAAACTATGATCAAGATCACAAATAGTCTTGCATGATTCCCAGCAACAGAAAACCATTTAAAGCTTCTAAGCAAGAGACTAATGCAATCATATGTCTATTTTGAAAGACTGTGTCCTGGCTAGTTTTTTGTCAATTTGACAAAATAGAGTCATTTAGGAAAAGGGAATGTTCATTGAGAAAATTCCTTCATAAGACCACACTGTAGGCAAGTCTTTGGGGGTATTACCTGGATTAATGATTGATATGGGAGAGCCCAGCTCCCAAGGGTGTGAGGGGGATGCCACCCCTAGGCAAGTGTTTCTAGATGGCATAAGAAGGCAGGCTGAGCTAGCCATGAGAAGCAAGCCAGTAAGCAGCACTCCTCTGCTTTGGTTCCTACCTCCAGGTTCTCGCACTGAGTTCTCACTCAGACTTCCTCCAGTGATGGACTATGATAGGGAACTGTAAGCTGAAATAAACCCTTTCCTCCCCAGACTGATTTTGGCCATAGTCTTTTATCACAGAAATAAGACCCTAATGAAGACAGATGGTATTAGCTGCGGTATGGGAAATGAGGTGGAGTCAGGACAGGTATGGACAAGAAGCAAGTTGGGACCCTGATGAAGTAATGACCAAGGGAATGATCACATTAGCCTGGACTCAGTCAACTGACATGGAACAGAGAGACATGAACAGACTGAAGGTATTCTGGGAAGAGTTTATTAACAAGACCTGGAAATGACTTGGAATAGAAAAGGATGCAGGAGAGAAGCTAAGAGAACTCTAGCTTAAGCTATTGGAAGGAGATGGCACCCTTCACTGAAACGGCAAACCAAGAAGGAAGACCATCCAAAAGAGGCAAATGGTGAGTTATATTTTAGAGCTCTCATGTTTGCTTATGGCATATTCAATAGACTCCATGTGTCTGGAGCACAGGAGAGGGGTCGGGTGAGACTTAGAGACTGCGAGCCTTTGGCTTATTCTCAGAAACAAGGTGATGAGGGAGGGATGAGTTTACTCCATATACAAGAATAAGAGAAGAAATGAGAATGTCCAGGGGGCAGCATGAGGATCAGAAGAGGAGACTCAGGAGGGGATCATGTCAAAAAGATGGAAAAGAGGTGTTGGGAATGAGTGGATTGTCAAGTGTCAAAGCCTGCAAATATAGTATGCATGAAGAAAAAGAAAAGGAACCAAAGGTTTTATTCACTACATTCAACAATTCAAAAAACCATGATTAGCCCAGAAAGACCAGTTCCAGTGAGGTGATGGAGGTAAAAGTAGGATTTTAGAGTAGGAAAATCTTTCTCAAGGAGGGAGTGAGACAAGGTGCTGAAAGGAAAAGGACACTGATAGGTGGTAATTATTTAGGAGCTGAGAGCAAGAAGAAAGTGGAGCCTGTTTAAATGCTGATGAGAATTAGGCAATAGGAAAGGAGAGGTCCATGCGATGGGAAGCAGAAGAGGTGATGAATGGCGAGTGGGAATGGGTAGGGGTGGAGGGAGATGTCTGAAGAGAGATCTCCTGCCTGAGCAGAGCTCTAGTTAACAAGTACAAATCGCCAAGGGCCTGCACCAGCAAATGTTAATGCCCTTGTTTCCTGAATCAATCAGAGCTCAGTTGTGTGGCTTCCCTGATTTTGACTAGACTTACTTGTCCAAAACTGGTCTCCTTAGTCAGAAGCCAGTGGGAAATTCTGCAAGGAAAATGAGATTTCTTTAAGAATGGCAGAGTTTTGAGGTGACAGTGTGTACACCAAAGTCAATTGTAAGTGTATTTAAAGAGGCTGAGGCAATGAGGAGGCTGTAAAAGCAAAAGTGAGATTTATGTAAGCTATCTGAGGATAATAATCCATGGCTGCAAGGATCAGTAAGAAGGACAGCATTGGTCGAAGGCAGTTTACGACAGAGGTCTTCACCGAAACATTTCTGTGTAAGGTACAGACTGTGTAGGGTTGGGGTGCCAGCAGAGTGTTTCTTGCATAAACTGTGTTACCAGGTATCCTTCTTTGTAACCTCTAGGCTTTATTTACTGGTTAGGGCTGACAAAGGTGACTACATTTTGATCCTGACAACTTTGAGAGTCTCCCCAACAGTAAGCTGAACTGGGTACAGAACATCTGCTTCACAGGACATCAGCATGGGACCAGGAGGCAAGCCCAGGCTGGACCTTCTTCTGAAGGCTGCTGAGTTGCAGGAGAGCAAGCTCCAATAGTCCAACGCTGGAGCCCATTGCAATCTCCTCTCATGTCATGACTACTAATATCTCATGGGTTGAAGCATGTCATGTGACTGAGCCAAGGTTCTGGTCACCCCATGCACACTGCATACTTAAAGTCGGAGAGCAAAAATTCAGGGTAAGATGATGAAATGTTTTTTTAAAAACTTTTTATTGATTCTTTGTGAGTTTCACATCATATACCCCAATACCACTTATCTCCCATCCCTTATCTCCACTTTTGCAATGCCCCCACAAAAGAAAACAAAAATAAAAAAAAATTAAGCAAAATATAAAATACACTTTGTCATAGAAGCTGTAGTGTGTCACAGTGTGTCCCACAGTATACACTTTTGTCCACACTTCTTTACTTGCAAATGTTCAGTGGAATGAATCAGCGGTCTGGCTTCTACACTATCACTATCGGGTGATAGTTCTAGATGACACGGCATCTATTCACTTATAACTGGATTTTAGCCATGTAGTACAAGATAACTAGCCTATAACAAACAGACCAAAAGGACCAGGAACATAGATTTTGTTACCTGTTAGTGGGACACTTTGCCCTAGTGGAGCTGCCTTGTAGGCCCCCAGTGCAAGGGGAAGCTCTTAGCCCTCATATGACTGATGAACTGGAGTGGAGGGGGGCTGATATGTAGGGCACCCCATACCAGAGGAGTAGGATAGATGGGAGAAGGGTGAGAGGGTGGGAGGGTGACACTGGGAGGGGTGGAGGGAGGGGACTGTGATGGAAATGTAAATTGGAGTAATAAATAAACAGTAAAAAAAGAATCATGATGCTTTCTAGTAATTATTTTGTTAATGATGAAATTTTAATTTTCACTAAAATCATTTGTACATCATTGATATTTCTAGGAAGAAAAATGCAATTGATTATATATTTCCTTAAACTTTGGTGATTTGCTTCAAAGTCTAGCTCATTTTCATAGATCTGTATCTAAAATACAGCTTTGTCCACCCTTACTAAGTCTAGTATCTGTTATTTGATCTTTTGTTTTTTAGTATTTTTTTACATTACTCAATCTCACTCATCAAAGGATTTTATGGAAATCAGCTAGTATTTCCTATATTCTCAGACATCAGTACAACTTTTTAATGAATAAAAGACGAGTTGCTGTGTTTTCTGTATTTTTAGCAAATACGTTCAAAATTTATCATGTGGATATTTATTATGTCAGAAAATTAAGTTTCTAGAAAAATGGAAGGAGCTAGACATTAATATGTTGAGTGAAATAATCCAGACTCAGAGAAGACAAGTGTCACAGTTTCTTTCAGATGTGGAATCTAAATTAAATAAATAATTATGGAGTAGAAAGGAGACCACTTGTGGGAAAGAAAGGGAGTAGAGAAAAGGAGGACAAGAAAAGGTGTTGGGGACATGAACATGAGCTAAGCACAGTAATGTGCACATGTGAAAATGTCACAACAAGGTATGTAGGCAAAGCTCACATGTCACATTTACACTCCTGTACACATTCCCTCCAATGTGCACGTGTCAATGTGTGCATATGTGAAAATGTCACAACAAGGTATATATACAAAGCTCACACGTCACATTTACACTCCTGTACACATTCCCTCCAA
>CAJQZJ010032322.1:8276855-8295824 GCA_907164525.1 Lophiomys imhausi
CATTTACACTCCTGTACACATTCCCTCCAATGTGCATGTGTCAATGTGTGCATATGCATACATATACACACACTCTAACAGGTTTTGTTTTTGCTTTGTTTTATTTTATTTGCTGTTTTTTTGTTTGTTTGGGGTTTTTTTTTTTGGTTGCTGTTGGTTTTTATTTGTTTTGTTTTGTTTTGTTTTGTTTTGTTTTGTTTTGTTTGAGAGGAGACATTTAAAAAATATACTGGATCTGGACTCAGAAGTCCTAGAATATTGCTGAGTTAAATGAAGACATGAGTGTCTTTGTTTTGATTTTTCATGTATTCTGTGTTTATGGTGTCTGTTTATGTGTGTTTACATGTGTATGGGGACACATGTATGCATGTGTAGACCTAAGGCTGATGTTGGGTGTCATTCTCAAACTTATATTTTGAAGCAAGGTCTCTCATTTGAACCCAAACCTCACTGACTTAGCTGGTCTGGCTAGCCAGTTTGCTCCAAGGGACTTGTCTCTGAGTGCTGGTATTAGATGGACACCATCTAATCTTCATGCACATCCACCCTCTGAATTCACTGAATTCTGGCTTTACCCTCGGATTTCTTGAGATCTGGCTGGACACCTCCTGGTCATATTGGCTTGTTGCTCATGTAAATATAACATTAGGCATGGCATACATATTAATAATAACTAGCCATAGTAGATGTAAGTATGTATTTTGAATAACCATCTTCATTTTCAACTGTTCCCCTTTGTCTAACTTGTCATCCAACTTTCTTATAATTTAGTTGAAATTAGACATTGATGGAAATCAATGCCTCCGTTGGGGCATTTATCACAAGATTTCTGAACTCACAGTGCTACGCCTTCATCCTTTTCCTGAAGCATAGGGAAGTAACAATAGAACAATTCTGCCTGACAGCAGAGAGGAGTCCAGAGGTGGGTGATGATCATTTTAGGGGTATCAGAAGCAGGTAGAGAGAGGATGCACTCCCATAGAATTACTTCTCAGCGCCTGAACTGCCCCTTTGGTTGAGCCCAGGAGTTCCCCATTTTTCTGATATGGGAGCTAATTTCATGCCTTTCTAGGTGAAGGGCACTCATATGGATGAAACACATAGTTCATTGGTATAGACATTCTTATTCCCCCAGACACACATGCATGCATGCATACACTAACTCTAAATTAAACTTTTGCACAAGTCAGCCCTCTTAAAGACATCTGGGAGAATTTTCTTTCTTTCTTTTTTTTTTTTTTTTTTTTTGGGCTGGAGTAAATTCTCCTCTGAGGAGGGGGTGATGGCCTCTTTCCCTCTCTACCAAGGTGGTAAAGTTGGCTTTTCCTCTCACTAAGTTTTATAAAGCAGTGCTGGCCCCACCAAAAAGTTTTCTCATCTCCATCACTTTGTATATTGACTGTTTATTTTCATACATAAATAATACCACAGCAACCAGCTTGAACAAAACAGAGGTAGCAGCCTAGTCCCCAATTTGTCTTTTGCCTCTGATCCTTGCAAACTGCTTTCACTTCTTGTGTTTGACAAAGTGTCAAAACTGTATTTCTCTTATTTTGTGTTTAAAAAAACAAAACAACAACAACAAATAAAACACAGCATGAGCAGGACACCCAGAGGGCCACCTTCTGCATGGCCCACTCACACCGGGAGCCACTATTATGTGCAAGTATGCGGTGGACAGATGGGAGAAGAAGAGAACCGGAACAGTTTGAGCATCATGAAGAGAAGTAGAGCCCTGTTGTGAGTAGCCTGCCCTATCACCTGAGGCCATGGTGAAGTCCTAGCCTGTGCTGCCACTGAGGGCCATGTCTGGGTCCATGGCTATGGAGCAACAGGACAGACTCCTGTTGATGTCCTTGGCTCATATTACCACTAAAGAACATGAGGTTGTCCCTGGTCTGGCCAGCCACCTGGGATCACATAGATGTCCAAGGGCTATACACAGCTGGCCCTGCCCCTAACTGGCTGCTGCACTCTGAAGATCTGGCCCTACCTCCTGACAGCAGCAGTACTCACAGGAGAGCAGGCTCTGCCCCTCAGCTGGACAGCACAGTAGGGCAGGCTCTGGTGGTGTGGGTGCAGACTGAGGGCTCTGACCCTTGCCGGCTGAAGCATTGGGTAAGCTAGCTCGGGTACTGTCGGAGAGGTCTTCCTGGAGGCGTGGGTATGGAAGAGCTTGAAGGCTGACAAACTCAGCTGCCACCCAGACCCAGATCCAGGGCTTTGAGTTGGCCAACCCCAACTTCTACCTCATCTATGAAGGGCTGGAGCTTATGAAAGGGCTGGGTCCTGCAGATCCAAAACTGCAGAATCTCCATGGCATAAGGCAACAACAGGATGTTCTAGAGGAGTCTGGGTTAGCTCACTCAGGATGAACTTTTCTAGTTCTAGCCACTTGACAGCAAATTGCATTATTTCATTGTTTCTGATAGCTGAATAGTATTCCATTGCGTAAATGTACCACAGCTTTTTTATCCATTCGTTGGTTGAGGGACATCTGGGTTGTTTCCAGTTTCTAGCTATTACAAATAAAGCTTCTATGAACATAGTTGAGGAGATGTCCTTGTGGTTTGGTAAGGAATCATTTGGATGTATGCCCAGGAGTGGTATGGCTGGGTTGTGAGGTAGAACTATTCCCAGTTTTCTAAGATATCGCCAGACTGATTTCCATAGTGGTTGTACAAGTTTGCACTCCCTCCCACCAGCATTATGATTCTTAATCTTACCCATTTTTAATTTCTATTTTGTATATACTTTCATGTATATAAAACAGAACAGTGGTATATTTAAATCATATATAAATAAATACATATACAGTTTAAAGAGTTGTAGGGGTTTTTGTTTTGTTTTAATGTTTTTTTTTTTTTTTTTTTTTTTGAGACAGGGTTACTCTGTGTAGCCCTGCCTGTCCTGGAACCCTGGAGATCAGGCTGGCCTTAATTTCAGAGATCCACCTGCCTCTGCCTCCTGAGTGCTGAGATTAAAGTTGTGTACCACCATACCCAGCTAGGAATTTTTGTTGTTGTTTGTTTGTTCATTTTTATAATTTATTTTTATTTATTCTCTCATAGAATACTTCTCAAACTCACCTTTGCCTTCCTCCACTCCTTCCAGTTCCTCTCACACTTCACCTCTTCTCTCCTCTTCCCCAGATCTAATGCTCCTTCATTTTCCCCAAGAAAAGATCAGGCTTCCCAGGAACAGCAACAGAACATGAACACAGCGTAACAAGATACTGTAAGACTAGGCACAAACTCTCATGTCAAGGCTGAATGAGGCAACCTAACAAGAAGAAAAGGATCCCAAGAAGAGGCAAAAGAGCCAGAGACACCCCCCATTACCACTCTTTGAAGCCCAACAAAAACTCAACCTAAACAACCACAACATATTTGCAGAAACCCTAGTTCAGACCCATGTAGGTTCTGTGACTGCCACTTCAGTCTTTGTGAGCCCCAGTGAGTCCTGCATAGTTGATTCTGTGAGCTGTGTTCTGGTGTCCTGGAACCCTCTGGCCTCTACAATCCTTCCTCCCCCTCTTCTTTGAGATTCTCTCAGCTCTACCCAATGTTTTGTTGTGGATCTCTGCAGGTGTCCCATCAACTCGATGATGATTGGGGTAGGCATAGATCTTAAGAGTACAGCAGAACGTCATTGGGAATAATTTCATTGATTGCTTTTTTTTTTTCTTTGCCAGTCATGCTTGGTTTCATTCCAGGAGTCTTGGCCATCCAGCCTCCAGTTCCAGCCATCCAGGCAGCGCTGGGCATGGTCTCACTCCGATGGCCAGTCATTGGTTGTCCACAAGCTCTGAGCCACCATTACCTCAGCACATCTTGCAGGCAAGACAGGTGTGGGTTGAAGATTTTGTGGTTGGGTTGGTAGCCCAGTCCCACCACTGAAAGCCTTGCCTTGTTACAGAAGACGGCCTGTTCAGGCTCTGTATCCTCCATTACTAAGAGTCCTCACTGGAGTCGACCTCATAGGTTCCAGTAAGTTTCTACTATTTGTTTATTTTTTTAATAGGTTGTACCATTCAATAAGACCAAGAGCCTAGTGTGAATTAACACATTTATAGACTATAAACTCCAAATGGTCATTTTCATTCATTCAATGGATAGTCATAATACACAAATATAGTTTTAATGAGTCCTGCTTACATGTATATTCTAAAATATATTTAACTTAATGGTGATTAGATTTTGTTAACAATATGCAAACACTGTGATTTGTCCATGTCCATGGGAAAAAAAAAAGTCATCACTGGGCTAGATGAGGTGTCTGCTCTGTGGCATGCCGTGCTTTTGTATCCTGGACAGCATCCTTTCTTGAGTCAGGGAGGGTGGGATCCTGGTAGCCTCACCCCACTGAAGATTAACAGCTGAACCTCTGTTCATGGCCCTTTGGAAGTGACTTGCATGGAGCTGTTGGCCACAAAATCTCAAATGCTCTCACAGGTGCTTGGCAGTGTTACTACCTTTGTGTGTTGAAGGGCTCTCACTCTTTCTCTTGGAAAAGAGTTTCTGGGGAAATTTTTATCACGAAAACAGTTTTTATAAATTGTCTCTTGTCAAACCATTGCTATTGGCTCTGATAAGCTAAGTCCTATTGTACATAATCAGTGCTTTAAAGAACTCCCCGTGGGAAAACAGAACAGAGGCGTTTGACTGCTGCTTAAAGAGAAGTTGAAATTACTTTCTTTGTTAGAGAGAAGCAGGCACGGAACCAGCTTTCAGGATAATGGAATAGGAATTCCTTTCTCTCTGAGTAATTGTGTTGTAGGGAAAGGAAGTAGAAGGGTAGGTTCTGAGAAGATGTTCAGGTAGGTGGGGAACTAAGTCATCAGCAGTCTCTAAGGGAGGACAGGGCTCAAAGCCAAGAGCAGTTACTCTAGGCTTTACTGAGTCTAGCCTGAAGGTCCAGCGCATCATGCCAGCCCTGAAGCTGGGGAACTCAAGTGGAATTCATAATCCATAATCATAAATGGGGAATATTTAAAAGTAATAATGATTAATGATAAATAGAAACACCTTTTTCAGCTCATCTTTTCAAGTTAAAACTTTTGAGATGTATTGCACAATTCATAATTAATTATAAAGCTGTTTGCATAGACTCTGGCAAATTACTCCCCCCCTCCCAGTTCTGGGGTTCATCTCAGAGCCTCATATATTCTATTCAAATACTGCTTCAATCTCTAGACCAAAGGACATCATTTGAATCTGAGGGAAGGCACTTACCTAATACAGTATACATAATCAATACAGCATCCCCTGCTGGTTGATGGTCATACTTAATATTTTCAGGAAAAGAGCCTACAAGGTTTTTTTGTTTTGTTTTGTTTCGTTTTAATGAATCCATTGATTTATCTGTTTGTTAATTTTTGTTCCTATTCCATAAAGTGGTGGTGATTTTTAAAATTCAAGGTTGCTTAATTTAGCAGATCTCTACTGAGCATCTAGTTGGTAATTGGCACTACTAGAGGAGGGGGTAGGGACATGAATGATCCACCAGTATTCTGGCTAGTTTTTATGGTCCACTTGACACAACCTGGAGTAATTTGGTCCAAGTACCCATGCTTACTTACCTGGTCAAGGTCACCTGATAAGGCTTCGAGGAATTAAATCAGGATAGTTGGAGGAATCACAGCAAAACTTAAGCTATGACGATTTTATTAAGAGCAATCAAACTTCTTACACATTTATCAGAAGCAAAGTATAATGGCAATTGCCAGAATCAATACAGTAGTAGTTACCAGGATACAATGAAGCTTGCAAGCTATACAGGGTATACAGATTAATGTCTAAGCCCAATGTAATGACCTGTCAAGCTTCCATGCTTCCTTGACTACTAAGGAAACATATAGAGAAAGACAAAATGTCCTGAATACCTCTCTACCTGAGGGAGTTGCATCTGTCTCTCAGGAACTGGAAGGCACATGGTGCCCCAGGAGCCATGGACTCTAACCTAAAAAATTTATAATGCATGCCACTCAAGGCAGCTAGGCCAAGCCAACTCCATGGTTCCCTGAACCCTGGGAATAAGGAACCTCAATTGAAGAATCACCTCAATCATATAGGCCTTTAGCAACATCTGTAAATGATGGTCTTGACCAATGATTGATGTGGGAGCTGTACCATCCCTAGGCGGGTGGGCCTGAGCTGTATAAGAAAGGTAGCTGAGCTTGAGTCAGAGAGTAAGCCAGTAAGCAGCATTCTTGCCTTGACCTCCCTCAGTAATGATCTGTGACCTGGATGTGAATCTGAAATAGACTGTTTCCTCCCCAAGTTGCTTTTGGCCATGGCGTTTTTCACAACAGCAGAAAGCAGACTAGAACACTCAGTGGGCTGTGCTTTTATGGTGCTCAAACTCTGAGTGAGGAGCCAGGTAATAAAAGACTTACCTAGTATTGCTAAGTGCCACATGAAAATCAAACAGGACAAGGTGGCGTGGAGTGACTGGAAGAAGCATTTGGGAATGTCTCTTTCAGAAGTTGGCATTTGTACTAAAAGAGAAAACAGAATTCCGTTTCACACAGACCTGAGAAAAAAGCATTCTACGCAGAGGAAACACCAAATACAAAAACCCTAAAGTGAACACAACCATTTACAGCAAGGTAAAAGAGACATGAAAAACAGATTAATTCAGGGAGAGAAGAAGGTCCTAGAATATGCAGGGTTATTTTTTACTTTACTTTTAATATGGGAACTTGTCTTTAATAAATGATTAATTTAAACTTTATTCTAAGTGCAATGGGAAGCTGTGAGAAACAAAAACAAACCAAGAAGCACAGTATTTTGCAGTTCTCTACTAGCGTTGAGGACTGCTTTCTTTTTTTTTTTTTTTTTTTTTTTTTTTGGTTTTTTGAGACAGGGTTTCTCTGTGTAACAGCCCTGGCTGTCCTGGACTTGCTTTGTAGACCAGGCTGGCCTCGAACTCACAGAGATCCGCCTGCCTCTGCCTCCCAAGCGCTGGGATTAAAGGCGTGCGCCACAACGCCCGGCTAGAGGACTGCTTTCTGATCTCTGCAGTCTATGCTAACCTTACAACTTGCCTTGACCTCAGAACAAGGCAGGAATGATGGTTTAATTCCAAAGTCTCACCCCCAAGGGTCACTGCAGCTTCCACCTTTACCTTACCGGAGCATGTCTGCCACTATGTAAGAAATCCCAGAGAGCATTAACTAAGTGGAAGGCGACCATGTAGTCAAACCCTTACCAATAATCTAGCCAAGCACCAAACTCCTGAATTTGTGAACTGGGTAACCAGGACGAGTCAGACCACCTGCAGTCAGAACCGCAGCCATGTGTGCGAACACAGGCAAGACCAGTAGAAGAACTGCCAAATGCCACCTGTAGCTGTAACCTGCAAGATTATAATGGTTTTAGAACATTAAATTTTAAGGTGCTTTGTTGCATAGCAATAGGTTCCTGAAACAGAAACCACAGGAAAATTTTAATCCTAGAAGTAATATGATGTAATTTACATCTTGAAAGATCACTTTGGCAGGCTGTACTCAGAGAAACGTTGGAAACCCACAGTGGCTAGAAATAGCAGGACTTCAACCAAAACACTTTTCTGAATGAGCTACGTTGTCCAGGGACTGGATAGAATGTTCTCTATCAGCAGTGAGTTTTGTCATAGAACATGTATCTCATAGCAAGTGGTCTCTCAATAGCAAAGATGAACTGACAGGATTTAATTTCTGAGTAGACATGAGTTTCCTAAAGCCTGGGAAAGGCTTGCTTCACTTACTGAAATTCCCCCTGCAGACCGAAGGCATTTCTGTGGCAGCTGGTGCTCTAACAGAACACAGGGCCATCATGAAGAAGGATCGGCCATTGGTTTCTGATGCCAGCCAAATGGAGCATTAGCTCCTGATCCTACCTGTCTGCCAAATACATATAACTTTTGATACAGTATTGCTCAAGTACATTAAAGAAGACCAGAGGAGGGAAATGCAGGGTTTACAATTTGGAAGACAATGTTGTTAAAATGTCACTCTTCCTCAAACAGAAATCTGCATTCTATGAAATGCCAACCAAAATCCCACAGAACTTTTTACTTTTTTAGTAATTGACATGTTCATTCCCAAATGCATATGAAAATGTATTCAGGATAGAACAGTAATCTTCAAAAACAATAAAAATAGTTGGGGAATTTTATGGATTTAGATTTCAGGACATAGTTATAACAGTAACCCAATTAGGTAAGTTTTGTATAAGGATAAGTAAATATATCATTGGAACACAACAAAGAGGAAGGAAATTGCATACACAGGCAATTGTCTTTAACAAAGATGTCAGAACTATTCAATCAGAAGAAAAATGTCTTTAGCAAGCATACTCTAACAACTGAACTTTAATAAAAAATGTTGGCCTTTACTTTACATTATATACCAAAAGTACATTCCAAATGAATCATAAACCTAAGCAGAAAACCTCAGGCCACAAAGCTTCCAGAAGACAATGTTCTAAGAAAAGTGTATATTTAGGCACAAAAAACCAAAACAATAACCATAAAAATCAGTATATGTGTTCATATAAGATACCATTTTAAAAATTAAAAAAGGAAGGCACAGGTTACTTGATGAAAACTTTTAAATTCAGATTATATAAGGGATGCCTGCATCTCGACAATTGTAGATATTCAGTTTTTCTTAATGGTGTGATGAGGGTGATAGTGGCTGCAAATAAATATTTCACAAAGGAAAATGTCCCAAAACAACATGAGAACTGCTCCACAACCTTAGTTATCAAGACAACAATGAAAATCCCAATAAGATTTCATTCCCCACAAACCAGAATGGCTTAATTTAAGAAGTCTGAGTAAATGATAGAAAAGATGCAGAACAACCCCTAAACATTTTGGTGTGGATTTGAAATGTTTCAAGCACTTCAGAAACCTATGGGGCAGTTTTCAATTAAGCCTATCCTGTGGGGAAGTCCTCCGCAATATTTTTCTTCTATATATTTACCTAAGAGAAATTAAAACACATATTCACAAAAGACTAACACAAAAAATTTTCATAGTAGCTCATAATAGTCAAAGTGATAAGACTCTTGTGTGTTCATCAGTAGCAGAATAGACAGACGACAAGACACCACAAAATATTCTTAGAATAACATATTCTCCAATATAGGAATGCTAACGGACAGTCTACCAATGGCATGGGTAAACCTCAGAGACATTATGATGAGAAGTAGCCAAACACGGAAAAAATTTTTGTGTAGCTCATAATAGTTCAAAGTGATAAGACTCTTGAGTGTTCATCAGTAGCAGAATAGATAGACAAGACACTGCAAAATATTCTTAGAATAATATATTCTCCAATAGAGGAATGCTAACGGACAATCCACCAATGGCATGGGCCAAATATCTAAGGTGGTGTGCATCAGAATATCACAGATGTCCTGTTAGAGGGTTTCTTACTTAGGGTTTTAGTTGCTGTAAAAAGACACCATGACCAGAGCAACTCTTATAAAGGAAAAATTTGACTGGGGTTGCCTTACAGTTCCCATCATTATCATCGTGGTGGGAAGCATGGAGACACGCAGGCAGCCACGGTGTTGAAGAAAGAGTTGAGAGTTACACATTTTGATCTGCAGGCAACAGAAGTAAAAGTAAGCTGCTAGACCTAGCAGTAGGTTTTTTTCACAGAGTAGATATTTCACAGAGGAAAATATCCCAAAACAACATGAGAACTGTTCAGCAACCTACACTTGGACTATATAGTTTGTGCTAGGGCAGGGATATGCCCATCACTTGTTGCCTCTACCCCACTCTCACCTACTTCTTCTCTCAGCTCTGTCTGCAGGTGATACAATGACCTTATCTTTTTTGCCTACATGGTAAATATGAGGAGCAGCCCTCACTCTGGCCTGGCCTTGAAACCTCTAGATTTGATACCTTTTCTTTTTGCTTTCTCTAAACATGTCTGTCTTGTCTGGACCCGGTTCCGCGTGGGTGGGTTCCAGCCTCCTCTTGGCAGCTGGTTTTTATTTAGGTTTTGCTACAAATGAGCAGACTTTCCAAGCAGCAGACTTCTCCATCTCGGGTGGGCCTACTTTGTCTTCTTGACAGTCCCTCTAGGAATGAAGGCTTGTTTGTGTGGGGAAAGAGTTGTCTCAATCACTGGGAAACAAGAGAATCAGAGTGAAGTGATTCATAGTTAAAGCAAAAGGTACCAAGATTAAGTAAGAGAAAGTGAGAAGAGAAACATATGGGACTCCTAAACCTTCACTGTACCAACTAGGGACCAAGTATGCAAATACATGAGCCTAATGGAGACACTCTCATTCAAACCACCACACTGCCCATGTCAAACACTTTTTTAAATAAATATTTGTATCTTTTATTTCTTTAGAAGATGGATTGCAATATAATATAGACCAACCATTCATACTTAATTGAATAAGTATATTATAAAAAATAATAATGATGCAAGGGAGAAGAAAGCTTGTGTGAAATGCTCTGGGAGTCCAACACCAGCCCAAAGGGGCAG
The DNA here is from genome assembly GCA_907164525.1 of Lophiomys imhausi. NCBI lineage: Eukaryota > Metazoa > Chordata > Mammalia > Rodentia > Muridae > Lophiomys > Lophiomys imhausi. The sequence goes on from CAJQZJ010032322.1 coordinate 8,287,354, forward strand.
AAGAGAAGCCTGACAGTAGCACTGGGTCTATGAGGTTTGTACCAAGTTAAGAAAATGTGAAAAAAATAATAATAAATGAGTAACTAGTATGATGGAAGCTTGGAAGTTGCAATGATGAGAAGATAGGAGTGTGTGTGGCTGGAGTCCGAACTGATGGAAGACTGGTAAGAAGAAGGGAGTGGCAACCAGATGAGTCTAAGTAGGAAGGCCATGTGTACTGCTTTGGAATGATTAGACTATCTTCAGGGGATGGCATGTTCACAGTGAGAGGAAAGGCAGTAGATAAGGTGAGTTATAGACCCATCTGCAACAGTATGGCTTGGAGGACTCAAGACAGGGAAGAGGTTTAAAACAGGGAACAATGAGTACTACAACTTCATAGAGGCAATTTCCCATTCTAGACTAAGACAGGGACAGGGTATCTGGACTGGAGAGAATCCACCATTAAGACTCCATTATAGGGAGAGCTAGAGAGATGGCTCCAAGCTTAAGAGCACTTGCCTTCTCTTTCAAAGAACCTGGGTTTGATTCCTGGCACCCATGTGGCTAATAACTGTCTGTAATTCCAGTTGCAGGGCATCTGATGTCTTCTGCATGCATGTGGTACAGGTAGACAAAAAAAAAAAAAAACTCATACACATAAAAAAAAAGAAAAAGAAATAATCTTTAAAGATTCCATTGGGGATCTAGAGTCAACAGGATTTATTGTTCAAATAGGATGTGTGAGTTGTCAAGGTTGTAACCTTTAGCATGTAAGTAGACCTTTGCTCCATGAATTAAAATCTAAAGCAAATAAAGAGGAGCAGGATGTTATGGATATTGTAACTTCACCTTCACCTATAAGAAGCTGTGGATCTGAGACTCCAGTGTTAATCCTGAGATTCGCAAGACAAAAACCAGTTCCACAATTTTGAGGCAAATTTGAAGCCAGCTTTAATTAAATACTGACCAGAATGGACTTTGCTAGGACCGCTCCATGGAATTCCCAGCTGAGTGGCCCCAAGACATGTGTTGTAATGGGCTTTTAAGGACAAAACCATATGACCACCATATTTTCTCGTGTGGCTTTGTTATTTTCCAACAACTAAAACTCCCAGCATCCTAGGAAGTTGCCTGGTCCTTGGTCCAGTAGGGAATACAGGTTAACTTTAACTTTGGGTCTTACAAAGCCAGCTTAGGAGATCCTGAGTTACAATGCAATCCAACTTCGAAGGATGATTCCATGTTCCCTTCCCATTTCTATCCCATTTCCAGCTTCTAGCCAATAGCCACCTGAAGAATAGGCAAATGTGAGTGATCTTTATATCTAAACTTTTAATCACCTAGTATCTGGGGAGACAGGCATAATAAAGTCTTACAACCTTTCCAAAGCATTATTGTCCCCAATATGAAGCTTCAACATGGTTCATGAATGTGTGTTGATCAGTAATGATCAGTATCTTGTCACTTTGTAGACAATCCCCAGCCACAATAATGCCAAGCAAGCAGCTAATGCTGGCTCCCAGTGTCAAAGAAAGAGTGAATTTAATCCTATAAATGATTTAATATCATATTTTTGAAATATTAATGGATGATCTTTCTCCCATCTCCTGTCAGGCAAGTGACTCTACCCCATCCTCCACTGGGGCAGCAGAGCACTCAACAAGGCAAGTGATAGGACAGTCAGAAGCAAGAAAGGAAGAGAAGAAGCAAACAAATGATGACAATAAAAGCAGCCAAGGATTACTTCAGACTTTCAAGTTTTAAAAAACTAGGCTTTCAGAAATAAAATAAGGACCATATCTTGGAAGAAAAGCCTATTAATAAATTAAAGTTTCCTGAGCTCAAAAGTGACATGCAAGAAAGCATGTGAGTAAATTATGAAATTATGAGGGTCTTTTTATTAGTAGGTTTCTCTTTCTTTCTTTCTTTTTTTTTTTGAGACAGGATTTCTCTTTGTAACAGAATCCTGGCTGTCCTGGACTCACTTTGTAGACCAGGCTGGCCTCAAACTCATAGAGATCTGCCTGCCTCTGCTTCCCAAGTGCTGGGATTACAGACATGTGCTGGGGCTAGAGAGATGGCTCAGTGGTTAAGAGCACTGGCTGTTCTTCCAAAGGACCCAGGTTCAAATCCCAGCACCATATGGCAGTTCACAGCCGTCTGTAATGGCAGGGCATAGTGGCACACGCCTTTAATCCCAGCACTTAGGAGGCAGAGGCAGGTGGATCTCTGTGAGTTCAAGGCCAGACTGGTCTAAAAAAAAAAAAAAAAAAGACATGTGCCACCATACCCAGCTATTAGTAGGTTTCTAAGAGAGGAAGAAAATCAATTTGAGATCTTGTTAAAGAATTTTCCCACTTCAACTCTTGCCCCCTAGCAAATTTGGCCCCTTCTCCAATAATCTCCAATGATCTCCAATCTGAGATTAGCTTATTCCCTCAACAATCACTGTTCACCACTTCTGCCAGCCAGGCAAAATGGATGGTTGAAATGGGAATCCCAAAATAAAGCAGAGACAGAACCCCATGCCTCACACCTCTGTGCCTTTCTCCCTTTCTTTCCTCATACCCAGTCACCCTCTCTGTCCACAGGGTTGATCATCACTACATTTCTGCCTCACTTTCAGGTGTTCTTGCAGATACCCTGGCCGAAACTAACCCAGGTCCAGACCTCTTCCTGTAGGTAGCCTACTGAGTCAAGTGTGCTGGGGTGAACTAGTGACTTCCTTGTCCCTAATGGGGCTTCTGGAGTATTGTTAAGAGCCATAAGTTTTCAAATGCTGGGAAGTTGAGTTCCTAAACAACTCTAAGCAACATCACCCCAACCTCAGATTTCCTGCCTATTCCCCATTAGCAACTTCTCCCTCTTGACCTACAAGAAGGTAGAATTAACAGGTGAGGTGCGCTGGCACCAACATGTCTCTGGTAGGTGGAAGGTTGATGGAGAGCTGCTCTTTCCTGTTTTTACTTAAAGCAAGGATTTACTCGGATGCACTAGCAGGACAGTTCAGTTAAGAGATAAATAATGAACTAGGAGAAGCTTTGAAGCTGGATTTCCATGCTGCTCCATTCTTTATTAACTCACCAATTTACATCCCAGCCTCCATTCCCACTACCAGGAGAACAGTTAACACTGTATTCAAGATTGCAGTGAGGATTACATGAGACAATGCACCTGGTGTGTTCACCTCTATAGCTAATGTCTTGCCCATTTTTAAGAAGTTGGTGGTAAAGCATGTTGCAACCCACACATAATTCCACTCCCTCCTTCAAAGCTGTGTAGTTTCTTAGCAGTGCTCAATTTTCTCCACGTGACCTGTAGAACCCTATCATTGTTTTCATGGTGGTTCAGTTCACACTTCTGTAAACCTGAGGAACAGCTAAGAGTGGATGAACAGCGTGGGATTTGATTCCTTATCTGGGAGCTTTGCCCAAATGGAAACTAACCAGACTCTGGAAGAAAATGAGAAGCAACTGTGAACAGCCACAGTTGATATGCAGTCATCACGTGGTTGCCAACTAAATGCCCCTGCGTTTGGTTAGTTCCATAACTTTGAAATCAGAGATTAATTCAAATCCTAGCTCTATTAATTAGGCATTGTGTGGTCTTGGAACAGGTCAACTTTTTGAAGTTTGGTTTCTTACATTTAAATTTAGATAACAGAGCATAAGAAGATTAAGGATTATATTCTCATGCCATAGAAGCTCTTTAGTAACTTGGGCTATTACTACTTCTGTATACTCCAGGCTCCTCTAGCCTTGTTGAGAGTGATGCTAATGGCCAGCATCACAATAGCACAATTATAAATAAGCTTGCTTCCCTAATCACTGAACCAGCAAGTTCATGCAGCTAAGAGAAAGCCAGCAGGCAGCTGTGCCTCTCAGCCCTGGCTGCACATTAGAATCACAGAGGGAGCTCTTCAACCTCCAGTGCCCTCCCCACACCCTGGACCAATTAGGCCAGGCTCGGGAGGAGGGGCTCTGTGTCCAGTATCAGAATTTGTAATGCTTCCCTGGTGATACCAATATGCCCTCAAGGCTGGGAAACTCTGGGCTGTTTCTCCAACACTAATGTGCATATTTAACACCTAGGAGACTTATTAAAATGCAGAGCCTGATTGAGAAGGCCTGGGATGGGGCCAAGATTCTGAATTTCTAATGAGCTTCTAGGTGATGTAAAGGCTAAAGAAGACTTACTTTCCTTATCAAGATAAAACAACCACTAGTCTTGTATTTGGGGAAAGAGCAGAAAAATTGTAAAATGAAGCATTGAATTCCAAAAACCAAGTGGCCTGGGTACCATTTTAAAAAGAGGTGGGTAGCCCTGAGCTTATGAGCAACATCCTGGAATATCACTACACTGCAACAATGGTTGGGTTAATGGTCAAAGTTAGGATCCCGAGTGAAGGTGAACTTTTGAACTACTTATTTATTATTATATTAATGTCCCTATACACCTTCCAACCCACCAACCTGTGGTACGAAAGAAAGGATATTATCAGAAACAGAGTGTAGACCTCTTTAGTCGTTGGTCCTCCAGCCAAATCAGCATACCTGGCAACAGGTACAGTAAGCAACAGGAACACAGCAATCAGTAACAATAGGAACACAGTTAACCAGGAAACCAGCAGCAGTTTTGGGGAGTAAGGACAGCTGAAGAAAGAGCAGCTCCCTTGGCCACAAACAGGGCCCAACCTAGGCTCAGTGGACCAAGATGGGCAGCAAGTCTTGACAACAGCAAAATTCAGCCAAGCATTCTCTGGAGTATTTCAAAGTGAAGCAGTGATGAGAAGCGATGCCAACCAAAAGCCTCCCCAATGTTTCTGGGGTTTCTATTTCTACCTCCAGCAAAACCCACACCAGGATGTTTTCTAATTGGCCAACCTTATGGTATTGAGCAAGATCATTGCTATCCAAGGAGTCACTCCATCGAAGGGTGTAAACATGTTCCCCACACGGGACAGTTTCTGGCTGGCAAAACATCACGTGTTCTTCCATCAGGATGTTTTGCATGCCTCATGAGTCTGTTTTACATCAGTGGACAAAGAACCCCCACATCCCATATTTGAGACCAAAACAAAAAACACATTCATCAATACAACTTTGTTTCTAAAGAAATCAAAACTTCCACCACACCCAAGTCTCTGAGAAAATTATACTTTCACAGCATAGTGGTGTTTTTCTTAGTCAGCTTGGGTTGCTACAAGAAGGTACCCCAGATGGCTTATTAATGCCAAGAACATATTTACTGTGGTTCTGCAGGCTGAAGTCTGAGATAAGAGAGCCATAGAGTAAGGTTCCTATGGGGACCTTCTAGCTCGCAGGCTCGTGGCTCCCGTTTTGTCCTTACAATGAAACAGGACAAGAATGTTTTCTAATTTTCCCTTCATAAGGGCACTAATCCCATTTAGGAAGTGGGTCCTTCCATGACCTAATTATGTCCCAAACACTCCACCTCCTAATACTCTCACTTTAAGGATCAAAATGTCCTTATTCATTCATCAACATTTATCCCATTACAGTATTAAACATTTTGGGGACTAATAATAAAATTTATCTCCAATTGTAAGTGGTAAGTTATAGGCAGCTCCTTATATGAGAAAAAAATCAACATTACTACTCAGACACATGACCTTCAGTTCAGAAACCTGACAAGACAGTGTGATTGTTTCCCATTATTCACACTCCAATCTTCATAAAAGAATCACACCTTTTACTTCTTCGACACTGTGGCTGGCAGTCATTTTATTTTATTTTTTAACCAATAGTTTGAGGAGGTGCAACATGCCACAGGCCATTTCCAAGCAGAAGTCTGGAGGAGAGGGCTGACATGTGGCTCTTTTCTTTTCTTCTGACTCAAATAGGAGCAGATTTTTAATCCTGGCTTTCCAAATGAAGGAGACATTGTCTGGAAATCCTGCTGATAGGGTCGAAGTCTGGCATTACCGGAAAGCCCCTGAGCTTGGTGCACAATGACATACTCCTTTTGTCAGCAAGGTCTCCCCTTCTCTACCTGGTGGTTACTGGACTGCCAGACCCCACACCCTCTATCTGAGGAATGTCACATAGCCCCCAGGGAAACCACAGGTCCAACCTTTTTTCCTGATAAGAAAACCTTTCAGCAGCACCTGGGATTCCTGGAATTACCTCCACATGTTAATGATATATTTTAGTATCTTACCCTTCTGCCAATGACCTTTACCCACCCTGGATATTCCTACCCTCTTCCCAGAATTCTATATAAGCTTCCTTAATGCCAATAAGGTTGATCTGCCTCTCTGCAGCTGGTCCCCAGGTCATCTTAATCTGTCTACTCACCGATCTTAACCCTGTTCCCCATCTTCTGCTGCCCTCCACCACATTCACTGGTGGCCAACAGTCACGGGAAAAGGGAAGACCCGCTTGGCACACACAAGGGGGCAGAGCAAAGTTTATATCTGACAAGTGATGCTTCATCCTGATTGTCACCCTAATTGGCTTGAGAAAGTCCTAGAAGATAAACAAAGCAGTCACCTAGGGTGTGTCTGTAATGTAAGGTCTATAATGTTTTTCACAGAGGATTAACTAAGGTTGAAAGGCCTGTCCTCCATGTGGACGGCACCATCCCATAGGCTGGGGGAGGGATGCAGATAGGAAAAAGAATCCAGCACTGGGGGGGACGGGTTGATGTTCACTTTTAATCCAAACATTTGGCGGATAGAGGCAGGCAGATATTAGGGAGTTTGAGGCCAGCTTGGTCTAAATAGTGAGTTCCAGGCAGCCTGGGCTATAGAGTGAGACTTTGTTTCAAAAAAAAAAAAGGAAAAGAAAGACCATCCAGCACAGACATGATGTTCCCCCCCCCCTTCTTCATTTCTTCCCCCTGCCTCCTCTCTCACTCGGGATACCATGCTTTCTATGAAATAAACTGCTCTGCCATGATGGTAAGAAATCACTAAAACCATAAGCAATACATGTGCTCCCCTTAACCCACTTTTGTCACAACAGCAAGAAGTCTAACACACTTGTAAGGAAGTAAGAAAGAAGCACCCGGTCCCCATGGTGTAACCTGGTGAAATCTAGCTAATACACAAACAATGAGATGAAGGTTGCTGCATGGGGGTAGGGAGGTGGCACAGCACAGATGCCACCAGCCTTAAAAGTGGATCAACTTAAAAGACCCCAAGGACTCTATCTACAGAAGGTGAAGAGAATGAGAGTCAGAAAGACCCTAGTAAGAGTTGGGGGTTGCTTGTAGAAAATGTTCTCTTTGATTTGAAGGAAGGACCTAGCAAGACAATATGGAAAAGAATGCAGGTACGTGTGGAAGCAACTAGTGAACAATCCTCAGGGATGTAGATCTGAAGCCTAAGCTTGGAGTTAAAGTAGAGGAGGCTAAATGGTATGAAAATGGCTACATCTTTGATGAACTGACCCAGCTGTTTCCTTGGACACTGAGTTTTTGAGGTGCTTTTATGGTCTCCAAGGAGAAAGGACTTGAGGGCACTTCAGTTCTTTCTCATTAGTCCCTCTTTGCTTTTGAGACTTCCTTAATACCTGAGGAGCACAGGTTCATGACTGACCAGATCCCAAGGTACTGATTTCATTACTTCCTTCTTGTTTCTCTGTTTCCATCCTTGATGATGTTGATGGGTGTAGTTTAAGGATGTAATATTCTAGCTTAGGGAAAGGAAGATATCCTAGGATCTAATGAAGCTCACTCAAACTCTGCCCTGGTGAGCAAAAGCCCCAGGTGTCATGAAGTATGACTGCTTAATTCAGCATTGCCTGTGCTCCCTTGGAGAGTTCTCTTGCAAGGAGAAGTAATTATTGGAGGCATGTTTCAAGTATTCCTGGGTCCTCTGGCCAAGTCTTTATCTGTAATTAACACCATTTCAATACTAAATCTCTCTATAATGTCTAACACTTCCTGTCTCGTGTCTGCAGTCTCTGTAACTATCAATTGATAGAGATATTGTCAACCCCAGTAAAGTCTTGAATAAAGAACTGCACTTGGTGTCTTTTTAAGTACTCTGATTAAGCCCATGGAGGGATTATTCTCTCAAACTTCCTCATCAGTTTATCAGCATCCAAATGGGAACAAAAGATGCAAAAACATCTAAATGCAGCTCAGCTGTTCTACACGGAAACATGGTAGAACCAAAACACAGGAAGTAGAAGTGATAGGAAAAGGTCAAGGGTGAAGAAAAGTCAAAGTCTCAAACAAGAAAGACAGAAAGTGAAGTCATGACTTTAGAGTCTTCCTCCACCTTTTTAATTTCATCACTCCCTCATCTGGTGAAGTAACCACTTTTGGCTTGGCAAGAAGAATGTTTCTGTCACAAACAGTCTTAGAAAGCTTTTTCCTCTCTTTTCTCTGCATGCGAATCCATTACAAGGCTTGAGGCCATCTCTCTGCTCTAGAGAAAAAGAAAAGTATTTACAAAGAAGGCAAAAGGATGTTCACACACACACACACACACACACACACACACACACACACACACACAC
>CAJQZJ010032322.1:8295834-8334517 GCA_907164525.1 Lophiomys imhausi
CACACACACACACACACACACACACACACACACACACACACACACACCAGAAGGCCAATTAAAGCTTTCAACGGGGAAGAGTTTTGTGAGCCTGTTTCTGTCAGAAATATAAAAGCTTGGCCATTAAACCAGCTCTCCTGAGATGAGGAAGCAGACTTGACTCATATGATAGGAGAACTGAGGAGCCCACTGGAATTTAGCAGCCTGTGACTCTCCTCCGCCATCATGTTCCAGACCTCAGTCATGGGAGTGCCAGCAGCAGCCCAATGGAAGCACACTTCTTCCATTCGAGCAAAGATCTTTGATGACCCATAGCAATCATGAGATGTTACAGCCCTAATCTGTCTCCACTTACTGAACTGCTTGTCTAGGCCTCTGCATTTCTCCTTTGGTGTGTTTCTTTCCTTTTTATCCTGACTCGTTGAAAAATAGAATCCTTTCATTTCCTCTTAGTCACTTCCATTTTAACATTAACAAGAGTTTGTCCTCTGATTTAAATCCTACCTCCAAAATGAGGTCAGCACAGGGGTGCCTTGTAGATGCCCCAGCAGGAGTGGGGGTGGGGCAGAGCTGTGCTAGCAGGCTGGAAGGATGAAGAGAATAACCCCAGAGCTGAGCTTGAAAGGAGGAGACCACCACAGTGCACTTAGGTGCTGGGGGCAGTGGGCACTGGGATAGAAGGCTGGACTGCCATCTCATTCCAGCGGAGCAGCCACTGTTAGGACAGAGTCAGCAAGAAAGAATCAACCCTGTTTTCTGATGTTTGTTAATGTTGACGGCTATCAAGCCACCCTTCCCTATTCTCCCACATATCTGCCTCTTGTCTGCATTTAGACATTCTAGTAATAAAGTCTGGGTGCTCTGTTCTTTCGTGAGGAGAATAGATTCAGGAAGAGAAAGGGGGACCAGGCTTGCTGGGAACTATCAGCTGGCCCCATCCCTGATCCACAAGAGAAACACTGAGCCTTCCTTTCACGATTCTCACAAGACATTTCAGAGTTACTTGAAGGGCTGACACTACCGTCCCTCAGAGACTGAAATTATATAATTCAAGCATCTTTTATTGTAGGTGTTAGTGATATCAGCAGATAAATATCTGAGCCAATTTTTAAGAAACAAAACTATACATTTATTTAGTGAGTGAGTGTGTGTGTGTGTGTGTGTGTGTGTGTGTACAATGAAAACAAAACAACAACAAACCATCTGGAGGTATCGCCATCCCAGATTTCAAGCTGTACTACAGAGCAATGGTAATAAAAACAGCATGGTACTGGTATAGAAACAGACCAGTGGATCAATGGAATTGAATTGAAGACCAAGAAATGAACCCACACACCTATGGTCTCTTAATTTTTAACAAAGAAGCCAAAACCGTACAATGGAAAAAGGACAGCATCTTCAACAAATGGTGCTGGTCTAACTGGATGTAGACATGTAAAAGAATGAAATTAGACCCATACTTATCACCTTGTACAAAACTTAATTCCAAGTGGATCAAAGACACTAACATAAGGCCTGACACACTAAATCTATTAGAAGAGAAAGTGGGTAAAACCATTGAACTCATCGGTACAGGTGACAGCTTCCTGAACAGAACACCAACAGCTCAGGATCTAAGACCAACAATCAATAAATGGGACCTCATGAAACTGAAAAGCTTCTGTAAGGCAAAAGACTGTCATTCGAACAAAAACGGCAACCTACAGATTGGGAAAAAATCTTCACCAACCCCACCCACATCTGACAGAGGGCTAATATCCAAAATTTACAAAGAACTCAAGAAATTAAATGCCAAGAAACCAAATAATCCAATCAAAAAATGGGGAACAGCTAGAGAATTTAAAAAGGAGGAATCCCTAATTGCTGAGAGACACTTGAAGAAATGCTCAGCATCCTTAATCATCAGAGAAATGCAACTCAAGATGACTCTGAGATTCCATCTCACACCTGTCAGAATGGCTAAGATCAAAAACTCAAATGATAGCACATGCTGGTAAGGTTGTGGAGAAAGGGGAAGCCTCCTCCATTGCTGGTGGGAGTGCAAGCTTGTACAACCACTGTGGAAATCAGTCTGGCAATATCTTAGAAAACGTGGAATAGCTCTACCTCAAGACCTAGCCATACCACTTCTGGGTATACATCCAAATGATTCCTCACCAAACCACAAGAATATTTCCTCATCTATGTTCATAGCAGCTTTACTTGTAATAGCTAGAAACTGGAAACAACTCAGATGTCCCTCAACTCAGGAATGGATAAAAAAACTGTGGTACATCTACACAATGGAATACTACTCAGCCATCAGACACAATGAAATCATGCAATTTGCAGCCAAATGGATGGAACTAGAGAAGCTCATTCTGAGCGAGCTAACCTAGACTCAGAAGGAAGCACATGGCATCTATTCGCTTATAATTGCATTTTAACCATATAGTACAGGATAACTATACTACAACTAATGTACCCAAAGGGAACAGGAACATAGACTTTGTTACCTGTCAATGGGACACTTTGCCCTAGTGGTGCTGCCTTGTAGGCCCCCAGTGTGTGAGGAGGCTCTTGGCCCTCATATGACTGCTGAACTGGGGCGGGAGACTGATATGTAGGGACACCCCACTGCAGAGGAGTGGGATGGAAGGAATAGGGGGTAGAGGGTGGAAGGACAGGACTGGGAGGGGTGGAAAGAGGGCACTGTGATGAGGATGAAACCTGAAGTAATAAATAAACATTTAAAAAAAGAGTTTCTATTGTTATGGAGTCTCTTCACAGCAATAGAAACCTAAACTAAGACACTCCCACAAATTAGACTCTACAAAACTCATCTACTGTAACATACAAACCATGAACTGGGAGCATTGGCAATGGTTCTAGGGCTCTGGTTAACTACCATTGTATATTTCACCAATTCTGACCCATTCCAGCACTCACAGTGTCTTCAGTTTCTATTTCTCTCTCTGCCTCCCATTTTTATTTTCTGGGCTCACAGTTTAATGACCTGGCATGGATATGAGAATCTGACTTGAAGTTCTATTTCCTCTTATTTCATCTAAAATTTGGTATTTGTTTTTTTTTTTGTTTTGTTTTGTTTTGTTTTGTTTTGTTTTGTTTGCTACTGCACATCAAGGCTTTAATTAATTCTTCTATAAGCACATACACACACATACAAACATATACCCCCCCAAAGGTAATTGTGTATGAATTAGATAGATAGGTGGATAGATAAATAGATAGATGTTTTATTGTTGTTTGTTTTTCAAAAAAGAAAAAGAAAAAAAAGAATACTTGGCCCACTACTGTGCCTGTTTGACAGTTAGTTAAGAATTTGTGGTTAGCTGAGAATTGTGGGGTTGAAACTATGAGATTTTATGTCTATCATAAACCAGCACAAAATGTGAAACAGCAGAGAGAGTGAAGTGGAATTTCCAGGTCAAGCTTTGCCACTCTCTCTGTCTTCATTTTTCTAGGCCTCAGTTTTCTTATCTGTAAGTTGGTGAGTTTATATCAGACTCTAGTGTTCTTCCAACATTAAATTTATAGTGAATCTCCTAGACAGGGTATCTAAGCTGTGTTGTGGTAACTGTGAATTTCAGTGGTTTAGGGCTTAAAGTTTATTTCTCACTCATAAAACCTACTGTTGTGGATTTTCTTCTACATTCAGACTGACAGAGACCTCCCTCCTCTTATAGCTAGCTATTCCTTCTAGATGACATGGCCTCAGAGTCTTTGCAGCAATCAGAAGAGAGATTTAAAGTTCAAGCAATCATTTGTAAATGCTCTGCCCCAGGTGTGAAATGCATTACTCCCACTCACAGCCCCTTGACAGCACGGTCTAACTGTAAAAGGGTGGGGCGATGAGGAAGAATATATGGACATTCAGCACCTTAGACCAAGGTCATATGCTCACATCATGTCTGTCCTGTTTAGAATAACACAGACATTTTCCAGTGGCCACAGACAGTATCTTCAAGCATGAGATGCCATCTTGCAGAAATGGCTAACAAACATACTAGAAAGTATGGCTCTAAGCAAATAGCCACTAAGAAAAAAGCAACTTGAACACAAGGTCTAATAGTGGGAGCATCTATTTCAAATTTAACTAGAAGTGAGGTGCAGAAAGAGCCTTATACATGAAGCTAATAATCATATAGCAACTGAAAAAGTGACTTGAGTCTTATACTCTACTTTTGAAACATTCATTGGCTTCTGTTAAACTGCTTGCTTACACAAAGCACCCCTTGCAGTTGCTGAGCAAGATGCCAGAACGTGGTTTCTGCCTCAAAAAACCCAGTGCTCTGGACCCTAAGTACTACACTTAGGTCCCCAAATACCTGGGTATAGTTCCAGCCAGCTGGAATAAAGACTTTCAGTTGACCTCAAACTGTGTCTGAGTGGTCATCTCTGGTGGTTCCATGTAACAATAGAAATGCAGGCATCTTCCTTCCAAGCCTTGGAATATATTCCACTGGCTGTTAACTTTGTAATAAGAGTAAATTTGATTTCACAAGGCATTAAAGAGTCCAGGAAATGTGAGGAGGAAAGGAAGAAAAAATGGAGTGATCTTTCAGGTTGCAGTTCAGTTTTTATTAAGGTTGGACTTCAGCCATCTCTTCATCTTCTTAAATATCCACTGGAGAATGTTTTCAAAAGGTAAACTACCCTTGGCTTTACTGAATTCACATCTTCAAAAATAAGTTTCCCTAGGTAACATACAATTTGTTTAGATGACTTCACCAGGAGAAAACATCAAATGTGGGACTATCGAGTACATTGGCTAAGACTGGTTGTCCAAGAAGTCACTGTAACAAGTAAAAAACTGTCTTCATAGTTTCCCCAGAACTTGTTTTATCCCCAGTAGCCCTGGCGTTCTCCTGCACCTCTTCCTGGGTGGGAGAACTCATTATTGCCAGTCCTGAAACCCAGACCAGCTACTTCCTGGACAAGTTATCAGCTATCAGATAAGGGCTCAGCACAGGACAGATATGGAGTAGTTGGAAACATGGACTGTGAAATAATTTTCCTTGGGTTTGGTTCATTTACTAATTATTTATCTCCTACTCCTCCCCTATCCATATTCATATGCTCTGGAAGAGCCTCCAACAACTAAAGCACACCTAAGGTGGGAAAGACCAGCTGGATGTTAGACCCTGTTCACTTAACTTACAAGGTAGGTTTGTGAGAAAGCAATTAAGTCATTTCATTCTGGGCAAAGAAAGAGTCAAGAACAGCTAGCTGGATTCTCAAACAAAACAAAGCAAAAACAAAAATCCCTTGGTGATCAGAGGAGGCTCTGGGCTGATTTCTGAGTTGCTTGTTTGGGTTTGTTTCCCAGCATGTCTGATAATATGACTAATCTTTCCCTGAACAGTTTTGTGTCTGTCACGAGTCACTATACCAAGTGTTTAAAATTCTTTATCTGACTTAATCCTCAGAACAAGTTAAGACTTCCTAAGATGAAGAGACTGATTTGCTGGAGGTACCTGGCCTGGGCTTCGGGGCTGGCAATAATGAGGAGTTCTCCCACCCAGGAAGAGGTGCAGGAGAACGCCAGGGCTACTTGGTATCAAACAGGTTCCAGGGAATCTCTGGAGATACTGTTTCACTTGTTACAGTGATTTCTTGGACAGGCATACATGTGGAAAGGTAGCATGTGTCTTAGGGGTTCAGCACAAGGGAAGGAGTGGTAGGGAACATGGACCGTGAAATCAATCCATGATCTCAGGCAAAATGCTTAGATAAACCCCTTTGTTCTCAGATTGCTCATCAGTAGATTGCAACCCACCTCTGCCTTGTTCAAAGACCAAAGCTCTTTCTATTATGCTATGTACCCCAAATTATAAGACAGAAGGGAAGCAAGGTATTGTTTTCAACTTCCCAACAGTGTGTTGGGACCCTTGGTTCCTTAAATGATGAGATAGAAGAAGGAAGAACCTGAAAGTCATAATGTTGTCCAGAGAATGACAGGCATGATGGAACAGTGGCATGCCTTGCAGAAGCAGATGGGTTGATAAACATACGAAAACCACTTCTGGTCCCTACCTCTAGAAGCAGATGGGGACCACTTACAGGGACTGAGGCCCTGAACAGGCATCTAGGACAAACAGCCATTAAAGCAAGTTACTATCCCTATGATGACATCATTAACTCTTTTCCTCCCATTTTTTTTTTTTTTTTGGTTTTTTTCGAGACAAGGTTTCTCTGTGTAGCCCTGGCTATGCTGGACTCACTTTGTAGACCAGGATGGCCTTGAACTCGCAAAGATCCGCCTGCCTCTGCCTCCCAAGTGCTGGGATTAAAGGCGTGCGCCACCACCGCCCGGCTTTTTCCTCCCATTTTTAATGTGTGCCTGTGTATGGTGTGGACAAGTACATGGATACATGTTTGTATGTATGTGGGCACATGTTTGTAGGGTGAGACCATGAATATGGAGACCCAAGGTTGATGCTGGGAGTTGCTTTTCACCTTATTCTCAGCTTGCACTAGGGATCCTGTCTCCACATTCCAGGAGTGGAATTATTGAATGGGCTACCATTCCCACCCAGGATTTTTTTTTTTAATAGGATCTAGAGATCAAACTCTCATCCTTATGTTTCGGCAGGCAAATGTTTTCACCACTGAGTCCCCTTCCCAGTCAGATACCATTGATTGGCATGGGAAAGTGATACCCTGGGAAGCCAGTAACTACAAACTAAAAAAAACAAAACAAAACAAAACAAAACAAAAAACCTTAGAGTCATTGAAGTAGAATGACCTAAATTCCTTTGTCTAGCAATTGTCAAACATTGAATGATTTTGGTTTTTGATTTGAGAGTGGTGGCCTCAGTGTATTAAAACAAAACAAAACTCAAAGTCAACTGGACATGGTGGTACACACCTTTATTCTCAGCATATTCATCTGTATAGACAGATGAATCTCTGAGTTCAAGACCAGCCTGGTCTACAGAACAAGTTCCAGGACAACTAGGGTTCTGTTACACAGAGAAACTCTGTCAATAAAAACGAAGAAGAAGGAGGAGGAGGAGGAGGAGGAGGAGGAGGAGGAGGAGGAGGAGGAAGAAGAAGAAGAAGAAGAAGAAGAAGAAGAAGAAGAAGAGAAGGAGAGGAGGAAGAGAAGGAAAGAAAAGAAAGGAAAGGAAAGGAAAGGAAAGGAAAACCAAAACTAGCTTTACTTCCCTTTTTTCTGCCATAGTGGCCACTGAGCAAATCCAATCCTCTTATTTTACAGGTAAGGAAACAGGCCCTGGGAGAAGTGAGTTGTTCTATGTCACAGAGCCACCAAGTGAGGTTATTTTGAACCTGGGTAAAGGGTCCTTTGTAATGCCGGCTTGTCCTCTTAGCATTCTGTTGTGGTTGAATGAGAAATGTCCCCCCTTGGCTCCTGTAGTTAAACACTTGGTCTCCTGTTGGTGGTGCTAATTAGGGAGTTTATTGAGCTTTTAGGTAATGAAGTCTTGCTGGAGAAAGTTGGTTACTATCACTGGGTGTGGGGTTAGAGACTTTGCTCTCTACCCCCTTGCAGTTGAGATTGCTCTCTCAGTTTCCTGGCCCTCCCCATCATATCTAGCCCATTGGAACTGTGGGGGTTTGAAGAGCTATGGCTCTCATAGACTCTTGTGTTTGAATGCTTGGCCTATAGGGAATGGTTCTATTAGGAGGTGTGGCCTTGTTGGAGGTGTGAGGGCAGACTTTGAGGTCTCCTATGCTCAAGCTACACCCAGCATAGGACACAGTCTATCCTTGCTGTTGGGGAGCAAGATATAGATCTCAAGGCTCCTCCAGCACCATGTCTGCTTGCACATTGCTGTGCTTTCCACCATGACAATAATGTACTAAACCTCTGAAACTGTAAGCCAGCCCCAATTAAATGGTTTCCTTTATAAGAGTTGCTGTGGTCATGGTGTCTCTTCACAGCAACAAGATCCTAACTAATAAAGGAACCATAAGCCAAAATAAACTCTGCATTAAATTGCTCTTGGTCACCACAGTGATAGAAAAATGTAACTTGTACAGATGCTTAGTTCCATGGGCCTGGAATGAATTTCTAGGTCATATCTGGCTGTTTATCATATCTGACAGATTTCTCAAAGTGTGGCTCATAACACTCTGTATACACACACACACACACACACACACACTTACAATACACACAAGCATGTGTGTGTATATATATATATATATGTATGTATGTATGTATACATACACATATAATTCTTTTCTTTAAGGACTTGTTTTTAACTTTAATTTTATATCTGTATGGGAGGATGTGAACATGAATGAAGTTGCCTGAGAAGGCCAGAAAAAGGCATCAGATCCTGGAGCTAGAGTTTGGAGTTACAAGGAATTATAGGCTGTCTTACATGTGTGCTAAGAACCGAATTTAACTTCTTTGCAAGAGCAATACTTGCTTTTAACAGCCAAGTATTCTCTCCTGCCCCAGTATACCAGCTAGCTCTTAATAGCACATCAAGTTTACAATTAAAGATCGCCCAAAGGTTAGGTTCTTTTGAGCAGTTTCTGGAGTTTCCTGAGCACTCTGTTGTGTAGACAGTCTTATTCACACCACTCGGTGTGTGGCTGAGGCCCTTGTTACACATGTGATTATGAAGAGAACTGGGACTTTGTTATGTAATTTTGTGAGATGACTAATAAGAGTTAGTTATACAGTGTCATTGTTGTCTTGAGTAGAGTTTTTAATTGTCCATCTTTTGAATGAATTAGGTGTCAACAGAGACTCCTTATTAATCATGTAACTCATGCTGTGTTGTTTGCAGAGTTATTATGTTCCATCTCCAATGCATTGTTTTCACAGAGTTCTTTTTCTACTTGAAAATGAGACCAAGTCAGAAGGATAGTTTTGTTCTATTTGGGCCTCAAGAAGGAGCCTAAGGAGAAATAGCTGTGTGAAGAGACAGACAGTATGGCTTCACTAGAAGTGATTTGAAGCAAAAGGCGATCTGATTTCTGAATATCTACTGTGCGTTAAGCCTAGAATTAGATGGTATAGATATAGGTGGGAAGAATGCCGCTACAAGACAAATACAAAATTTAGCCTCATTTTCTTATGCCCAACACCATATTGTCTACAGCTCTGTCTGGTATTTCTGTCCTGGCTTACTAGCCTCCCTAAATTTCTACCAATTTTTTTACTCTTTGGTTTATTACTCCATCACTCTTCTATTCCCCCAGGCTACTGACCTTGGATTCATCTTTGAGTGTTCCTTTTTCCCTAACAATCAATCAATTATCATGTCCCTTAGATTCTGCCACCATCCCTCCATGATTAGCATTATTTAAACCCACATTAATCCTCATCTGAGATAGCCTGACACCTTTTTCTATCTCCCATATCCTTCTCTGCTAGTCACCTTATGCGAATTATTACTCTTCCCTAAGCACAGCTGTGACTAGATATTCCTTTACCAAACCTCCAATGGCTCCCCACTGACTGACAAATTAAGTATAAATTGCTCACCCCAGCATTTAAGGTCTTTTATGACAGAGCATTGTTCTATGTTACCCCCTCCCAACTCTCCCTTACACCTTGCCTATCAATCAAATTGATGAACCCAGGTACTTCTTCACCATCATATTTCTGCTCAGCTTTCTCTCTACTTAAAAATTCCAGAATACTTTCCCCAATTCCTCTAGCTCCACATGATAATATCCCACCCATCATCCTTTAATAGCCAACTTAAACTTCCTTACCTTCACATGGCCCTTCCTTCCTCCAGCTGGGATTCCTATCTATCCTCTTTGACCTTCCATCACTCATGGCTTGTACCTCTTTTATTTGATTGCATATGTCTTATTTGCATTCTTGTCCTATCTTCACAGTTGACCATGTCCAATCCACCATGACAGAGGGCTCATGCCAACTTCATGGAATTGGTGACATTCTAGAATTGCCGGTACTGTAGAATACAATGATATTCCTAAAAGCTCTAGGTTAACATACAGAAGAAAGGTCTGGCATGGATCCAAGATGGTATAATGTCCTCTTATTTTAAGGTTAGTGGAATCTAAAAGGAAAGGAAAATTTAAAAAAAAAAGATTTAAAGTTTGAATAAGTGAAACTATAAAAATAACAGCCAATATTTACAGATCACTAACCACATATCAAACATTGTTCTGGATGTTTCCCATGTGATCTTTCCTCCAATTCTCACCAAACTCTTTTGCTGATGAGGAATCTCTAAGCACAGAAGATTTTATCTAAGCATCTTTCCGAACACTATAGGTAATTAGTGCATGGTCAAATTTATGCATACTGGTTTCATAGTCCATGTTCCGAACCACTGAATATCTATCTTTATCCATTTCACAAAGACAACAGGGGAGTTTCCTCTCCCAGAACTGGTGTTGAATACCTTGGACACATGCTACTTTTCAACATGCATGCTTTTGTCTAAGAACTCATTGTAATAAGTGGAAGAATGTCCCCATAGTTGTCTTAGAGCCCTTTTCAGACCATATAGCACTGGAGGGATCATCTGTATGAGGTTCTACATGGGTGTCTCCAAATATGGGCCCAGAGTTCTGACCAGAGAATACACACGATAGAGTGTATGACTTAAATGCTCTGAGGAAACAAGACATACACTTTGTCTTGACAGATGGTGGCTATCTGAGCAGGCTCTATCTCCCCTAGACACCTTGTGGCCTTTCCCCTTCCACCCCCTGCTTGAGGGCATGATGGAATGTAACATCATGCTTAAGCCAGATATCTGCTTCTCTCCAATCCCTCTCCCCTCTCCAGATCCTAGTGGATGATCTCCTTTACTTTTAGTATCTTGTGAGAAGATGGCAGAGCAGGGTATACAGATGCCATGGGTAGGTAGACAGGTTGGCAGTGGGAAGCACACCTGCTATATATTCTTCTCTGTGAATCATATGGCCTCTCATGTTATGGCAGGTACTGTTCTAAGAACTTTAAAATGTAATAATGTCCCAGTCTTCCAAATAACCATTTACTGAACTAGTGCACTCTCTATATATTTTTTGTATCGAAAAAGTGGGGGGGGGCTTCAGTTGAGGCGGTGGTCCAGTGGACAGGGATGAGTAAGAGGGCCCAGCAGCACAGTGGGGAGGGCAGAGTAGCATTCCTTGCTGGTGAGTGCTTCAGTGTGGTAGCTCCAGAGGTGATGAAGAGGTCCGCATCAGGCGAGAGAGGGTCCAGGCGAAACCTCTGGCTCTGCCTGCCTGAGTCAGGGGCCCTGGCTCCAAGGACAAGTGCCGACACAGATAAAGGGGGCCTTTCCCAGAGGCTAAAACTCCAGGTGAAATCATACCCTGAGGCCGCTATTTTGTAAACCTTTATTAAAACTTACTTGACGGAGTTCATGATTCTCTAAGTCTATACGCAGGCGCTCTTGAGATGGGTCATGGCTCTCCTTTTTGTTCCTCTGTGCCTGTTCTCCCCTTTCCCACCCCCCACTCTCTTTTTAACCATGGGCAAGGTTTGCCAAATTCTGATGCATGAGGAAAGATAAGAGGCCTGTCTACGTGACTTCTCCTGTAGCCAGAGCTTCGGTTGTTTATAAGCCTAAGGGCTTGCAAAAACCCAGGGAGAGAACAGTTCTCACCAGCCTGCCAATTTCTGTTGGGGTGCCATTTTGCTCAATTTCGACCTGGTTGCTAGCCTCCCTGGGGCATTGTCCACAACCTTATGCTGCATGGCAGACAGAAGATCCAAAAGTCCCAACACAATCCCTCCCATACATACATATGAAAATCCTAAGACAAAGAAAGGTGCAATGACCCTTACAAGATTACACAGCTAGTCAGTAGAACAGCCAGTATTACATCCAGAGCCTTTCCTCTTAAACACTACTCCATACCAAATGCTGTCTTCACTAAGGATATGGTTGTAGTAAAGCAGGAATTAGGTTAGTGACTGTAAAGGTTTGGCCTCCATAGACTCATGTGCTTGAATGCTTGACCCATAGGGAGTGGTATTATTAGGAAGTGTGGCCTTGTTGGAGGAGGTGTGGCCTTGTTGGAGGAAGTGTGTCACTGGGGGTGAGCTTTGAGGTCTGCTATACTACAGCCAGAGTGGCAGACAGTCTCCTTCTGCTGCCTGTGGATCAAGATATAGAACTCTCAGCTCCTTCTCAAGCACCATGTCTGCCTGCATGCCACCATGCTTCTTGCATGATGACAATGGACTAGACCTGTAAGCCAGTCCCAATTAAATGTTTGTGTTTGTAAGAGTTGCCATGGTCATGGTGTCTCTTCACAACAGTGGAAACCCTAACTAAGACAGTAACTCTTTTTTTTTTTTTTTATAAATACTTTATTTTTTTTTCTTCAAGTTACATCTCAGTCACAAACCCCTCCCTATCCCGCCCTTCCACCCTCTTCCCCCCAGAAGTTTCCCCTTTCAGTCCAACAGATGGTTCCTTCTCTTATTATAGTAAGTATTATACAAAACAACAGATATAAATATGCCACATTTATGAGAGTTAAATGGCCCAGTATACCTTCCCAATGTCCAGTTTATACATATTTGGCCCCTGACTTTAACATTCTACTATCTAACCATCTCCATGAGTTTAAAGGTCTATATCTGACTCAACATTCATACTAACTTGCAACACACTTTTAAGAGTATCTTCTTAGATCTATAACACCCTCTTGATTCCTAAACAACTCAGAATTTAACTATGAGACTCTAGTTGTCTATTCTTCAACCACCTCAGAGACCTGAGAGGGATAAATATATCTGCTTATATAGGAAGTGCAGGGCCTGCAGCTTCCAAAACTAAGAAAGGACATACCAATGACTGCCTGGACAGTTCCCATTTTCTCTCCATGCATTCCTGCATCAGTAGTTTATTAGGCTAAAGTGGTATTGACCATTGTTTATTGTGCAAATATAAAATCAGTATATAAAATCAGTAGTTTATTAGGCTAAAGTGGTATTGACCATTGTTTATTGTGCAAAAATAAGATTGTATTGGATTACATCGGTATTGATCTTTGTATATTGATACAAAATTAAGATTACAGTTGACCACAATGGTATTGACCCTTGTATATGGACGTAATATTAAGATTGTATTGGGCTACATAGGCATTGATCTTTGTATATGGATACATAATTAAGAGTATATTTAACCACAATTGAATAGATCTTTGTATATTGATACAAAATTAAAGGTAACGCTTCCTAATGGTATCATACCTAGTGATACTTAAAAATAAAATGTGAAGCTCTGGACTCTTGATACCAACCGTCTAAAACGGTCTAGGATAGTTAAGTAAAACAAACTCCTAGTCATGCAAATATGTCACTTTGTTAGCTACTATGACAGTCTATCACAGATATTCTCTAAACTACCCAGTAATCAAGTTGCTAAGAGACAAGCAACATTTGCTTATCTAAATACAAGAGATGGATAGGGCATCTTCAAACACCCCAAGAGATCTGCAGAATATGGCATTCAAAGATGTTATCTTAAATTAAGATTTTCTTTTCTTTTTTTTTGATATCGAGACATATCAGCACCTGACAGCACCCCCTATTCTACTCCAAGTAGAAGATAAGCATCAAAGAACCTCCACTGTAAGATGGTTGAATTAGTGGCAAGCCTATCTCTTGGCATGAAAAAACCCCTTGCACCAACTGCAGACAGACTGCTGTCCAAAAAGGACAAAACTTGGTAGTAGGGAAGTCGACAGCCTAACTCTGCCAAGACAGGGTAGGTAAGTCCTTCATAATCCCTGCTCTACAACAAATGTCTGTCAGAGAAACAGGACCCAAAGGCTTAAGACAGTAACTCTTAACCCTAGTTGGTTGCTAGAATCAGTCAAAGGACTTTTAAGATACAGGTGGTCAGTCACCACCCCTAGAAATTCTGATCACCTTGGTCCAAAGCATTATTTGAATCAGTGTTTTTATAGTCCCCCACTCTGCCATTGCTTCTAATGCTTTAGATTTGAACATTCATGTGGAATACATTTGTTTTTTCTTGTATCCACCCAGACATCACATGGCTCATGAGCCACTGTACAAGTTTACCTCTAAACCACTGCTGAAAGAGTCTATTGTGTGAATCTTACTGAAGAGGCAGAACAAACATCTGGTTCACCCCAGGTAGGGTACTGGTGGCAGACAAAAAATAATTCTACCCAAGTCTATCTTGGTGAACAGGACAGATGAGTTTATTGAGTCTACTTATAGGATGGGTAACTCAAGGCAGCTCACTAAAACACCCACCCCAACAGGGTTATAACTCACGAAAGCTCCATGCTCAGCTTGTAAACACTGTAATGAAAAGTCCTCTGTTCTCCTGAGAGTAACCCCCTCACTGTCACTCCTTTAAAGTAACCCAATAAACCTAGACATGCATGGAGTCATTTCTTCAATCTGTTATCAATGCCTAGCTTGCACAAACAGATGTTTGTTCATCTCCTCAGGAGAAGTCATGCAACAGAATCTGTTAACTTGAACATGGGAGCTTTTAGAAGTGCAGATAATGTATCAGAATACTGACTTATTAAACAAGTTGGACATATTTGTTTAATTTAATTTAGAAACTTCGTTTTTCTCATTTTCATATTTCACACAATCTTATGAGAACTTCTCACATATATCATCTATGACTTATGTCTTCACATCCCTGAAGCAATATGGAGTGTCATCTGCAAAAGTTTCTGGCACATGTCACCTGCACTGCTGTTCACCAATAGCAATAGCTAGTTCCTTAATACCTGCATAGCCTGGTTGCTGGAAATTCTGTTCACATTACACAAACACCACAAAAACATCAGAACAGCAAGTTGTTCATCCAAGTTGTGAGCAGGGCCAGTACTTGGTTTACCTCCTTGTTCCACTCAAACTTATACATACCTTGCTCAGATCAGGTTAGATATTTCGGATACTCTTCTTCCTGTGGTCATTGTTAGGATAATGTGGTGAAGGGGGCTACCTTTGGCAGCTCATGCCAAGGTGTGTTGTTAAGGAATTATGCCAAGCAACAGATCTAGTGTAAGAGGTTTATTGGGGGAGAGGGTGAGAACAAAAGATTCTCTCTGAGTGGGGACACAAGAGAGAGAGAGGGAAACAGAGAGAAGGAACAAGACAGAGAACGAGGGAGAAAGAACAAGACAGATAAGGAACTTGAGAGTGATATCTGGGGGGGGGGCAGGGCCTTTTATGTGCACCTGGAGCCCCTAGTGCTGGCAGTGATGGCATAAGCTGCCACTAGGTCCCTGAGGGCAGGCCAGTAGAAATGCCTGATTGCTAACACTCATGTTCTTGAGTTTTATAACCTACAACATCTTGTTATATTGCTGTTTGTAGGGAATCCTAAAATGATTTAATTATAACAATAGCTACAATTATGAGGTCACACACTAAGCACTCATTATTAAAACTACATTGGTTTTATTTACCTCTTAATTCTTTTTCTGATTCTACCCAATGTGATTTATCGTGTTGTTGTTCGGGGTGGTTTCTCCCACATTCTGGTTTCAACACAACGTCATTGAGAATGTGTCTGCCACCACAAAACACCACATAAAGGATCCCCTTATAAGGCAACTGAAGGAGTGAGAGGGAATCTCAGTGTCCATTCAAGCTTAGACTTCTTAGACTCATCACTGATGACAAGTGAGACATCATTACTTACGTGCTTACACACAACAGCCCAAGTACCATCACATACTATGCACTTGTATTGCCACTTTCAGGTTCTTTGGCAGACTCTACAGAGCTTTCTGCTACTGTCATAACTTGGCCCCTCTTTTACCTTGTCTCCACCAGGTGCCAGTCTCTCTGCCAGCTCCCCAGTGGGACCAAGGTGCCTCAGGAACACTGTTTGAACAGGGCTGAGATGAGGATCCTTAAGCTGCTTATTCTAAGTTGAGGATGGATTGTGCCTTCTAGTCAATTGGTACTGAAAATAATTGTCTCTTCGAATCTTAGAAAACCAATGTGTAAAGGGAAATTAAAATCTAATTAAGTGGATGTAGGCAGCTCTGTCTGAGCTCACAACTCTTAAGCCACTGCAGTTTGTCAAAGGTTATGCTATCTCTCTGGCCCTGGGCCCTTTGGCTCACCTTGGCTCCAAGCCCAATACTCCCTGTCAACACCCTCTGGTCTTCCCTATCCTGGGCTCACTGATCTCATCGTTCTTGGAGTAGATCAACCAGGCATTTCCAAAATATGAAAATGCTTCTGAGTTGCTGAAAGGACTCCTGCAGATGATGGTTTCTCTCTGGTCTTAAATCTTCAAGGCACTTTTTACAACAGGGTTGCTTCAAGCACTGTGGCCAGGCGAGTATGAGTACTTCTCCGTAAGGGGACTGGGGGCATCTCAATGCCAAGTTTGAGAGAATCACCACTTTGTACCAGCTCTAGCCAGCTAGACAGAGCATACAGAAGACCAGGGAAGCAGGCAGTAAAGGAATTTAGCGAGGCATGTACGGTCGAAGAGAGGATTTATTGAAACACACAGCAGCAAAGCAACAGGCAAGTTTCCAGAGAGGGTCATGCAGCTGAGAGGGAGTTGGAGCTCTTTTCTAGCAGTTGAAGTGGGTGTCACTGTGTCTTGTAATCATGGGTCTCTTGTGTGAAGCCCATATCTGCATAGACATATACATGCTATGTTATTATGCTGAGTAATAATTTTTGCAAGTTTTATAGTGTAAAGGTTGTGTGTATGTGTGTATTTAAACTATTTGTGGAATACTATTGCAGGTTAGGGTCCAGATGTCTACAATATCATGGGTAGCTAAGGGTCTGGCTTCAAACAGTCTTGGCTTTATTTTTAAAGTATAGGAATTTTGCTTTTATTTATGGCTTTTTGTCTGTAGACATGGCAGCCAGTAATGATGACTCTTAGATATTTCTACTCCAATATGACTATCTCCTGGGTTAATGTTGTCCCAAGTGTGGCCTGTAGACGGGTCCAGCCTATGCATATGTAATTAGTCTATATTGAGATTCGTAAGTGATCAGACATTTTTATAGCAATTGGACATTGCCACTTGCATTCTAATGATTAGAAAACCCAGTGTCTAATGAATGGGAAGGGCTGAAAACAAGCCCTCACCACAGACTGTTTGAGAAGTTCTGTCTCAGGACCCCACTCCATCCATCACTTTGCTCATTCTAAAACCTGTTCATTGGCCCCATCTTCTCCATACTCCTGAGCAGGGCCTTTTATCTTGGTGCTTCAAAGTGGTTTTCTGGTTCTGTTATGTCAGGCTTTCACATTGTCAGGGAAAAGATAGAGGGGGGTGGTCACTGCAAAGACTCACAAGGAAGGAAGCTGAATATGCATCTGTGAGAGCTGACAGGATGGATCCAGGGGAGGTGAGAGCAGGGAGCAACTTCTGTATCCTCATCTTCCCAGGGCCACCTGTCTCCTCCATCTCCCCAGTCCCATTGCTATCCTCCACGCTGTGTTCTTCTGTGTGCTCTGCTATGTATGTCCTGTCTCTGCTCAATCGTAGCTTTCTCCACCCTCATCCTCAGCTTCCCTTGCTCTGATATTCTCTGTTTAAAGTCAGGAGAGGGATCTGATGGGCTGTGTCCACTTCTCTTGCTCATGGATTGGAGGGCGCAGGCCCAGCGCTTTCCTCTGGCTCATCAGTCTGCTGACTCAAAGGCAGGGACGGAGCTGCCAATGAAGTGAAGACTCTCTAAGCTGGAGGGGCTTAGAAGGGGTCATTTTCCTCAAAGATGTCCTAGAATCAGTCTGTCTAAAATGTTCCCACTTCATTCTGTTCTACGTCCACTAGATGCTGTCACACAATCTGCCTGACTCCCCCGCCCATGCTGGTCCTCTCAGGGGATATCATGATGTGTATTAGATTGCTGCAGGGACTTTCTGTATCACACTCTGCAGCACCCATGAAATACACATTATTTCTCTCCTTGAAGCCAACCCAGTGCTAAGGCTTAGCTGGAGAAGGGAGGTGTAAGGGTTTGCTGGAGGCATTCCCCTCTTGCCAGCCACAGAGTGTTAGATTGCTCTACGGGGGTTAATTGGTTTTTGGCTGATGAAATCACAGCAGAGTTATCCATTGTTGAAGCTCTTCAGAAACCTAACAGTTATTACTCTCTGGGTGCGATCCCACTCCCTTCTGAGCCATTTCATCTCCTCAGTCGTGTCAGAAATGAGCATTCTCATCAGCATCTCAGTGTCCCTCCCCTTGAGCTGATGCAATAATGTTATTGTTTTCATGCTGTTGGGAGTGAATGCCATAGAAGCTGTGGTGCATGCAACCCAGGTCACTGGCCCAGCTCCTTCTTGGACACCATCCACTGTCCACCCCCACTGAGCATCACTTAGTAATATGCTTAAGTGGAAAAGCCATTCTGCACTGCACAAACCCTCTCAGGTGCCAGAGGTGAACCTCATAATTAGTGTGGATGCTCTTGTCCCCATGATCAATCACTAGGAAATTAGATCTCTTCCTTTGTCCTTCTTTTGGGTCACGGGTAAAGTGCCTGGACAAGCAGGAGAACAAGCCACAGCCCCCTCCACATGGCTGGGAATCATTCTGGCCCTTAGGGAGTGCTCAAGGATTTCCTCAGCCTACCTCCAGAGAAGGTCTCAATCCTTGACATAAGACAGAAGCTAGAATGCACTCTGTGCCCAAAGTAAAGATAAAACAAAAGAACCCTTGTACCCTGCTTGATCTTGGCTGCAGGGATCAGCCAATGCTTTGATCAGCACTCAAACACTGTTGGATGTGCTTGTCCTGTGGCTCTATTCCCTGGGTGTCTCTACCTCTGGAGTTGGATTCCTGTGGGTAATCCCTCTGGTTATTTCCCACTGGAACAAATTACTGCCGGGGTAATCCTTAGAGACTATTGCATTGGTCAACTTTTTCATCATTTGTGGCAATATACCTGATATTTAAAAAAAAATTATTTCTTCAAGTTACATCTCGATCAAAGTGCCCTCCCTCCCTTCCCAATTCCTCCCTCTCTCTTCCTCATCTCCATCCTCTCCTCCTTGGATGAGGGGAGCCCCCACATATCAAACCCCCTCAAGTCATCAATTATATGAGCTAAAAGCTTCCTCTTATACTGGGGCTTGATATGGCAGCCCATTTAGGGTAAGGTGTTCCACTAACAAGCAATAGGGTCCATGACTCACTGCTGAGTGGAGTTTTTCATAGGATAGTTATGCTAGGTTCCTTTCTGTTTGGGTCTGTGGGTTTTAAAATGGTTGTCCTGTGCTATATGGTTAATATCCACTTATAAGAGAGGACATACCATGTGTATCTTTCTGGGTCTGAGTTAGCTCACTTAGGATGAGCTTTTCTAGTTCCATCCATTTGTTTGCAAATTGCATGATTTTCTTGTTTCTGATAGCTGTGTAGTATCCCATTCTGTAAATGTGCCACTGCTTTTTTTTAATAAATTATTTATTGTTTCTTCAAGTTACATCTCAATCACAATCCCCTCCCTACTCCCCCCCTCCAGTCCCACCCTTCCACCCTCCTCCCCCACAACCCCCCATCCTCTTCCCTTCTTTTTTTTTTTAGTTTAAGGTATTTCTTTTTCACCCCAACAGCTCTCCCTTTCAGCCCAAAAAATGGTTCTTTTTCTTATAACTATAAATACAATACAAAACAACAGAAATAAATAAGCCACAATTATAAGAGTTATATGGCTTAGCATACATTCCCAATGTCCAGTCCATATGTATTTGGCACCTGACTTTAACATTCTACTATCTAACCATCTCCATGTGTTTAAAGTTCTATATCTAACTCAGCTTTCATACTAACTTGCCTCATAATTTTAAAAATATCTTCTTAGATCCAGAACACCCTCTTGATTCCTAAACAACTCAAAATTTAACTATGAGACTCTAGCTATCTATTCTTCAACCACCTCAGAGACCTGAGAGGGATAAATATATCTGATTATATAGGAAGTGCAGGGCCTGCAACTTCCAAAACTGAAAAATGACATACCAGTGGCTGCCTGGACAGTTCCCATTTTCTCTCCATACATTACAGCATCAATCTTCAGCCATTTGGCTCCATTTCTCTGACAGACATTGATTGTAGAGCAGGAATTATGAAGGACTTACCTACCCTGTCTTGGCAGAGCTAGGCTGTCGACTTATCTGCTTCCAAGTTTTGTCCTTTTTTGGACAGAAGTCTGTCTACAGTTGAAGCAAGGGGTTTTTCTTGCCAAGAGAACGGCTTACCACCAATTCAATCATCTCCCACTGGAGATTCTTCGATGCTCATCTTCTACTTGGAGTAGAATAGGGGGTGCTGTCAGGAGCCGACATGTCTCGATATCAAAAAATCTTAAGTTAAGAAAACATCTTTGAATGCTTTTTTTTTTAAATCCATTCTTCAGTTGAAGGACATCTGGGTTGCTTCCAGTTTCTGAACTGTTGTGAATAAATCTGCTATGATCATTGTTGAGGAGATGTCCTTGTGGTCTGATGAAGAATCTTTTGGATATATTCCCAGGAGCAGTATGGCTGGATCTTGAGGCAGAAGTGTTCCCAGTTTTCTAAGATATCACCAGATTGATTTCCAAAGTGGTTTTATAAGTTTGCATACCCACCAGCAATTGAGGAGGATTCCTCTTTCTCCACATCCTCACCAGCATGTGCTATCTCTTGAGTTTTTGATCTCACTCATTCTGACGGGTGTGAGATGGAATCTCAGAGTCATCTTGAATTGCATTTCCTTGTTGACCAACGATGTTGAGCATTTCTTCAAGTTCCTCTCAGCCTTTAGAGATTCTTCTTTTGTGAATTCTTGGTTTAGTTATATACTCCATTTTTTGATTGGATTATTTGGTTTGTTGGTGTTTAATTTCTTGAGTTCTTTATATGTTTTGGAGATTAGCCCTACGTCAGATGTGGGGTTGGTGAAGATCTTTTCTCAATCTGTAGGCTGCCATTTTGTTCTAATGACAGTGTCCTTTGCCTTACAGAAGCTTTTCAGTTTCATAAAGTCCCGTTTATTGATTGTTGTTCTTAGAGCCTGAGCTATTGGTATTCTATTCAGGAAGTTGTCTCCTGTGCCCATGAGTTCGAGGCTTTTCCCCACTTTCTTTTTTATTAGATTTAGTGTGTCAGGCCTTATGTTGAGGTCTTTGATCCACTTGGACTTAAGTTTTGTGCAAGATGATAAATATGATATACCTGATTTTTTAAAAAATTTAAAGAGATTTTTATTTTGACTCATGGTTTGAGAGGTTTCAGCCTATAATTTTTTTTTTTTTTTGCTCCATTGTAAGGGGCTTGTCATAAGATAGAAGATCATGATGAATACCCAGTATAGAAAAAACAGATGCTCACCTAAATTGTAGCCAAGAAACAGAAAGGAGAGAAGAATCCAGGAACAAGATATACCCTTCAAAATCAAACCCTAATAAACCACTTATCTAACAAGTTCCCACTTCCTAATATTCCCTTTAACTATGAATCTATGGACAGATTAATTTGTGGAAACCTCCTTGATCCAAACATAGCTCAAAAGCTCCGCCCCTAAACATTGTGTTGGGGACTAAGCCTTCTATACATAACTGTTAGGGGGCCATTTCATATCCAAGTCAGCTGACTGTTGCTCTGGGCCTGGGGAAAGGCAGAACATTATGGAGAAAAAGCAAGGGAGAAGAACACTGCTTATTTCATGGATCCAGAGACAAGACACCCTTTACAGGCTTGCCCCTAGTGGTCTAACCCCTTTAACTGGCTGCCACCTCCTCAAGCCACCGTCCTATGAGAGACAGTGCCTGATTGTTACCCAATAACCTATAGCCTCTCTGATGTTCTTTGTACAACAGTGAAATGGTCACCAAAGGATAGCTAAAGAGGTGTTTTCACTATGAGTTAACAATCTAAAATGAGGCCACCTCAGTAAATTCTCTACAGCAGAAACAAAAGGAGAAAGGGGGACCGAGGATCCAGGGAGCACTGCCACAGTCTTGATGTGAAGTAGTTGCTTCTGCCTTTTATATTTGAGAGGCCTCATGCGACCCCTCACACAAGTCAATGCTGAACAAGGCGTTTAGGATAAAGAGCCAGTGCTGACAGTACTCTGGGATTCTGTGGCACTGCTACGGTAGCCCAGATTCCTGCTACTCAGAATCTTAAGAAGAGAGATAGGAAGGGGCTAACACTTGGCTGGGAACCCATCTCCAAGGACAATAACTAGTCAAGGGCACCAGGACCAGCTAATCTCTTTTCTCCAGAAAGTGCACAACAGCAACTAATCACTCCAAGGATTAGGAATGCATGCCTAAATCTGATGCTATCACCCGATGCATTATTTATGACCTCAAACATGAATAATTCAGTGTCCACTTTTAGCAGGTTTCTGGTTTAGCAGCTTTGACCTGACTCTTGACTCCTGACATTGATCCAGGTAGAACTGGCAGAGAAGCAAGTTGGGTACAGAGAGGTAGTGCGTGCTCATCACAGGGAGGGGAGGGGTGCTGCTTTAGTCCAGGCCCTGCTTTGACATGGGATCATTCATTTAGCACCTTCTCCATATTATTCCATCATGTAATGAAGACGGTGACCCTAAATGATCTCCACAATTCATTCCAGCCTTGGAATTCTGAGAAGAATGAGAAAGGAAACTAATAAAAGTAGTTAGAAGGTCTAGAAAGATGGCTCAAAGGTTAAAACCGTGTACTGATCTTGCAGAGGGCCCAAGTTCAGTTCCTAGCATTCGCAGTAGGTGGCTCACTACCATCTGTAACTCTAGCTTCAGGGGATCCAATGCCCTCTTTTGGGCTCTGTGGGCACCTGCACTCACATGTGCATACATATGCACATATAGATATATATATTGATAATTAAAAATAAAATAAAACTTAGCCAGGCAGAGTAGCACATGCATTTAATCCAAGCATGTGGAAGGCAAAGCCGGGTGATCTCTGTGAGTTTGAGGCCAGCCTGATCTACACAGGAAGTTCTAGGCCAACAGTGAGATACACAGTGTCTCAAAAATAAAAAAAAATTTAAAGTAGTTAGAGCAGATGTACTATCCATTGTTTGAAACAGGTTGTATTCAACCTTGCCCAAGTTGCAAGGGACAAAATCAGGGTTTCCTGATATTCCAAATCTCCAGACGCCTGTGTGCTCTCATCAGAAAGCTGCATGTCCCAAATGTCTGAAATGCACCTGAAGTAGAGGCTTATTTTTTTTGCAGTAATCATTGTAGTGCCCAGTAGTTGGTGAGGTCCTTCTACATTACATTAAATGAAATAATGAAAGTGCGGGTATGAGGTGGATATAACCTTAGTCTTTTATCAGCTTGGTCCATCTATGTGATTAGTGTTTTAAAATGTCAGTCTGAGAGAGTCATGCTGAAGGCTCCATCATCCCAGCTGGTGAAACAGTTGAGAGATGACTGGATTATTGGAATGCTTCATTCATTAGAGAGTTAATCCATTGATGAATTTGTTGCAAATAGGGTAGAGCCCAGTTAAAGGGATTAGAGCACTAGGGGCACACCTGTAAAGGGTGTCTTGCCTCTGGTTCCCAGTCTCTTCCTGGATCCCATGCAGTAAGCAGTTTTCTTCTTCCTTGTCCCTTCTCCATAATGTTTCTGCCTTTCCCCAGGCCCAGAGCAACAGAGTCAGCTGTCCATGGCTGAAATCACTGAAACCCAGAGCAAAACTGAAGCTTTCTCCCTTAGGTTGCTTGTCATGTGTTTTGTAACAGAGATTAAAGCTGTCTAATCAATGAGAAAGAAGATGTGATTACCCAGAAGTTCAGAACTCTAAGAGCTCACCTTTCATTCCCCTGGTTTTTGACTATCACAGGAGGAGATAGAGTAAATGAGGTAGCAGCAGGAACCTGCCATGATGTGGCCTTGGATGGTCAATACCTGAGCTTTCTATATTTGCAAAATGCAAGGGCCAGACACAGATCTGCATGGAATTTTTAACGATCTACATATATTTTTTGTAACTGGATTTAGTGACATTTGGAAAATGAAAAGCTGCATCTGTCCATCATGATTTTGAAGATGGAAGAACAGTGATGTGAGCCAAGTACCCCGTCCCAGGGCTGGGGCCAGTAGACAGCAGTCCAGACTTGTTCTCATTATCTGTGAAGCCAGCAGTAGCTGCTAAACCACACCTGCTCCTATAAAAATAACTCCCTGTGTGTGCCAGGGAAGGAGGGAGGGAAGTTAAAAGTGCCACTTGGGGTGACGTGTAAGCTCCAGGCAAGAGCCAGGACGTTAAAGTTGGAATTCTCCTAGTTCAGCCAAATGTCCCTGAGTGCACCTGTTCTTAGATCATGTCTGAGAAATGAGGACTTATTCTATTTTCAATGATACAAGCCAGTGGAGGCTCAATTACCTCTTTTGAGAGCCTATTCTGGCTTGTGATCATGGGCACAGCTTTCTTCTAATTGAACTTTCTTGATGAGGCCCATCTCTTCTTCCTCTTTAATCTTTTGAGTTGATGGAGAGAGGCTCCAGCTATAGTTAGAAACTGAGTCCCAGGCCCCCACCCCTCTGCACTGCTTCTTTTCTCTAACAGCCTTCCTAATAATATAAGGTCTGAGCTTTCTCCTGGAGAAAATGCCCTGTAACATTAGGGTTAGAAGCTGCCCTTCTAATCCACAGTCTCCATTTTCAGTTACTATGCCTTCTTTTTAAAACACAGTGGCCCGAGATTAAGGCTGTCACCCCTCCATAGTACAATTTTCTCTTTCCCAGCCCCCATCCCATTTTATGTCTGCTTTTAAATACTGTAACATCTGACTTAATCCAGCTGCTGGTTCTCTGAGTCTCAGATCATTTCCCATAAAATGCCCATTTCCACTGTATCGTGCTCAGCTTATTTGTATGTCCAGAATGATACTGAAACATTGTCAGCAGTGATGAGAACAAAGATCACAATCAAATAAGAAATATTGATGGCGCAGTTTCGGTGAGAGAGAGCCATGTTGGCATCCTTAGAATACATGAAAGCCTATAGAGACTTCTCAGCCAGAGTTCTGTCACTAGAGCAAGTTATAGATAAGGAACCGTATGGCATTTGGCCTTGTGCTGTAACAGTCTAACTGGTCACAGTTGTTTCTGCTCTCCTGGAGTATTAATGTTTACTGTTATTTGAATGTACCTGTGGTAAAGAAAAAAACACGCTCTTCGGGAATTATGAACAACACTGCTACAACTCAAACCTAGAAAGAACTTCTTTACTTTTCTCAGACATAGAAGGAAAAGTCAGGGAGGATAAAGTGAGTGGAAACCTTGCTGAAAGCCTTTGCTCTTTAATTAGAGCCAGAACTCTGTAGCATGGAGGCCATCCCTGCTGCAACTTCCCAAAGTAATGGTCTTCCTTAATGATCTGCAAGTGATAGGATTAGAAACACATTGCCTAGACTTTTAGCTAGCCCAGGCCTCAGTTTCCCCATGTTTGAAAAAAAAGAGACCATGCCAGTCTCAGAAGCTATACCTCTGTAAGAGGTTGGGTTTGTGAGCAGCAGGTTTTGATAATGATACTTCTGATGCATTCCAGAGTTCAGTGTTTATTGAATGCCTGCCAGCCACTGGGCTCTTTGCTAGGTACCAGAGGGGCACACAAGGTCAAAGTTCTTGCCCCAATTTTGGAGAAGAGGGAGGGGAAGAAAAGAAGTCAGAGACACCTAAATAACTAGACTCAGGCTGAGATTCATGAAGAATGCAAGCCAATAGGTTAACAGAGCAGAGAAGGGGCACCTTCCATCTGAGAAGGTAGTGTGCAGCCAAGGAGAGCTCCTTTCTTTTTTTATTATCATAGATGCATTGAAATATGTCCAAAAGTGTGTGTGGCCTCTGCTGCCTCCAAGGGCCATGTTGGTGTACAAGGTTCTGCTGTGGCAAGGGGCCTGTATTGATGTTCATAGCCCGTGTTACCTCTGAAGGCCATATGGATGTCTGTGGTCTGTGCTGTCACCTGAAGCCATGTTCCTGTCTGTAGGCCATGTTGCCGCCAGAGGCCATGTTGATGTCTGTGGCCTGCACTGCCTCCAAGGGCTATGATGGTGTGGTCCATGATGCAGCAGGGGGGCTCTGTTGATGTTTGTTCTGCCACCAGAGACCATGTTGGGGTCTGTGGTCCTTGCTGACACCGGAGGCCATGTGGATGTCAGTGGTCCATGCTAACTCCAGAAACCATGTGGAAGTCTATGATCTGCTGTCACTGACGGTAAAGGGCAAGGAAATATCTTTTACAGTGGTATCGATGACTGCAGACTCACAGTTGAGAATGAGAGACATAGGAAGCTTCTGTGACAACCTCTCCCCCTCTCCCAACTCCCCAAAAGAAACATTCTAGACAGGAAGCCCTGGAAGAGAACTCTTTAAAGTTGTGATAGCGATCCTGAAGTGTAGCTCTTCACAGCTGATAGCTTCTGGCAAGGGTGGAGGTGGGGGAAGGACTCAGTTTTCTTTAAGGGGCTGGCCACTGGGAGTTTGACCATGTGCCAGTGAATATATGGAAAACACAAATTTGACTTCTTCTTCTTCCTCCTCCTCCATCTGGTTTGGGGGAGGACACAAGGGTGGAGAGGTGGACCTGGGAAGACTTGGAAGTGAATGTCATTGGGGTGCATTGGGTGCAACTACCAAATAATCAGTAAGAATATTATATTGGGAAAAAAGAAATCTATCCAAAAGAATGGAGAATACTTTAATGGATCCCCATATATTTATCACTTAGCATCCCCAAATCTCAATACAA
The DNA here is from genome assembly GCA_907164525.1 of Lophiomys imhausi. Classification (NCBI taxonomy): domain Eukaryota; kingdom Metazoa; phylum Chordata; class Mammalia; order Rodentia; family Muridae; genus Lophiomys; species Lophiomys imhausi. Next base: position 8,322,515 of record CAJQZJ010032322.1, read on the forward strand.
GATAATACTGGCATAGAAAGCCCTACCCAGTTTCCCTCCAGCTAACCCCACCATGGATCATTTGCATTGGAATCCCAGAAAACATATTATTTCGTAGGAGTATACTTCATAATGTCTCTAAGGGAAGAAGATGATTTTATTAAAGATAATGCAGTTATTACATCTCAGAAAATTTATTTAATATCACCAAATATTCAGTAAGTACTCAATTGTCTCTTAAATACTTTTCATAGCTACTTTTTTCAAACCAGGGTACATAGTGGGTTGGTAGGGCTCCCAAGAAGTTCTCTCCTTTCCATCTTCCTTGCAATTTGTTGTTTTTGAAGCAGTAATATCATTTGTCCTGTAAATTGCCCACAAGTATGGCCTTGCCTGGTTGCATATCTGGAACATTTGAAGTGTTCCTCTGGTTCTCATATTTTGTATTAGTTGACAGTTTCACCTAGAGCTCAGACTCTATGGTTTCTGGGAACCTTTGTGGGTGGGGTTGAGGACTTCCATCAGGGGTGTTTCTCTCTCTCAGAGAGAAAGGATGCTGAGAACCACTGCCTAGATGAACTTTTGTTGCTGGCCCTGGGAGATCATGACCCAAATGCTGTTGCTGCAGAATTTTTCTACAGCTGGAATATGCATGTCTCCTGGAATTTCCAATGTGTGATACATCACATTAAAATATTTTAAAAGGAAGAATATGGGCATTTTACTAGACTTCAGGGAACTCCTGAAGGCTTTGTGTAGGGCAATCAAATCCATGGGATAAGCAAAGTGCTCAATAGATTCACTCGAGGCCTTAGCAACTAAAGTCCTAATTTCTTAAACATAGAGACCAACTAAGTTACAGGTTTTATAAAGGTACATACCTATAAGCCTCCCGTGGGGTGCTTCTGTCTTCTACCAGGATATTCAGGAGGTACCAAGCCAACCTGGTCATGAGATCTATGAAAGAGCCTTTATCTGTCTATGTTTATACCAAACTAGAAATTGTTTCTTTATTATAGTGGATGTTTCTCATAGCTAATGAATGAACTTTAAGCAGAAAAGTTCCCACAGCTTGGTCAATTAATATGGAGCCTTAGGCAGACTCCCAGATATGAGGGAAAGAGGAAGCACCTACCTAAATCAAAACCCCATCACTGCTTATAAACTGAGGCACCAAACAAGTTACCAAATTTGATCAAGACTTAGTTTCTACACCTATAAAATGGGGATAATTATACCTATCTCTTAATGTCACTTTGATGACTAAATGATGTTTGAACAGCAGCATTTGTGCAATAAAGAACCAGTAATTAATCAATTATTATCCATACCTGATTCCTCTGACATTTGCTTCCACAACACAAAACAGCCAATTTTAAGAAATATTAAATGATAAAGCTAATATTTAAAATGTGGGCAGAGAATAATAAGAATGTTCAGAGGATAAAGTACTTGCCACGTAAGCACAAAAGGACTTTGATGTTTGGATCATCAGAACCCACGAAAAGCCGGATGCAGTAGAGTGGATCTGTAATGCTGGTGTGCCTATTGTGGGTTGCAAAGTAGAGACAGGGGAATCCCTGGAGCTCAAAGACTTGCTAGCCTGGGCTCATGATGGTGCACAGCAGAGACTCTCTCTATAAACAAGACGGAAGTGAGGACTGGTACCCATTTGTCCCCTGACCATCACATACAGGCTATAACAAGTACATACCTGAATCATATATACAAATATGGAGGGGGGAGAGGATGGAGAGATAGGGAGGAGAGTTTTTTTTTTTTTAAGAGAAAGAAAAATAAGGTGTGTGTGTGTGTGTGTGTGTGTGTTTGTGTGTGTGTGTGTTCTAGTTCCTAGCATGGTGGCTCTATCCCCAGATCCACTACAAAGGACAGGAGAGAAGGAGAAAGTGACTGCTATGTGGGTGGAATGGATTCTTTCCTCTCCTTTCTTTTTTATAGTTAGAAGGTTTTGTCCATTCAGGAAACCAGTTGTTTCTGAGTCTGAGCAGGATAAATTATGGTCATGTTGATTGCCATCCTGGACCTTTGACCCTTTGCCAGAACTCCACCAGTGTCTCCATGAGAACTGTAAAGTCATTAGGAATAAGGATATAATTAGCATCCAAACCAGGCAGGGAGACAAGTTGTCAAACTTTGTGATCTACAAATGACAGAGAGGCTAAAATCACTGAAGAGAAAATTAAAACAGCAAAAGTCAAATTTGCATGACTTGTTCTTTGCCGTGGCTTAATGAGGGCTGACTTTAAGCCTACTGACAGGGATGGACAGCACACTGGACTAAGGCTCGCTCTGAAGTCCCTCTTTTGGTTCAGAAATGATCTGTAGATAAGACACCTTCTAGGACTCTCATCCCTGATGTGTACTCAGACACAGGGTGAAGCCCTGGAGAGCCAGTCATAAATTACACAGACCAGAGCCTGGCCTTGAGACACTTATTTTCTAGGGGTGGAAACAAAAAACTGGATGAGTGGTAGGTTAAGAGAGCCTGGCCAAATAAAAAATGTCCAAAAGGGTCTCCAGAAGTCACTAGTCACTTCTTTTGCAAGAGCCTCATGATATAAATCATCTTGGTCAATTGTCCACTGTTTGCGCTTATTAAAAGCATAGTCTGGGAGGGAGGGGACTCCCTTGTCCCAAATATGAGACATGTTTATTTCAAATGCCCTCTGAAATTCTCTGTCCTGGGTCAGCCTGGCTGACCAGCAGACAAGGAAAAGAGAGAAAAACAAACAACTAGAGCAGTGGCTCTCAACCTGTGTGCTGCAACCCCTTTGGGAGGGTCAAATGACCCTTTCATAGTGTCGCACATATATCAGCTATCCTGCATACCAGATAGCTGCACTGCAATTCATAGTAGTAGCAAATTTACAGTTAGGACATAGCAACGAAAATAATTTTATGGTGGAGGGTCACCACAACATGGAGAACTGTATTAAAGGGTTGAGGCATTAGGGAGGTTGAGAACCACTGAGCTAAGGGTATTACACATATGCGCTCTTGGAAACAGCTCGTAGGTAAATGATTTCCAACTGAAGTTTCATTGTTTATCCCTTGGTATAAAAATGCCTGCTGTGGAAACAGGAGGCTGGAAGTTCATCCACAGACTGAATGCTATGATCTGCCTGAGACTCAATCAGAAACACCAGCATGACTGTTTCAGTAAGGCTTCCATGGTATTTTTAATGTGTGTTTGCAAGCCCCTGGTTTGATGATAATACTGTTGCTTGCTCTCTCAATCCAGCTACTCCAATTGTCTCTGCTGGATGTTGTAAGCAGTCAGTCTGATGATCTGCTACCCACCCGTACCTTCTACCCATCTCTGCTTGCTATTTGTCCTCTTGTGTTTGCTTGATTAATAAACTTACTCGTTCAAGACCCAAAGGATGGCTGATGTACATCATTCTCAGTATTGGACACACCGGGAATGGTACCATTTCTACCCTAATGTTGTTTTTAGTTGGGTTTCTCGCCACTTTGTACTTACACGCTTTAAACTTCATCCATCTCTTAACTCCATTTCTCAGGAAACCATTTTCATAGTATCAAATCCTTGCTATTAAAAAAAACAAAAACAAAAAAAAATTAAACTCTCATCACTTGCAAGATTAAGTTTATATTCTTCAGGCTGAGTCTTGACACTTGAGAGCATTTTTTGCAAGTAGATAAGGGAAGTGGAGTCAGGGCAGCAGACTTTGCTGCAACAGGCTGGAGCAGGGAGTGGGTTGGGAAGGAACAGTGCCAAAGAGAGAAGTGTGACCAGTGGCCTTCCTTCCCATCCCGCCTTCTGCAGGCAAGCTCCTGGAGTCCTCTGGGCTCCTCCCCTCCCCCCAACTATGCCAGAAACCACAGAGCTAAGTTCCATTCCTGTCTGCTTCAGAACTCACAGATCAGACAAATGTCAAAATCCCCCAAACGGCACGTGTCTGTGCTGAGGAAGAATAGTGTCCCTAGTTAAGGAGTGAACTCTAGAGGCTCAAAAGACAACTGATGCTAAGAAGCCAAAAGAAAGAAACTCTAACAAAATAGGTTAAGTCTGCCCAAGGTGGAGAGTAGGACTCTATAATCCTAATGTCTTTTCCATGTCGGAGGGTAGTTCTCAAAACTTAATATCAAATATTAGGTTGTCCATCACATTGCATTTTAATTACATGTCTACCTACCATCTCTTTGCTCTGCTTGACTCCACGGAATCCTTAAGAATCATCTTGTATTCAAGTAGGGCACATGACATAAAACCTATTACACAATAGACATTCAAGAAATTGTAAGTGAATTCTGTCCCATTGCCTCACAAAGCCAGTTGAGAGATCCGAGGCCACAGTAATTTGTCTTCCGCTCCCCCCTCCCCCCCACAAGGTCTTGATCTGTCTTATTCATATATTTTCATGAATTTCTTTACAAGTTTTAAATGAGTTCTAAAAGTTCACAGGAATACTCTGTCCACAGAAGAATAAAAGGGCTACAAATACAGAGGTTGCTGAGCTAGCTCACAGAGCCAGTTTTTAAATCCTTGTGTTCAGGGTAGCAGACACTTGTGCTGCTCCCAGAGAAGGCCCTGGAAGTGCAGCAGTGACCTGGCCCTGTCTTTCAGAAGGTGACAGTTCCTGGGCCTTGTGGCTCACAGAACTTGGGAGAGTGAGACAGGAAGATGGCAAACTTAAAGCCAGCCTGGGCTACATATCAAGAGCTTGTATAATAATTAATTAATTTATGATCAGAGAGAATAGACAAATGAACACAGCACCACAGCTCAGGCAAACCCAAGCAACATTTTGAAAGGTAAATTAGAGTTTACTCAGGTTTGAGTCTGGAGAGCAGAGACTGCAGAAAGAGCCTGAGAATGGAGGGGTGGGATATGCTACTGGTGAAGGAGGGAAGAAGGGAGGGAGGAAAGAAGGAAAGAAGGGAAGAAGGGAGAGAAGGGATGAATCCCAAACCTTTAAGATACTAAAGGCTCTCGCTTTATCATCTGTGAACAGGAGGTGTGTGTGTGGAGATGTGTGCCTTGGCAGATGACTAGTCAGGTTGCAAACCAGAGAACACAGGTTGGAGCAGCACTAACCCTGGAGACAAAAGCTGGGCAGAAGGTGCTGCATGGTCTTGGTGAGCCAGTGAAAGGCTGAGCCAAGGTCATCCAAGCCTCCCTAACCCTTTCCTGGTTGACCCAGTTGCCATTTCCTCCATATCTATTTCCTATAGTCTCCTAAAGAGTGGGCAGTGACTGTAGGCTTTAGTGTGTTTATGTGTATGTGAAGGTATGTGTAGACATTTGCAAGTAGGGAATTACCTAGCATTGATCCCCTGTCTGAGTCTTATCTGCCAAGAATGCTAAACCATTAGAGACCAAATACATCTGCCCATTATCCTCCCATTCAGCCTGTAGTGCAGTGATATTGTGTCTAAACCAACAAATATTTGTGAAATTCAATTTGTTGCCACATACATGGCCTACAATATATACTTTTAGAAGGAGGGTCAGTATCATGTGAACATCTTGTTCTCTGTAGGCATGTTGTATACACAGATTCCAACTAAAACTACACAACACTAACATCTCTAATCTAGCTGAAGCTATGGTATGAAATCACAGCAAGGAGATTAGCTTGGGCTTCGTCCTCACGCTCACTCAGTCATATCTGATACCTGTGCATGGACTGTGATGGTTTGAGTAAGATTGAGGCCCCTCGAGGCTCAATCAGTTGAATACTTAGTCACCAGAGAGTGGAACTCTTTGGTAGAATTAGAAGGATTGGGAGGTGTGGCCTTGTTGGAGGAAGCATGTCACTGGGGGTGGGATTTGAGGTTTCAAAAGCCCATGCCAAGCCCAGAGTCTCTCTCTTGGCCTGTGGACCAGGATATAAGGTTCAGCTACTGCTCCATCATCATGTGTGCCACCATGCTTCCTACCATGATGCTAACAGGCTAAACCTCCAAAACTGTAAACAAGCCCCCAATTAAATTCTGTCCCTTATAATAGTTGCCTTGGTTATGGTGTCTATTCACAGCAATAGAACAATGACTAAGATGTGGACTTAGTTGATTTCTTTAAAATTCAGGCAGTTGTGGTGGCATATGGTGTTAGGATTTACCCAAGAGGTGGAAACAGGAGGGTCAGAAGCTTAAAGCCAACCTGGACTAAAAAAATTTTTTTAATAAATTTATTTATTTTTTGCTTCAGGTTACATCTCCATCATATTGCCCTCTTTCCCCCCTTCCCATCCCCTCCCTCCCACCCTCCACCCCCTAACCCTTCCATCCCACTCCTCTGGAGTGGAGTGTCCCTACATAACAGACCCTCGCCCCAGTTCAGAAGTCATATGAGGGCCAAGAGCCATTTACACAAGGGACTAGACCAATGTTCCAGTGGGTAAAGAACTTACTCATGAGACAAGAGGATCTGAGAATAGGTCCTTAGCACTCACATAAAAACTGGTGTGGCAGCATACCTATGAACCTAGTGCTTTGGAGGTAGGGTGGAGGGATAGGAGCATTCCAGAAGGTCACTGGCCAGCCAGTTGACCTGAAATGGTGAGCTCTGGGTTCAGTGAGAATCTATTTCAAATAGTAAAGTAGAGAACAGCAGAGACAAATGCCTAAAGTCAACCTCTGGCTTCTAGTGATACATATGCACACATGTGCATACCTCAGGCGCAGACACACACACAGAGAGAGAGAGAAAGAGAGAGAGAGAGAGAGAGAGAGAGAGACAGAGAGACAGAGAGACAGAGAGAGACAGAGAGATTCAGATCAGGCTCTAGATCCCCTCTACCTAAGCAATGGCTTCTATGACCACCTCCCCCCAGAATAAGAAACAATTGGAATTTTTGTATGCTTGTTTTTTGTTTTTGTTTTGTTTGTTTTGTCTTTGTTTTTTTCTTAATTCAGTAAGAAGAGACTTCTCCAGTATAATATAAAAGATTCATAAACACCAGACATTTCAAATACAGCAAAATATATTGAAAATAAATGCTCTCTTACACGAGTAGTGCATTTAGGAAATGTTTAGAAGTCCTCATTAAGAACCCAAATTTAATGTTGGGCATGGAAGCAGATGCCTGTAATCTCAGTACTGTGAAATGCAGGAGGACCAAAAGGTTGATGCCAGATTAGGCTATATAGTGACATTTTTCTTTTTCATGCTTAAGTTCTTTAACACTTCTAGATCCATTCATGATTGTCTAGAGTATCCCAAAGTCTGCTTGTCCATACATATTTCTTTCTTTATTTTTAATTGATTATTTTGGAATTTCACATCATGTACCCCAATCTCACTCACCTCCCAGTCTTCCCATTTCTGACCCCCCCCCCAAAAAAAAGAAAAAGAAAAAAAAGCAAGTCCATTTGTGTTGCCCATATACTCACAGGAGCATGGTCAAATTCCTCTTGACCAGCCTCCCCCTCCCCCCAAGGAGAAATTCACCTGCATCCAGATCAGAAGCCACAAACTGAAGTGAGCCTTGCAGTGGCTGGAGAGGGGCTGGGCCAGCTCTCTCACCAAGGGCTGAGCCAGCTCTCCCACATCCAGGGACATTAGCATGACTTCTGGTGGCAGATCAGAGTAGGGACACCTGAACCCCTTGCAGTGTCAGCAAGTTAAAGTTCTATGAGCAGGGAGTTCACTGGTTGATGGAGGGTATAGGTGTTTAAAGACTTTCGTGTGTTTATCCATTTAACTCTTCCTTTTTGAGTAGGAATGTATTTTAGGCATCAAAGTGCAATCCAAAGAAGTAATAGGAAGAGAACTGCCCTGTAAATCAAACAGATATGGTTCTGGGTCCCCTTCTGTAACAAGAGATAAACTGCTAAGCTTTTTAAAGCCTTAGCTGCTCCTCAGTAAAATGGGACCAAAGAAACATCCTCCACCCCTTAGTGATCCAGATTTCACTGGAGTGTTTTGTAAACGGTCCCTTTACATCTCTAATTTTATGGGTTTGAGTCTTCTATCCTCTTTAGTTTAGTCAGAGTAAACCTTGCTAATATTTTTAAAGACCCACTCTTTGTTTCAACTTTGGGACGCAATAAGGGTTAGTGGAGCATGCCACAGAAATGGCTGTGCAGCTCTGATCTCATAGGTTGCTCATGTAAAGTGAGATCTCCAGCTTTGTAGGGAATCTTAAAATCCACAAGGGAATACCAACCGGAAACAGATAGACAATTACCTGAAGGCGGGGATCATATTACATTGATTTGCAGCAAACTGCTCAGCATCAAGAAAAAGGGGCTGCAGCTGTCTGGCAAGACGCTGTCCAGAGATCCAAAGTAATTTTTTCAAAGATCCATTCTAAACAAATGTTGACACAAACTCAGCTTTAGCTGAGCTTCAGCTTTGTGGCACTTAAGAAATCTGTAATAAAAGTAAATTAAATAGTGGCTATGACTAAGCATCGGAGGTGTTTAGTGAGCAATTTCACAGTTGACAACTCAGGGCTTCCTGTCTGATGGAAATTCACAGTTCATCAGAGGTGGAAGAACAGAGTTCCAGCCAATCAGCAGGAGACAAGAACTTAAAAGAGTGTAGCTGCTTCTGGAAGGGAAACCTTGAGAGAGAGACCTGAAGACCACCTCATGAAGATGGATCCCTTTTTCTGAGCTTTTCTTCAGCAAGTGAACAGATTCTCTCCAACACAGAACAAGGGTCAGGAAATGTGGGTTAGTTTCCCAGTTGCCCTGAAGTCCTGGGTCGTAATTCGGTTCTGGGAATTCAGCCAGCTGAAAGGTCTTCTGCTCTAGTAGCAGCTTGAACCAGCTTCTGCCACATCTGTAAGAGCCAGACCAAGCATGCCTGTGGATCACAGCAATCCACTTGGCATTTATGAATAAGCTTAGGATGCCCAACCTATTAAAACCCATGGTTAGTTAGTCCCTACATAATAACTAGGGGTTAACCTATGAAGCCTAGATTGAAAATCACTGCTTCCTCCATGCCAAACCTAGGGTCTTGGTTTTTACTATGTAGCTAAACAGGTAGAGAAAGGCTTGTGAGCTCAGAAAGCTAAGGGAACTTAAAGGACTCAGGAAACTTAGGAAGTTATAAGACTCATGAGGTCCCTCTTCAAGGTGACCAAAGCGGTAAATGCTTTCTGGGGAAGAGAAGACTCTTCAGTGGAGCTGCCTGTACAGACAGGGAGCTTCAGGGACGCAGACTTCATGAGTTGTCACCTGTCCTGGGGTGGCCTTTTTCTGCAATGCTGTTGTCTTTGAGTCACCCATACTTTTGTAAGTAACTTCACACCCATGCATGTTTAAGTCATCCTGATAAACTCACTGGTTAACCAGGTTAGAACTGATCTGTTATTAGTACTCTGTCTGTTCACATCCCCTCCAAGGAAAGGTTACATAGCAATTTTATTCACATCCTGTTCTGGTCAATCTAGCCAGATGGAAAGCCAGAACTATTCATGCTGACTCACACACTGAATGACAGACAACATTGCAGGGTGATGATCTATGTAGCTAGTACCCACTTCTGATGTTTGCCTGCCCAGATCTAAAAGTTCACAGCAGTCTTAAGGATAAAGTGTAGCCCATTCTGGCCTCTTGCCATTTATCTGTATTGCAGGTGCATGTGGTGACCCTCACCTTTCCTCCCCACATACCCTCATCTCATTTTTTTTTAATGTCATATGACTTTACTTAATCATAAGAGTTCATTTTGTACTTGGTCTTACTTGGCTCTTAGACAAATCGTGACACATTTTTTTACAGCTCTCTCATTATTAGATAATCATCACCTGTATGAAGTCTCAGCAGAAAGAGGTACCAATCAATATACTGCTAATTAATATAAAACAAGTCCCATTAAAACAAAACATTGCAGCAGACACAGTTGGTTGGCTAAATATCAGCGCCATTCATTTGTAAGTACACCCTTGGTGAAATTGTCTTGGACTTGAAAACAATTTTTATTAACTAGCTAGTATTTAACAGAAATTAATTGTTTGCTATGCATCATCAGTTGTATGCCCTGGAAATGAGACCCAGAGTTGCCTTAGGAGAGCTGTACACATGAAGGTGCTTTCTGGGTAGTTCTTCCAGACTCACCCTATTCCTTCGCCACCCTTCTTCTCATCTCTCTTCCATATTCTCTTACCTGGCACGGTAATTAATAAAACTCTTTCTAATTGGCCTATAACCTTCCAGTGTATTCCTTAACTTCTATCTTTAAACTGTTTATTGTACAAAACATTTTATTATTTGTTCATGTCCTTCTGGGCATACTAATATCATGAGAGGATGGACTTATGAGATCATTTTTGGAACGGGGTGGAATAGAGAGCTATACAACTCTGAACTAGACCATTCATGTTAGAGCGTAAGGATCTCCATTTAAGGAAAAATAGTAAAAACATTTCCATCTACCTGCCCTATTTGTATTAGTTGATATTTCCTTATAGGGCAGAAGTGACAGAAACCTACTAAAAATAATGGAAATAAATCAATAACATTTATTGCTTCATATCAGAGAGCTCAATTGAATTCAAGCATGGCTAGATTTAAAAAGTATCTTTATGACTTATCCTGTTTTTACATGTCTGAATCTATTTCTTGGGGCTGCTATTACAATGTACCAGTGACTTGGTAGCTTGAAACAATATAATATTCTGTATTTTAGTGTGTATGTACAGTTAAAAAGGTTAATTTAATCTTGTTCTTATTTTATCAAAAACTTAAAAATGAAACAACAAACCCAGATATTCATCCTCTCAGAGTTGTTCAAATTTAAAGTCAAGGTGGCAGTGAAGCCTTCCTCTCTCTCAGGGCTCACAGTAGGAGCTTTCCTTGATGCTTCTGAGATTCTGGTGGCTGCTAGCATTCCATCCTCAGCTTCTGTCCTCTGATGACACCCTTAGTGTGTGTCATCCTGCATCCCTTCATTGGATTAGGGCCTACTCTAGTCCAGTGTGACTTCCTCTTAACAAATCACATCTGTAGTAATTCTGTTTACAGCTAAGGATGTATTCTGAGGTTCCAAATTGCCATGGATTTTTCTGAGTATCACCATTCATCCCAATTTAATCTCTTAACCCATTTTCTTGTTTGTCATATTTTCAGTCAGTCTTCCTCTAAGTAGAAGTGATATAACTTCAGAAAACTTCAGCAGTCTCATAAAAGGACAAGGATCTTCCTCTAGCATCCATAACTGAATTCCATTTGGCTCTGCTTGCATCAGGAGCTCACCCTTGGACCACTCACCATCTGAATGAGAGAGTCAGACCACTTCTGAAGCAGGAAGAGTCAGGTGAGGTGGCTGACACACAGTATTTCTATAACATTATGAAGATATAGGATGGACTCAGAGAGCAAATATTTCTTTAATATTCCATAAATACATTTCTGTTATTTGAGAAAAAGCCCTGTGGTGATTTGAATAAGAATGGTCCCCATAGGCTCACATATTTGAATGATTAATCACCAGGAAGTGACACTGTTTGAAAGGATTAGAATGATTAGGGGGTGTGGCCTTGTTGGAGTGAGTATGGTCTTGGTGGAGGAAGTGTGTCACTGGGGGTAGGCTTTGAAATTTCAAAAGCTTAAGCCAGGTCCAGTGTATTTCTCTTCATGATGCCTAAGGGTGTGTTTTTAAAACTCTCAGCTACTTCTTCAGTACCATGTCTGCTTATGTGCTGTCATGCTCCCTGCCATGATGATAATGAACTAAACTTCTGAAACTTCAAGCAAGTCCCAATAAAATGCTTTCTTTTATGAGTTGCTATGGTCATGGTATCTCTTTACACTGACTAAGACAGGCCCTATCTCACTTTAAAGTACTATTTTTACTTATATAAACTTTATCATTGGATTTTTACTGATAAATAAATGGATAGGAGAAAGAGAAAGGATGAGTAGATAGCATGGATGGGTGAATGGATGGATAGATGGGACAGATAGATGATAGATAGATGATAGATAGATACATAGGTAGATAATGATAGATAGATACATAGATAGATAGATAGATAGATAGATAGATAGATAGATAGATAGATAGATAGATAGATAGAT
>CAJQZJ010032322.1:8344444-8363568 GCA_907164525.1 Lophiomys imhausi
GTGTGTGTGTGTGTGTGTGTGTGTGTGTGTGTGTGTGTGTGTGTGTGTTTCCATGACCCTATAAATACTACTACTATATCTGTCTCCACGTGAATCCAAACAACAAACTACATTGTTGAGAAAGCAGTCGAAGGTGTACTTTTAGGCTATTTATTTATTGTTATATTAATATCTCTGTCTACCTTCCAAGCCACCAACTCGAGGTACAGGAGAAAGGATATTAATAGAGGATGTAGACCTCTGTAGTCATAGGTCCTTGGGGTGGTTCATCAGCAGTCCAGCCAAAACAGTATACACAGAAACTGGTACATTCAGCAACAGGAACACAGCTAACCAGGAAACCAGCAGCAGTTTTGGGGAGCACCAGCAGGGACAGCCGAAGAAACAAGCCACTCTCTTGGCCCCAAACAGGGCCTGACCTGGGCTCAGTGCTACCTGGACCACGATCTTCAGCAAGTCTTGGCAGCACCAAATTTCAGCAATTCACTGTCTAGAGTCTTTCAAAGTGAAGCAATGATAAGAAGCAATGAGAAGCGATGCCAAGCAAAAAGACCAAAAGAAAGCCCATGTGCGTTTCCTCCATTTATACCTCCTCAAAATCTGCACAAGGATGCTTTCCAATTGGCTAACCTCATGCCCTCCGCATGAGGTACTTCCTGTTGACCAAGATCATGCGCTCTTAAAGGAGTCACTCCATCAAAGGATGTTTTCCAGCAAAAAAGCATGTCCCCACCCAACAGTTTCTGGCTGGGAAAACATCATTACACACTCTTCCATCAGGATGTTTTGCATGCCCCTTTCATGAGTGTTTTTCAGCAGTGGACAAAGCACCCCACATCCCTTACTTGAGACCAAAACAGAAGCACATTCATTCAACACAACTGTGTTTCTAAAGAAATCAAAAGTTCCACCACAAACCATTACTCATAAAAGCCAGACTAGAAGTTGCTCAAATGTCCATCAGTTGTAGACCAGGCAAACAATGATATAGTCAAGCAATTAAATATTTCCCATTAATGAAAATGAATAAACAACACTTGCTCTTATCAATATAATGTTGAACAAAAGAAGCCAGACACAAAGGAGTTCAAACTGTAGGATTACATTCCCACAAACTCAAACTTGGTCAATAAGGGCAATGGCCACGGTTGAGGACTCCTGGTGTGTCATTTGCATTCTGTTCTCTGGTTTGAGTGATGGTTATGAGAGTGTGTTCTGTTTATAAGTATTCTTTGAGCTCCATATTTATGTTTCAGAATGTGTGTTATGCTTCTATCATGTATGGAATTCATATATATATATATATATATATATATATATATACATAATTTTTCTTTTTAAATTTCCCAACAAGAATTCCTAATTCTGAGACTGCTTCTGCTTTTGTCCTGCAAAAGATGCAACTTGGGAAGACATTTTTGTCAGTGGAAGATTTTTCTTTTCTTTTATCGCCTCCTATTACATGTCCTGTCAGGGTGGGTTTCTTTCCTCTTATCTTTTCTTCTTTATTTTTTTTTCTAAATTTAGCTCTTTTCTCTTAGAAGTTCTGATTAGAGGAAAGCTTCAAGACTGGCACCATGTTGGAAGCCCAAGTCTATGCAGGAATGTTGACTCACATGGCATTTAAAAAAATGCCTCCTCCCTCTTCTATCTGCTTTTTTTTTTTCTTACTTTAAGGTGTTTCTTTTCCCCCTCAAACAGCTCCCCTTTTTAGCTCAATAAAAGGCTCTTCTTCTTGTAACAGTTAATACAATACAAAACAATAAGAACAATTAGGTATCAATTATGAAAATTATAAGGTATAACATACATTCCCAATGTCCAGTCCATACATATTTGGCAACTGATACTAATATTCTATTATCTGTCTATCTCAATGTTCTATACCTAACTCAGTTTCCATCTTAACTTGCATCATTAACTTAGAAACATCTTCTTAGACCTAGAACAAACTTTTAATTCCTAAATAACTTAAAACTTAACTATGAGACTGTAACTATCTAGTCTTCAACCACATCAGGGACCTGAGAAGGATAAATATATCTGAATAAACTGGAAGTGCAGAGCCAGCAGCTTCCAAAACTAAGACATGACAGACAACTAGCTGCCTGGACAGTCCCCAATTTCTCTCAATACATTGGAGCATCTATCTTCAGCCTTTTGGCCCAATATCTCTGACAGACATTAAATACAAAGCAGGAATTATGAAGGACTTGCCTACCCTGTCTTGGCAGAGCTAGACTGTTGACTTACCTGCTTCCAAGTTTTGTCCTTTTCAGACAGCATAGAATGCACCTTTAATACCAGCACTAGTGAGGTAGAGACAGAATGATTTTGAGTTACAAGCCAACCTGGGCTACATAGTGAGACATTGTCTATAGAAACAAAAGCAAGACCCACAAAGCAGTATTAAATTCCAGAGGTCTCCAGTGGGACATTGGTGCTTACTGTTGGCAGCACCCCTGTGGACACATTCACATCTTAAACAGGTGCTGGAACAGCAGCTATGAGGATCTGACATCAAAGAAAAGTAAAATTAGAGCCAGGGGCATGTGTTTGGAGACTATTTTAATGTTGGGGCGGCATATATCTTATCTTAACACTAGGGTTTAGTTGTTCATCAGTGGGCTGATCAGTGATCCCACGGGGACAAATGAAGATGGAGGTGAACAACCAGGGCTAGCAGGGAAGGGAGCCAGTGGGAGAGAGAGGAAGAAACAAGGTACAAGTAATTAATCACAGCCAGGGGAGTCTGGTGTTTACCTCCCTGCAACCACTCAAGAGCTTCCAGGGTTTAGCTTCCTCTGTGATTCCTCAAGCCAGCTTTGATAATATGAAAATCACATTCTGTTTTTCCAGAAGAGTTCTTTTTTTTTTTAACTCCTTAAGTAAACATTGATCTATTTCCTCCTTTCTGGAGGAAATTTCTGGAGTTGTGCTGCTCTGACGAAAACAGATCTTTTTTTGTGGCTTGAGGAAGAAGTTTTGGGGCTCTCGCAGCTGCAGACAGGAAAGGGAAGGTGAAGAGAGAAGACCCTACAAGACTCCCCCCAGTTTATAACCATTGCAATCCAGAGGCGGTGGCAGAGGCAGCTCATACAGTAAAAACAGAAACAAAAAACACTGGGTGCTATGAACTTTGGACTTTTTTTTTTTTTGACAATTTTTTGATTATCCAAGTCAGTAAACCCTGTCAAGATCAAAACCCAGGACTTTGCAAGTATGGGAGAATCACACTGCTGATAGCAGGCCTCCTCCATCATAGGAGACGAGGATTTTGAGCGCCTGGAGATTACAGGCCTGAGAAACTCCTGAGAGAAAAGAGGTAAGGGAGCCTGCCTAGGGGCATAGAGTGGGATCTTCAAATATTGCGGTCCAGAGCAAGCAAGGCTTCCCTCCGCAAGGCTGTCATAGTCCTGCAGAGGGCGCATGTGAGCAAGTTGGAGACCAGGCTGACCTGTGTGCACAGGAAGTTGAACTGGTCCCTCCTATTCTCTGTGTAAAGGCTGATGAAGGTCTCAGCCTCCCCTCAACTCTATAGTTCTCTTTCAGTAGTTTAAAGGAATCCTTTATTCTGCCTCTTGTATCTACTGGTCGGCAGAAAGGCGTATGATGATTGGAGGAATGGAGAGTATACCCGACTCTCTGGGTCAGCCACCCTGCAGGCTGTTGGGTTGTTCATCACCAAGCTGCAGGGATCCCACTGTGCTTGACATTCAGAGACCCTCAGTGGTTACTCTCGGCCTTTGGACAGTGCTGCAGTGGGCTCCAACGTCCAAGATGATGATGAGCCACTTGTACTTTCACAGACCCAGAAGGACAAACATATGCTTCAAACTCAAGTTCCAGGGCCTGGGAAGATTGACAGGTAGGAATGTTCACTGCACAAGGCTGAGAGCAGGAGTTTGAATCCCTGAACCCATGTAAAAAGCCAGGAGTGGCTGAACTCTCATATGTAATCCCAGCACTCCGGGGACAGAGACAAGAGAACCCCTGGAGCTTGCTGGCCACCACACCTAATTCCGGGTTCAGTGAGAGGCCTTGACTCAAGGGAATAAGAGTGGGACACCTAACATCCTCCTCTGAACACCACACACATACATGCCAAAAATCAAATTCAAGTTCCAATACAATGGGATAAGAACTATGAATGGACATCTCAACTATGTTCATAGCAGCTTTATTTGTAATAGCTAGAAACTGTAAACAACCCAGATGTCCCTCAGCCGAGGAATGGATTAAAAAACTGTGGTACATTTACACAATGAAATACTACTCAGCTCTCAGAAACAAGGAAATCATGCAATTTGCAGCCAAATGGACGGAACTAGAAAAGCTCATCCTGAGTGAGCTAACCCAGACTCAGAAGGATACACATGGCATCTATTCACTTATAATTGGATTTTAGCCATATAGTACAGGATAACTATCCTACAACCAACACACCAAAAGGAACAGGAACATAGACTTTGTTATCTGTTGGTGGGACAATTTGCCCTAGTGGATCTGCCATGTAGGCCCCCAGTGCAAGAGGAAACTCTTAGTCCTCATATGACTGCTGAAATGAAGGGGGCTGATATGTAGGGACACCCAACTCCAGAGGAGTAGGATAGGTTGGAGAGGTGAGAAAGGGTGAGAGGATGGGACTAGGAGGGGTGGAAAGAGGACACTGTGATGGATATGTAACTTGAAGTAATAAATAAGCATAAAAAAAGAAAAGGAAAAAAAAGAAGAACTATGAACAGGAACTCTTGAAAAGAGGCTGCATCTGCAGAGAATGGCTGACTGGTTAGAATTTCAGTACTGTGGAGAGACTGAATGTGGCAGGTCCAGAAGCTGATTACCTTGTCTAGGGCTAGTTCTAGCCCTCTGGAACAGCCTTCCTTGCCCATTTCTGTGTCAGAACTAGCATCTTGTGACTAATAGATTTAAAAAAAAACTGTTGGAATCTATTAACTAAGCAAACTATTAACTTCCACCAACCCAAAAGCTAAGGACGCCGCCAGAGAGCACTTTGGGCCTATAGAAGAGCTTTGCAGCAAACGCCTCTCTGGTGTTCCCACTAATGTTTTCTAAACTTGCCTTGATTTATGACTTTGTTTGGTAAAACTATAAAAGTTCATGAAACTGCTTCCATGGTGGGATGTGGGATTTGAGGGTAACCTAAATCTGTGATCCCATGATCACTCAAAATGGCTCCAGAATAAACTACCTCTTGCTTCCTTTAAGGTAAGAGGGTGGCTTTCACATCGACAGAACTGGGATGGAGTTCTATTATAAAGGAGCCATGTGGCTTTAGGCAAATCATTTCACCAACCCAAGTGCAAGTCCATGGGCCTCTCAGGAAGCCACATGGTCGACAGCAAATGTGAACCTTGGCAGGCGAGTGGATGCTCCGTTGTTATTGGCTCCTCTCCACACACATAATTGTTCAGTACACATCTTCAAGAGAAGCGGCAAGATGCTGTGTCATCACTGGCCTGTTTGATCTGCATAAGTGCTGCTCAAAGGAAAGCTGAGTCAGCCTCTGTTGGAGGAGCAAGGCTGGGTAGGCTAGCAGGAAGGGGCTCTCGTGGGCTTTCTGCTGAATTAATAAGCTGGGTAATTTTCAATTGAGAGAAAATCTCTGGGTCTTGAAGTGTAAGGAGCTTGCTAACTCAAGAGGAGAAGACTTCCAAGTGGGAAGAAACAAGCAAAAACCCAAACTGAAATTCTATGGGGTGCGCCCAGTTAGAGATCTACAGCTCAGGGGTCTTAGTTGCTGGGTGACTTTAGGCAAGCCCTTCACAAATCCAAGACCAAGTTCACAGGACACTTAGGAAGCTAAGTGGAATACAGAAAACATGAAGTTTGGCAAATGTGTAGGTGTCAGCTCCTCTTCCGTGTACCTGGTAGTGAGTGGTTCAAAAGACATCTTTAATAGCTTCAGGACAAAATGCATTGTCATCACTTGATTGTCCAATTTGCATAAAGCTTTTACAAACTGTTTGGATTCAACCATCCCCCACAAAACACAACAGAACACAACACACACAGAGAAGGAGAAACACAACACAACACACAAACACAGAGAGAGAGAGAGAGAGAGAGAGAGAGAGAGAGAGAGAGAGCTCTGAAATGCGTCATATCGGGTATTCTCAAGGAATTAAAACTATATTTTCCTGAAACATCTGAAGACGATGGCCCTATTTCAAGGGAACTCAGGGCTAGAAGAGAGTGGCATTTGTCACGTCAATCATATGTCCTGCAGGCCTCTGGGCCTGGAGTCCAAGCCCTGAGTTAAGTAGACATATGCTATGTCAGTGGGGCCGCCCTACATCAGTGCTGGGCTCTGTAGCCTCTTAGAGGTCACAGAAGTTACAACTAAATGCCTCTGTGATTTGAATCTTATGCTGCCCCTCAAAGGCCATGTGTTGATGCCTTGGCTGCCAACCTATGCTACTACTGGGAGCTGTTTTAAGAAGTGACATCTAATGGAAAGAAATTATGTCATTGGCCCTCAAAGGGATCCCCACTCCCCTGTCCGGCTACCATAAACTGAAGGATCTCCTCTACCACAAGCCACATGCTTCTGCCATGAGTTACTGTGTTGTCACAAGCCCAAAGTGTGGGCCCAGGTAATCATGGACCAAAACAATGGGCAGAAATAAATCCTCCGTCCATTTGTTTGTTTGTTTGTTTTATTGTGTGTGGGGGATGGGGTGGGCGTGCATGTGATGATACAGGTACGTGTGCCTGTGCATATTCACTTAGAGGGCAGATGAGGATGCTGAGTGTCTTCTTTTATCTCTGTCCACCTTCCTGCCTTGATACAGAGTGTCTCACTGAGTCAGAAACTTGTCATTCTGGCTGTGTTGCCAGGGTGTTAGGCACTTGGGATCTGCCTGACTCTGCCCTACAATGCTGGGGTTACAGGCACGGGGCATCCATGCCCAACTTTTTACATGGGTGGTGATTCAGACTCAGGTCTGCATGCTTGTCCAGTAGGTGCCCTTACTCCCAGTCCCTCTTCCTCCTTTTAAATGGATCATCTCAGTAACAGAAAACTGATTAGCACAATGCCCTTCATCTCAACTCTTCCTTCCTGCCATCCGTCGAATAGTCAGCAACTCTGTGGACTCATTTGTCTACTTCTCCCCTTGCATGGTCATCTGTGGCTACAGCTTCTGTCACTTCCCTGTCTTTAGCCTCCAGTTCCATTGCCCTCAAAGCCACTCTTTCTATTGAAGCCTGAATGTGGTGATTCTAATATTGAGAACTCATCAGATATTGTCTCTGTGTGGAGCCTTGTGATGATCGCCTCTTGCTCAACAGTAGTACCTACCAAGTGCCCCCTATAGCCAAGGGTAATGAAGTTGTGAATGAAGCAAAACCCACTCTAGGAAATCCAAACTCTCAAGCTGCTCCCAAGGTATGATGGTCAGTTTCATCACCTTAACTGAATTAAGAAAAGCCTTCAATGTTACTGTGCCTTGAGTCTAGGCATAACTGGGCATTTCTAAAGAGAATGGAAGAGGAAAGAGCCACCCTGAATGTTGGGTAGCACCATCCCCTGGAGTGAAAAAAAGAAAGAAAGAAAGCAAACATTTCCAGCATCCTCTGTTTCTGCTCCTGATCTACCCAGATGTGAGTAAACAGCCACATATCCCTGCTATTATAACCAGAGAGTCTACTCCTGCTGTCGAACCTTTCGTGGTGTGATGGACTGACTACACCATCAACTGTGAGCCAAAATAAATCCTTTCTCCCTTCAATTTCTTCCTGTCTGCTGTTCTGCCACAGCAATAAGGATAACCTATACACAAGGTCTTCAGCATCCTTGGGCAGCTCTCTTTGTTTTCCAGATCATTTGTGTCTCTGACTCCCCTAATCCCAGCATTCTCCATCCTCACTGAGCCCCTTATCTCAGGGATACAGCCTGCTCCTTCTCATCCCCATCCACTTTTCACTCCCCTCTGTAGGAGTCATCTTTCCCTGCTTACCTTCCCTGCCACTTGACTGTCAATTCCTATTCATCTTCCCAGTCTCAGCTTAAAGGTCACCTCCTCCAGAGTCTTCTTTAACCTCCAAAAATAGTAGGTGACCTCTGGTATGACCCTTAAAATACCTTCTGCTCTCTGGACTCTCCTAGAAAGCAGAGACTGTGTTTTGCAGTTACTTTATATAGCTCTGATTCCCAAGGACATAGCACAGTGCTGGAGGCCTCTCTACAGTTTGTTGATCAAACTGAATAATTGAAATAGCCATCCTAGACTGTGTGGTTGAGACATACCCTGGTGTAACCCCTAAGGCAGCCCCTCATGGGCACCTGAAGCTTTGGAAGGACCAAGGAATGGAAGGAAAGGGACAGAGAGACCTGGAAACTGCTGCCTGCTGCCCTGCCTCACTCCTACTTTTCTCTTCCTTCGTGACCCAGAAACGCTGGAAACAACTGCTCAGTTTACTACAAATCTGACCAGAGTGTCTGCCTCAGACCTCTATCTGTCACATGGAAATGGAATTTATATATATATACTGGGCCACTGTGCAGCCATTGGGAGCTATTCTTCTTGTTAGCTTCTTGCATACTTTTCACAGAAATTTGTGCCAAGCAAGAAAGCCTGGGAAAGATTGGGGGCAGGGGTGTGTCACCCTGTTTGCAGATGGAAGAGAATGAGAGCAGCATGGGACAATGCGGTATCCCTGCATCATATCTGGAAGGCCAGTGTCCTTCAGTTGTTCATCCTGGTAAGCATTTTTCAGGTCTGTTGGGTTTTGGCATCTATCAGCAAGGCTGTTTTAAAGCATTAAAGTCTGAAAATAAATGGAGTGGGGCTGTAGCAGAGGAAGGCTGGTTTGGCAAGCACTGCACCTGGGAGGAAGCTATAGGAAGGCAAGACTAGAGATCCAGGAGTGTATGTGTCTGTGTGTGTGTGTGTGTGTGTGTGTGTGTGTGTGTGTGTGTCTGTGTATGTGTATGTCTGTGTGTGTGTATGTGTCTGTGTGTGTGTGTGTGTCTGTGTGTGTGTGTGTGTGTGTGTGTGTGTCTGTGTGTGTGTGTGTGTGTGTGTGTGTGTCTGTGTCTGTGTGTGTCTGTGTATGTGTATGTCTGTGTCTGTGTGTCTGTGTGTCTGTGTGTGTGTAGGGTACACCCACATTCTCAGGCCTCCTGACCAGCTGGAAGAGATGCTCCAGATAGGCAAACCTGGAGAGGCAAGGTCTTTCTTGGTCTTGAGGACTTCTTTCTTGTCTGGAGATGCTGTGCAGCCCACCTAGAGTCCTTCTGTTATTTCTAGAGCCTGGAGGAAGATGACTAAATTGAGAGAGACACTAGATATTTATGCTTACAGACACCTTAGCACTTCTCCTTGCCAGGACCCCAGCTGTACCTGCAAAGCCAGGTGGCATCTCCCTGCTTCTGATGTCTTCTAATTGACCCAAGTTGCCAACACGAGCTCCTCTTTATTCTCAGCTGCATTCTTCCTCACCTTTCTGACTCCAGCTTTGCCTCCTGGCTCCTGTTCCCCCCCTGGAAGCTGACCTCTGGACATGTGCTGTGGCTGTGTGTGTGGCTCTACTCAGATCCAGCAGAGTTCTTGCACGATGCATTGGGTCTAGGGCTGGCCTTTGCTCCTCTTAAATGAGATTATCTGTGCTCATATCCTAGATTGAACTCACCTGAGGCATCCTGAAAGAGCAACATCTGTGCTGGCCCCCTGGGTACAGGACCCACGTGCGCAGTCTCCCTGCTGTGAGCTGGGTGCCCATGACTGTGGTGAGTTCCTGGCTCTTCCTGAGCCTTCATGCTTCCTTTGCAAAATGGGAATCATAACAACACAGGCCTGATGAGGAGAATTCTGTGCTGATTTACAGGGAAGGTAGGTGCTTGGTCAAGTGCTTACCCCAGAAACACTCAACAACAAGAAGAGTGAGGGCTGGGAAGAGGGCTCAGGCAATAAAGTGCTTACCTTGAAAATTTGGAGACATGAGCTGGATCCCCAGAAATCATGAAAAAAAAAAAAATGCTCGGTATGGTAAGCATGCATATGTAATCCCAGAGTGGGATAGGTGGAAACATACAGATTTCCTGGGCTTACTGGTCAACCAGTCTTGCCTATTTAATGAGTTCCATTGAGAAACCCACTCTCAGAAAGGAAGAGAGAGAGAGAGAGAGAGAGAGAGAGAGAGAGAGAAGAAAGTAAAGGAGGAAGGGGAGAAAGAAAGATTTAGGCAATACCTAAAGAATGACAGCTGATGTTCCTTCTGACCACATGCACATGCATACACATGTGTCCCTGCACACACATGTACATGCAAATAAAATAAAACAATAACACAACTCTTCAAGACCCTACTGCTCTTAGAGAGTGAGAAATGGATATTTGGCAACCATACAAAATCCAACATAGAAACAGTTACAATAATATATGTTTCCCTGTTCTGGACAACTGCGATCAGAAACAAATCACGGAGGGCGGATGGACCTAGTTCATCCAGCATGGCTGAGGCAGTGGGGCCTATGGAGCATGGACCCAAGGGGTGAGAAGTGTTGATTAGGCAGAGGTTGTGAGTAGAGACCTAGAGCCCAGCAGTCCAAGAGGCAGGTCTGCAAACTCCCAGAAATCCAGAGCAATGAAGATTACAAAATGAACCATCCAGTACCACAGGACTGCAACTCTGTAGGAGGTCCAGGACCACGAAGTACCTGACAAAATCCTAGACAGCAGGTCCTGGCAAGTTCTGGGGAGGCAGAAGGAACATTTTCAGCGGCACCTGCCAGGGCATAGCAGGCCCAGGTGCTGTTCTTTTCCCTTTTAGTTGAACTAAAATTCAAATTGGTTCTGGGGCGGCAAATGCATGGTCTGTAAGTCTGCTGCCGCTCTGCCCTTTCTGGGACTCCTGCCTTCCCTTTGACCTCCAAACTCAGCAGTCATGGAAACGCTAGGACCGCCCATAAGTCTCCAGGGAAGACCAGCTCGCTCATCTCAGGGAGGCAGGATCATTAGCGTCATCTCATTAAACTGCAAACTGCTGCTGACTCAGGCTGGAGTTTGGAAAGCGTCTGCTTCCTGGCTGCTGCAGGACTTCCCCAGAGGCTCCACGAGGTGGGATGAAAATGTGGAGATGGACGGGAGGGGGGGGGGATCTGCTCCTGCCACTCGCTGGGCTGCAGCAACAGCGGCACCAGATGAGACTCTCTCTGGCGATAGAGGTTTGCCTGTGCTCATGGAGACACTGAGTTCAGAGGCTTAAGAAGCAGAGTTGCTTTGCTCAAACCCCCAGAGTCTGAATTTGCATGGAATTCCAAGTGTTGGAGACCGGTCTCTTTCTTGCTGCTCCACTATTCCCAGGTCGTTTCCCCTCACATTGTAGTCCTATGACATCTGTACTCCAAGCAGCTGGAGGAAGAATGGAAAAGTAGAGTTCCTGAAAGCTACCTTTCACATCTAGCTGCTGTCCCCTTGGCCAGTGCAGGACTCCTCTAGGACAGCCATACGGTCCGGTAAAATTTAGATACCCCATTAAAGCATAAAATGGAGGAACAAGTGGATAGTCCCTACCACCAAGATGGGGACAGAGCCCTGCTACAGGAACTCAGCATGGAGGCAAATCCCCATCAAGCATAATATATATTATGATATAATATTAAAGCACCATTTATCAAGGAATTTACAGTAAAAGGCCATGGTGCTAACGAAATAGAGGTGAAAGTACAGCCCTTCCCTTAGTGGGCTTACTGTTGGGGTGGGCGATTGTCAAATGTAATGGTTACTATAAGTGAAATTTGTTTGTTCATTATACCTGTGCCACATGCCTGCCAATACACCTATTCTAGGCACATCATGGTAGAAGACATGGCCCTTGAGCTGCTGGCCTTTTAGAAAGGAGGGCAGCTACCTGCACAGCCCACCACAAGGCTGGTAGTTAATACTGTGAGTGTAATAGTACCAGGTACCCTACTTAGCCTGTAGCTCTCAACAGGCCTACAAGTCACCTAATGCTTTGGCCCCAAATGAGGCTCTGAACCCCAATGGTGTCCCGAAGCAGGAGCAGTTCCTAATAACTGAGAGTTAGATTGAAATAATGTTTCTTTAAAGAATACAGAAATAGGATCTGTCTTGCCCATGGGGCTATGTGCTAAGCCTTCCCCTGGCATATCTCCCTCTAGAAAAGCGTGGGCTCAGGGGGCAGAATACAGGACGATGCCCAGGAGCAAGAGGTGGGTTTAGAAACTGGGCCCTAAGCATCCCAGAACTTGGAATTCCTCCTGCCTTGCTGGGAACTTATGCTATTGGTGGTAAAGTCAATGCTGTGGCTGTTTACCTTAGCCTCCGGCCTCCAGAAAAATGTATCCTGAATCTCATTGTTTATTTACATGGTCAACAACCAAACATCACTCTTATTTGACTTAAATCCCATTTTCTTTTATTTGGACTTTGAAGGACTCACAGTTTATCACCCTAAACTGTGAGTAAATGCCTTCCAAGCTATGAAGTCAACGCTGTGGCTGTTTGGAATAGCTCAATCATACCAGAAACTGTACTGAGCATCTTACATTTGTAAGCTCCTCCCTGACAACCTACCACAGCTCTGCCAGGTAAGTAGGACTTATTATTTTTTAATTTCTATATTATTATTATTATTATTATTATTATTATTATTATATTCATTTTGTACCTCCAAAATTGAAGTCCAGAGAGGTCAAGTGACTTGCCTATGATCACATTAGCTAGTTTGCAACAGAGCCATGACTGGAACTCAAGTCCAGATAGCTCTTCCCAATCTTCCACAAGCCTGGATTATTATAATTAGATCATCTGTACACTTTTCTTCTCTAGTCTAAGCAACTCCTGTTCTATTTAATTCTGTTGGTTTTTTTTTTTCCTATGGTGGGGACTTCTTATAAATCCCTTACAGTTTTAAAAACTCAAACTATGATCTTGGTGTACTCAAATAGGTTCAGTGATTTGGGGAGTTTATCCTAAATGAGTATGTAAACCTCAAAATCCTTCTAGTGCTGGAGACTTAGAGCAATTACGGCCAGTCAAGGCTGTAACTGTAGGGTGGTATGTGGGTCACTTAAAATAAGTAAAGGCTCGCACGTGTCAGTGTAAATTTCAAAGTCTTTTGATTAAAAATGTTTTGACTTATGCCTCCTGAAATGTTAAAAGTGACTGTAACACAGTTACATGAAGATAGCAGAAATGATGGCAGGTGACATAAAATGTGTCCCAAGGGTATCACAGTGGGATCACGGATGTGCCCAAACTCCAGGAACCCCTGGGTCTGCTCTACCATTATCTCCACCCTTGGACCATCATCTCTACAAGCATGGCCTGGGCTCTCTGACCCATGCATCCTGGGTTCTTGATCATAGTGGGTGTTCCTGCAGTAGCAAGGCCATCTTAAGCCACTTTTTAAAAGTCCTTTGAGCCAATTCTTTTAGCTCTCACTCACAACCTTTCAAATGGCCATCTATTTTATTTGGCGCATATTTAAGTAATCTTCATTACCTTATCAAACTCTTTCTTTAAATGGGAGGGGAAGAAATACCCTTAGTGGGAACAAGCAGCTCTCTGTAGCACATTCCCCTCTGTCTGGCCAATTAAAACCATTTGGGTAAAACTTCTGTGGGCCCATCAGTAGCTCAACCCATGATTACTCTCCAGGAATTACAGTGTTCCATGCTCAGAGCCAGCTGGGCATAACAATCTGTGATTACTTTACATGTTTGTGGGGCTCTTCTTCTCTTCCCAGAATGGGGGCTACAGAAGACCAGGAATACCATCCTTGGGGGAATCGAGGAATGGGCCTGCCTCTGTCCAAATGCCCTCAGTCCTACTTGCTTTTCCAGGGCTGGCGGTAACCACAGTTAGACCAGGTTTTTCTGTATTTTCCTGCATTAGCTACATGATACATAGCTGAGCATTATTTTAGTGGGGGAAAAGCCCACTTTGTAAGATAATTGTGTAATGCCAGGCTTTAGATGTGTGTAATGGTTGTATGCCAAGAAGTAGTACACAATCACATCCTGTTAGTTTAGATTTCACAGCATTCGGAATTACTGATCACTTGGATGGAGTGGATTATTCCAGTTCCTCTTCTCTCAAGCAGGGCTTCTCCTCAGGGATGATGTCATTCAATATTGTTAACAAAACCGCAGGGGTGCAGTCTGAAGATATTTCTGAGGGTTAGCTTTTCCAATGTCATCTGTCATCGGTGCCCTTTAGAAGCCCCCTGTTATACACAAAGAGCCAGTGCCTTCCCTCCAAATCCTTTTCCAGTCTGAGAGCTGAGAGATCTACCCTAACCATGGCTCGGTGCTTTTCCCAGCTGTGTGCTCAGCTTGCTTTCCTAGTCAGTTTTATTTGTTTTTGTTTTTTCTATATAGTAGGAACATGGTCTTGCAGAAGTGCTGTAGACATAAATGAAGGCAAATATAGGATACTGGCTTCCAGACATGGGAGCTGGTATGCCATTCACTGCTTCATATGTTAAAGAGAGTGTTAATAAAGGGCTGGAGACACAACTCAATGGTCAAGCCCTTCCAGGTATAGGCAAGGTCCTGAGACCCATCCCTAGCATCATAAGCAAACAAAACCAAACCCAAAAAGCCAGAGAGGGAGAGGGGAAGTCTAATGGACATCTGTCAAAGACTTTTTCTTGTTTTTATTATGTTTTGCCCACTTCGATTTGCTACCTATGTTACTGAATGTTAACCAAACTAATTCATTTAAGACTCATTAGCACAGAGAGACTGGCTACATTCCCATTCAATAACAACCATTTCTGAAAAGACTGCCTTCTTTTGCAGGAGAAGAAGCAAGATGTTGCTGGTTCTGTGATCTTGAGCCCTTGAGCCCTGGCAACTTGCAAGGCAGACTAAGTACCTTTTGAAACTACACTCATCCTGGTATGGAGGCTTTTCGGAAACATCCAAGGGATGATGTCATGAATGAGCACTCATGGAGCCCAGTGCTGAGGAGCATCCAAAAGCAGAGGTGCACCTCTAAAGATGTTGCAATCCATTTCTTCGGGTCAGGCTTTTTTTTTTTTTTTTTTTTTGTAGGAGAAAATGGTTTAATTGGCTTGATAGAGCACTGGATCCACATGGACATTGGTCTCTTGCATGAGATCCTTTGGGAAGTGCCTGGGGTTCACCTGATCGTCAGCACCCTCATCTGTTTCTTAACCAATGCCTACATGAATGAAGTCCCGTAGCGAACCAGCTGCACAGAAGCTTGACCTGATTGTCCAGATGAGTGACATTACGGGGTATAGATGTGGACACCTTGCTGTGAAGCATATAGAACACATGTGTCACCATCCTTATGGAAGCACTGGGTCAAGCATCTCCACCCCATTCTTTGGTTTCCCCAAGACCTGAGCTGTCTTAGTTGGAGTTCAATAACAATTTGCATTGCATAAAATACATTCTGGTATCTGTAGCCAAAGACCTATCCCAGGGCAGACAGTTCATAATTGTTTCAGCCTTCATCCACCACTGCCTATTCATCACATTTTAAGCAATTCAATGAGAACAATGTTGCATATATTCTCTGTGCCACTCTTTCCTTATGGTTCAGGAAAAAAAAATGAAAGACTGTCAAAAAAATCTCTGGAAACAGAGTTGGCTGGAAATGACTGTCTCTTTAAATGAAAGAAAACATGAAAACGAATGATTCTGATCTAAGTGTGAACTATGCTTCATCCTGGAAGACTTATTAGAGAGAGAGGGACATATATTCCTGTTGACACTGTATATTAAATGGACTTTGGAAACCCTATTTGTCTGTGTTAAATAAATATGCTCAGTTTTCAGCTGTATCTTCTTTTTCTTCTGCTTTTAAATCAAAGGGATTAAGACTCCTAATTAAGACACTGGAGGAAGGCCTGATCGGTTTTCACCAGTGCAAATTAGTTCAGAGGCCCAGAGCTGCTCTGTTCCGTTTGCCGGTATGGGAGGCTTGTTTGATTTAACATGATTGAGGAAATGAAATATCCCGTAAGACAAAGAACCAACATTGCACTTACTGGAGAGTGGCTGAGGGAGATTGGAAACGAATGCACATTAGCAGAGCTCCAAAATGCAACCAGAAGAGAAATGTTATTTAGAAAGAAAGAGATGCGACCAGGCCCATCCTCTGAAATGGATTGTAGCCTCCTCTTCCTTTGTTCATTTCTTTGAGGAAGATAAAATAGGATCTCAATTGCCTAACAAGGACCTAAAAGCTTGGAATATTATCTCTTCTCCCATTGGTGCATGTGAAGGTTGTACAAGCCTTAGATTGTTAATATTCCCAACATTTCTAGTTAGTGATTATCACTGTCAGCCCCATTGCAGAGTTAAGGAATCTAAGGCTCTGAACATAGACTGACATAAGGCCCCATGTTCTAGGAAACTGTTTTGTTTCCTGTTGATCAGCATCCTTTAGGAGAGATGAGGACCCAGAGCTCTGAGCAAGGACAATTTAGACCTAGCTGCTTTGGGGTGGTGTGTGGTTTGGTTTGATCCCCACTCACTAGACCTGGTCAGGCCTGGCTGATTCTCCATATTGTCAAGATGAACACAGCATTCAAGAGCTTGCTACAGTGAGATAAGCGTTGCCTGGAAGGGCTGCCTTTCCCTGCAGCACTGGGTTTGTCTGCAGAACACATGGACTTCCCTTCCTTCTCTCCTGTGGGTGTACAGTCTTCACCTAATGAAACTCTTAAAGACACTTTGACAACTTTTATGGTCAGCAAATTCAGTTGTTTGTTTATCATTGGTCTTAAGAATGTTCACTAAAAATGACAGTCTTGAGGCTGGGAGATGGCTTAGTGGGGAAGAATGCTACTGAACAACCATGAGGAAAATCCCCAGCACCCATGGCAAATGCTGGGGATGACTACAAAAGCCTGTAACCCCAGCAATGTAAGGTAGAGACAAGAGGATCATCAGAGCTTGCTGGCTTCCAGCTTGGCTCCATGTTCAGTGGGGACCCTATCTTGAAGGAATAAGACAGAGAGTGACACAGGAAGACACACCTGATGTCTTCCTCTGACCTTTGTACTCATGAATGGACACGTGCATCTGTATACACATCTGTGTATACACAACACACACATATATACCACATACACTCATATACTACACATACACCACATATGAGTAAGCCATGTATACCACATATCCACACACACAAAAACATTTTAAAAAACCACATTTTTAAAAGAATTAAAACAAACAGAAACAGGTCTTAAGTTTAAGCTGAACAGGGTTGGCATTCTCCTGTTCAGCTCTGTGCTGTGTGTCTGAATGATCAGCACCAGGGTTGTGGATTGTTTCTAAGTCCTCCACAGTGGATCCTGTTTTATGTTTGAGGGGGCTCGTGAGAATTCAAGATGAAGAGGATGAACATATATTGTTGTGATTCTATCAAGGTACACGTTGTTATACAGTATAAAACCAAACACCCCGTTCTTATTTCCTGAGTTGTCCTTGAACAAAGAGACAAAAATGAAACAAAAAACATAAATACGTGTGTTTTTCTAAGCTGGTGAAAAACAGAATTTCAGAACCCGGTTTTCCATGGAAACCCATCCTTGAGTAGAAATGTATGATAGCTGTGTTCCTGAGGGTCATGGTGAGAGAGTCTGGTGGTTTCAACAGCTGCCTTTTGTTCCTGCTGATTTCTTTGTTGTCACACGACTCCTAACATTGCATCCAACCAGGTTGAGAAGCTTCCAGAAGTACCTTGTTTTAAGAGCACCAATGATGTGTTTTCATCATGTTTGGCAAGACACACAGACACAGAATGACTGTGGTGAAGGAATAAAATGGTTTTACTCACAGATCCCAGGAAGTGTGGGAGGCAGAGCCTGCAATGCAGGAAGGTAAGCAAGCGCAAGCGTAATGGAAATGTGGAGAAGAGCTACGGGGTTCTGATGGGAGGAACATTCAGGGCCAGGTAAGAAGGTTTAGGATGACCTAATTTGAATAATTTTGGCAGGTCAACTCCTGTTCCTACTTGTTTGGTCCCTTGCCCATAGAATAGAGAGCAAGAAGTACCCAATTTGAGAGGCCAATAAAAAAGGTTAGGATGTAAGCTCTCTTTGGTTGATTTGCATATGAAGATAGACTCTTTTAAGTATTTGTTTATTGTCTCTAGGAATTGGCCAGCTCTGGATGCAGTCCAGGTGTCTCCTATGCTGTTTCGTTTATCAGTATGTCATTCCTTTAACAGGTGAGTAATACTCCTTTGTTCAGGTACCCAATATTTTGTCTGTCTATCACTAGTTTATGGACAGTTGTATTGTGTTCATATTTTGACTACTGTGAGGAAGGCTTTTAGAAACATTCATGTCCAATATTCATATGGGTGTCTGTTTTTAGTGTGTGTGTGTGTGTGTGTGTGTGTGTGTGTATTCTAGTACATGTAAGATGGGTGACCAAGAAACAGGCGTGGAGCTATATAGACTGAAGTCAGAGATGTGTCCAAACCCCAAAAATCTCAATCTTGAGACCAAACATCTCAAATCTTGAGACTGGCAGAAGTAAGGACTGCTTCTTCCCTGCTCCATATCTGCATGCCCCAGGGCATGAAGCCTAGCAACCCCCAACCTTGCAGGTAGTCATGTATCCTAGCACCTGGAAGGCCTCTCCATGCAAATGAGGTATCCCAATGACTTAAACTCCAACCAATAAGGTAAACCTAACTTAGAAATCCCTCCCGATTTCCTTTGTTCATCCTGAAATAAACACACAAGCTGTTTCACTGGAAATTGTCTGAGAGAGCTATAACACTGTCATCTTTGGAGGATTTTTCCTCCTCCGGCATTCCACACCCGTCATCCTTCCCAGCCAGCAGCACTTAGACACCACAGGGGAGGAAGCAGAGCTCGAAACCACATTCTAGAGTATATAATTCTATGTTTATGTTTTGGGAGGTTCTCAAATTTTTTTTGCAAATGGCTGGATGAGGGGCGTACAAAGTTTCTGAATTCTGCATGTCCTCACAAACATTTGTTATCCCTTTTGTTAACAACTAGGGCCATCCAAGTTGCTGGGGAGTGATATCTCATTGTGGTTTTGATTTGTGAGACTGATAATTTGTGTGTGTGTGTGTGTGTGTGTGTGTGTGTGTGTGTGTGTGTGTGTGTGT
>CAJQZJ010032322.1:8363578-8383815 GCA_907164525.1 Lophiomys imhausi
TGTGTGTGTGTGTGTGTGTGTGTGTGTGTGTGTGTGTGTGTGTGTGTTTTCCTTGAGCTGAATATATGGTAATGAGAAAAACTGAAAAAACAAAACAAAAAAGTTAAGTCAATTGAATTCATCTACTTTCCATTGTTATAATAAAATATCTGATGCTGGGTACTTTATTTTTAAGAGGTTTATTGAACTCATTAATTGAATATTGAGTATTGAAGCCTAAAGTCCAAACAGCATGGTGCAGGGCCTGATGAGAGCCTCCTGGTGTTCTGCCCGGTTCTCCACACCACAAAGACCACCCAGGAGCCAACTCAGATGTAAATGCATGAGGGTTGTTTATTCAAGCTCAGAGTTTGGACTCTCAAGGCTTACTGATTCATCACTTCTAGTTAGGAGCCCCAAACTCCAAAAATACTGAGTTTATTTATAGGGACTTAGACTAAGAAACAGGTTTTTAATCATATGATTGGATGACATTTGGGGAACTAGTCATGTCTATTTCTGATTGGCTCAATTTTACTGACTAACCAGCTGTGGTCAGTTTGACCACTAGAATGTTTGTTTAGACTTTTTGGGTGCTTTCTCAGAGGGAGCTGTCCGGTGATGATGAGGGAACACCCCTGGAATGCAAGGTCGGGTACATTTTGTTGTTGTTCTGGAAATGGAGGTCAGCTCTGAGTCAAACTTACTACAAAATGGAATCTTTTTTTCAAGATGGATTTAGTCAGGCTCCACACTAACAAATGACATCACAGTCAAAGGCTTTGAGAGATGTAGAGATCCTAAGACAAGACAGGAAGCCAAGGAGCAGGGACCAGGCTTTCTCTTTCCTAATGGCTTGCTCTCAGAAGAACCAACTCAGGATAGTACATGGAGTACTGAGGGTAGCGCCTGAAATTACCTAATTGCTTCCCACTAGGTTCTGCATCTTGAAAGTCTACCACCTACTAAAGCCACCATAAGGAGGACCAAGCTCCCAATGCAGAAATTCTTAGGGCACATATTCAAACCACATCCATTCCATAGTATAAATAAAAATTCTTCTTAACTGTATAAGCCAGATGTAATTACTAATAATAGTTTTATATTCTTTTTAAACTTTTCTAAGAAATAATATAAACATTATGCTGTGTGTACCATTTCATAACTTCATTATTTTTCATTTAATATATACCATTAACATGTTTCTATGTTAATACATATTTTGTACAATATCATTTTATATGGCTGAAAATTATTTACCTGAATGTATTTATAGAGTTTATTTTTGCTTTGAAGGATGAAGATTGTTTCAAATCTTGTGTTCATGTGACTTTGGACACTAGCATCCTTATAGCTGAGTCTTTACATAAATATCTTCTTAGTCCTTCAGCATAAATTGCCAGAGTAGAGTTTCTAAATCAAGCAATATATGAAGTCTTAAGGCTTTGATGTGTGCTCGCAAAACACTGAAAAATTCTGTACTTTCCTGAGTCTCACTTTCTAGCTCCACCTCAAACTTGAGGCTGGGGATCAAGATTTTCATTGGTTAGATAGTGGAGACAATGGTTTTGCTGTCTGTTTGATAAGCCCTATGTACTTCCTTAGAGCCAGAAAACAGACATTGTACATCCAATCCTGAGCAAGAATTCACTGGAAACAGAGACTATAACTGTGATGGCTACTGTTAGTTGTCAACTTGGCTACATGTGGAGTTAAATAAACGCAAGAGATACAACTGTAAAGAATTTTTATTAATTAAATCATTTGAAGTGGACCCACTTTTAATACACAATTTTTGAGGTGGGAGAACCACCTTTCAACTGGGCCACACCTTCTGGTAGCAGTCCATATAAAGGAAATGGAAGAAGGAAGCTGTACTAATAACCTCTTGCCTTTACTCTCACTGCAAGTTCATTCCTTCAGTGGTATTAGAGCCTACTTCTTCAGGATTCTAGCATATAGTAAAGACCAGCTGAGACATCCAGCCTTGTGCACTGAACAATTACTAAATTTTTGGACTTTTTATCAGGAGACAGCCACTGTTGGACTATGTATGGACAGACCATAAACTGTAAGCTGCTCCAATAAATCATATATATATCAGTTCTGTTTCTTGAGAAAACCCTAATTAATATAGATCTTGATACCAGGAGTTTGTCCTTACTATAGTAGATATTTATTCTGGTTATATATTTGTCTTTCCTACTTGTAATGCTTCTGCCAAAACCACCATCTGTGGTCTTACAGAATGCCTTATCCACTGACATGGAATTCCATACAGTGTTGTTTCTGACCAAGGAATTCACTTCATAGCCAGAGTGTGAGAGTGAGCCAACGACCATGGAATCCACTGGTCTTACCATGTTCTCTACCATCCTGAAGCAGCTGGCCTGATAGAAAGATGGAATGCCCTTTTGAAGACATAGTTACATCAGCAACCTGAAGGGCTGGGGCAGTATTCTCCACAAGGCAGTACATGCTTTGAATCAATATCCAATACATGGTACAGTTTCTCCAATAGTCAGGAACCATGGGTCCAGGAATCAAAGTGGGAAAAGGGAATAATTCCACTCACTATCACCCTTGACCCAGAAGGAAATTTTTTGGCTTCTTGTTCCCCTGACCTTAAGTTCTGCTTGCATAGAAGTTTTGGTTCCAGAAAAGAGAGTGCTCCTGCCAGGAGACACAACAAACATGCCATTGAACTGGAAACTCAGACCTTCCCCTGGCCATTTTAGGCTTCTGATGCCCTTAAATCAACAGGCTAAGAAAAGAATAACAGTGTTAGGAGGGGTGGTTGATCCAGATTACCAAGGGGGACATGGATTGCTTCTGCACAATGGTGGGTAGAAAGATTATGTCTGGAGTGCAGGAGATCCTTTAGGGAATCTCTTGGTGCTGCCATGTCCTCTGATTAATGTCAATGGGAAACTACAACAACCTAATCCAGGCAGGATGATAAAGGGCACAGACCCACAAGGAATGAAGGTATAAGTCACTCCTCTGGGAAAACAGTCAAAACCTACTGAGATGCTTGCTAAGAGAGGAGGAAATACAGAATGGGTAGTTGAGGAAGGTAGCTGTAAATACCAGCTAAGGCCAAGTGACCAGTTGGAGGATTATAATCAGCATGAGTGTTTCTATTGTATTTTGTCTGTGCAGATATTTGTGGTTTCTTTCCTTCTTTTTGTTTCTGTTTGTTTGTTTGTTTTTTCAAGACACGGTTTTTCTGTGTAACCCTGGCTGTCCTGCAACTCACTCTGTACACCAGGTTGGCCTCACCTCAAACTCACAGAGATCTGCCTGCCTCTACCTTCTGAGTGCTGGAATTAAAGGTGTGTGCCACCATCACCCTTGATTTATTTTTGATTTAATGTAACATCATTGAGGGAATATTAGTTGTTATCATATTAAAGTTTTGAGATATAAAAAGAATGTTCCTCAAGGGACATTGTCACATTTTCTATAATGTATAGTTTGTTTGAGGTTGTACATGGACCAGTAATTATGACTTGGTTATTTGTTTTCATTTGGAAACTAAGCATGACATAAGGAGATATGATTATGTGTCAAGTTGACAATGTTGGACTTGTGACAACTGTTCTTGGTTGTCAACTTGACTACACCTGGAATTAATGAAAACCTAGTCAGCTGGGAACAGCTATGAGGGATTTTTCTTCATTGGATCACTTGAAGTAGGAAGACATACCCCATCCATCCCTTCTATTGAAAATAGATTCTTTTCTCATAAAATATAGCCTGACTACAGTTTTCTCTCCCTCTACTCCTCACAATTCCTACCCACTTCCCCTCCCATCCTGGTCCACTCCTTTTCTGTCTCTCATTTAAAAAGAACAGGCTTCTAAAGATAGCAAAACACATAACAACATAAAAAAATAGTAAAAAAAAAAAAAAAAACATTGCAACCAAGTTTGACAAAACAAACCAACAGTTGGAAAAGACCCACAAGAGAAGGCATAAGAATCAGAGATGCACTTGTTCATACTCAGGAATTCCAAGAAAATACTAAGCGGGAAGCTATAATGTATATGCAGAGAACTTTGTGCAGACCGGTGTAGGCCCTGTGCTTGCTGCTTCAGTCTCTGAGTTCATCCGAGTTTTGCTCAGCTGGTTCAAAGGCCTTGTTCTCCTTCTGTCCTCCATTCTCTCTGGCTCTTAAACTCTTTCCAGTTCCTCTTCCACACGGTTCCCTGAGTTCTGGGGAGAAGGGATTTGATGACCAACATACCATATACAGCTACTGTATATTCCAAGGTGTCTCCTGTCTCTCTCTCTCTCTCTCTCTCTCTCTCTCTCTGTGTGTGTGTGCGTGTGTGTGTGTGTGTGTAATTTCTGGCTGTAGTGCTGTGGGTCTGTCTCTGTATGTGTTCCCATCTGCTGCAAGAGGAAACTTCTCTGCTGATGGATAAATAAGAAACTGATCTATGAGTATAGCAGAATATTATTAGGAGTCATTTTATTGACTTTATTTTATTTTTAGACAAGTAGTATTTGGTTTGTCCCTAGGTCTCTGGACTATCTAGTCTCTGGTTCTTAGTCACTCAGGCAGTGCTGGGTATAGGTTCCATCTCACAGAGTGGGCCTTAAGTCAAACCAGATGTTGCTTGGTTACTCTTACAAGCTTTGTGCCACTGTTGCCGTAAAATATTTTGCAGGCAGAACCAATTGTGGGTCAAAGATTTTGTGGCTGTGTTGGTGTTTACATTTCTCTTTTGGGAGCCTGCATAGTACAGGAAAATGCACCTTTAATACAGATCTTTTGAGGTAGGAAAATCCACCTCTAATCTGGGCCACACCTTCTACTGGCAGTCTATATAAAGGGCTGGAAGAAGGAAGCTGTGTTCTTTGCTTATTTGTCCTTGCTCTCATTAGCAAGTTCATTCCTTCACTGGTTTTCAATCATACTTCTTCAGGATTCTGGCAAATACTGAAGACTAGCTGAGACATCCAGCATTTATGAACTGAACAACTACTGAATTCTTGAACTTTCTATCAGGAGACCACCATTGTTGGACTAGTCAGATCATAATCTATAAGGCACTCTAATAAATCTCATATATATATTTGTGTTTTCTTTCCTTCATTTCTTTATCACGTAATATACTATCAATTGGGAGAGTATCAGTGGTTATCATATTAAAGTTTTGAGATATAAAAAGAATATCCCCCCAAGGGACAATGTAACATATTCTAAAATATATAGTGTGTTTGAAGTTGTACGTGGATAGTTATATCATGTTAGGCACAATTATGACCTGGTTTTATATATGTTCTATCATTTCTGTTTCTTAGGGAACCCTGATTAATGCAATGACTATATCTACATATTTTTATATATGTTCTATCATTTCTGTTTCTTAGGGAACCCTGATTAATGCAATGACTATATCTACATATTTTCTTCAGGTCCCACTCAAGCATCACCTCCTCTGACAGGAAACTTCTGGCCACCTTGACCAAAACTCTACAGGGAAAGTTGCAAAACACACTTGATACTTATCACAGGTCATTGCATAACACCAGAAAACTATGTATTGAATACTATTTAGCACAAGAAACCCAAAGAGGGCCTTGGTAGCGCTCAGCTCCACCCAAGGTATATTCTGATGCTTACAGATGCCAAAAGGGACAACACATAGCTAAATATGTTAGCTTCCTGCCCTCTTAGGAAAGAAATGTGCAGGACTCCTAGGACAGAAGTGTGCAGGACTCACACAAGTGAGAGATTCTTTTTTTTTTTTTTGAGACAAGGTTTCTTTGTGTATACTTGGCTATCGTGGACTCTCTTTGTAGACCAGGCTAGCCTTGAACTCACAGAAATTAAACTGCCTCTGCTTCCTGAGTGCTGGGATTAAAGGCGTGCACCACCACACCTGGCAAGAGAGAGATTCTTTTGTTTTTTGTTTTGTTTTGTTTTGTTTTTTCGAGACAGGGTTTCTCTGAATATCTCTGGCTGTCCTGGACTTGCTTTGTAGACCAGGCTGGCCTCGAACTCACAAAGATCCGCCTGCCTCTGCCTCCCAAGTGCTGGGATTAAAGGCGTGCGCCACCACCGCCCGGCTAAGAGAGAGATTCTTAATTCACATACATTATGCCATTTTACCCTACCATGATAACACCTATGGAGTACACCTTACTGTTCTTATTTTAAATGAGAAACTAAGAGTCAAAGAAACTATATTATTTAACTACAACTTCACACCCAGGGCAGATGCCATCCAACACCAGAGATGACTGCTGGCCAGGCACCTCCTTTTTACCACAGGGCCACACTTCATTTGTTTCAGGAAGCTGAGAAGCAAATCTGAGCAAAACTACAAAACCATTTACATGGCTATGAATATGACTAGCATTGTCCCGACACAACTGTGTCTCATATGTAATAACAGACTAGAGATGTCCTCATTAGTCCAGAAAGGTCTAACCCATGAAGACCAGTTTTCTGTCTATGCTCCTGTCACAGGGACACTATGGGACAACTCAGTCAAGGTGACTCTCAATCCCTGATGACATCAATGATGCTCGGGCCACCAGCCTCCCCCTAGGCCATCAGAGAGTGAGTGGCTTCTGGATAATTCTCAGATCCATGTGCCCTTCGTGCAGATTTGTACTGTCTTGGGCCCTGTAGGCACATTTAAACAGTGGAAGGAAATGAACTGCTCAGCAAAGAGGTGCTTTGGACTCCACCACTTCCTCCATTGACTTACTCCACTTCTAACAGCCTGCTCACATGGCTCAGCACAGGGCCACCAAATAGACTAGAAACTATTTATCTTTCTCACTTCAGGAGTATCTGTCAGGAGAAGTCTCTCTCTCTCTCTCTCTCTCTCTTTCTCTCTCTCTCTCTCATTTTGAGTGGATCTGAGCTCAGTTGAGCTATGTCAAGCAAGCTGCTTTGCCATCCCAGGAGGGATCTTCATCCTTTAATGGAGATAAGTGGTTCTTGTCTAACCACAGAGCAAAGAGTAAACCTGACCAGGATTCTGTCAGGCCTGAGAACCATAACCCTCCAGAGAATTAGGAGCTTGACAGGCTTTCTTTTTGAGTACTAAGGTTTAGGTCCACAAAAACTTTGTTTATTTTAGTCAAAATAAGATAACTAAAATAGCTTCTTTGTCCTCCTCCATGTCTCCTTCTTTGTTTGAGACAGGGTCTTGATAGTAGCCTAGGCTTTTCTAGAACTTGCTCTGTAGCTCAGAGTCACGAGTAGGAAGGTAGACACACATAGTGTAACAAAAGCTATATTTATTATGCAGAGGGTCATCACACAAGGGTCACACTCTAAATTCCTAACTATGTTCCTAGGCCTACCTGTCTCCCCAAGGCTTCTCTCCTGTGTGACATATCTTAGCTTAAAGTCAGGTCCAATCTTCAACAGAAGTTTCTGATTTGAGGATCAGGATCCTAGGGGAGACTCTCCAGCCACAGGGCAGATCAAGGTGGCATCTCTCCAGATGGGCAGAGCATTGCTCTTGGTCTCTGCTTATATACTGTCCAGTGGGTGTCATGGGGTTCTAGAACTGCATGTCTGGTTAACCCAGTAAGTGATGTCACTGAGTTCTGGTTATCAGGTACAGCTTTGGACATGGTGGGGATACTAACTAAGCTATCTTTACACATCTAAAAGGCTTTTTTTTTTTTTTTAACTATACTCATTACACACTCGCTACCCTCCAATTGAAGATCCAAGTCTCCTCAGCACTGGGATTACAAGTGTGTAGCACCATGTCTGGCTAAAACGTCTCCACTAACAGATTTTTTGAAGGACTCACAAAGCAGGTTGGAAACAGAATTTAATGAGGCCCACCTCCCCTGAGGTAACCAGGCTCTTCAAAATCACCTCTAAGACTAGAATTTGCTGTGGATGAGACTGGGTGGGAGCCTTGCAGAGATCTACCTGGTACCTGCCCTTAATATTATTAGAGTTTAATGTCTTGATAGCTTCAGATATATGAAGTGTGGGATCCCTTATTCAAGAGCTGAAAGAAAAAGGGGGGGCGCAAATTGAGAAGAGTAAGAAAAGCATAGATTGTAGTGGATTGATTTTCTGTTGCCTCTTGTCTGTTCGATAGAAGACATTTCTACCAACCATTACTCACAAACACTCATAGATAACAATTACAGTAACAGCAACATAAATCTCCTTGATGGAGACAAAGAGTAGCTCCCCAGACTTTTTCCTTTTCTTTTCTCTTCTTTTTTTCTTTTCTTTCTTTCCCTTTTAAGCTGGGAAGAGAGTTGAAGTGGATAATGAACTCTTTTGGGCATTTACAATTATGAAAAGAGGAATTAAACTTATTTGTCTTTGGGATTTAGAACTGTTCCAATAATGGACCTCCTGCCTCAATGGTCTCCAAGCTTCTTGGCTACTTCCCCAATGTGTAAGCACACATTCTCCAATAAGTTATATGTTCATGAATTTATGCATGTGTTCACATAGCCATCCATGATGTGCATTTAAAGTGCATGTGAGAAATCAAAATGAAATGGATCAGATGAAAATCAATAAGTATAGATATTGCCATATTCTCCTCCCCCATCTCAAGGGGCCACCTAGGCTCATTCCATTTTAGAGACTATTGTTCTAACTCTAAAAGGGATTTTTACTAGTTTGTTTGGACTTCTAAAACAATCTACCACCAGCTGAGTGGTGTAGACCACAGAAACCTGTTTTCTCATAGTTGCTGAGGCTAGACGTCCAAGATCAAAGTGCCAGGGCTTTGTTTCCTCCAAGTCCTCTCTGCTTGGCTTGCAAATGGCTGACTACTGACTGTCCCTTCCTATAGTTGCCCCTCTATGTATTTGTAGCATGAGGTCTCTGGGTGTCCAAATTGCCTTTTCCTATAAGGTAGCTCTTTAAAGCAGGCCTTGTCTCCAAGTAAAGGAGAACTAGATCTTTAGCATAGAACTCTGGGAAGATATGACTAAGCTCATAACAGGGTCTCCTCTAGACAAAAACCCAACAACAATCCTCAGAGGACTGTACAGAAACCAGTGGCTGGTGCCTGGGACTAGGAGAAGCGGTTTGAAGATCTGATCTCAAGTCCTTCATTAACTGCTTGCGTAGAAATCTTCTGGAAGTGAAGCTACCCCATGTATGAGCAAATGAGTGACCTTTCCCAGAAGCCAGGGTTTATCCTTCAAGAGCAGAGTACCCTCCAAAGAAGATATTTCCTAACCTTACTATGGGGAAATACTGCGGCTCCCTCAGAGGTGGTAGGACAAGCCACGGAGTCTAGTGTCAGGACATCCAGGGATGAGTCACATCCCCCAAACTCCTTCCAGCAGCTATGTGGCTGGTCCTTGGCAAAACCTCCCACAAGTATCCACAGACGCTTTGTTCCCTACCAGGAACTCCCTATGCCCTCCAATCTTTCAGGACTATTGCTGTGGATAGCCTTGGCATAGCTGGCTTAGGTCCTTCGGTGATTCCTATTTTGAAAAGAAAAGACTTCCTAAAGAATTAATCTCTAATTCTGGAGCTTCAGACACTAGAACTAGAACCAGATGAAGATTTTTGGGGGGATTAGTAGGAGAATCGGCTATGTCCTTCCAAAGTGCCCTTTGGTGAAAGATAGTCTTTTTATTCCTATTATTGAAGATTACTTTTTCCTCTAGACCTGTTCTTGCTTTCTGTTTTCAGAAGAGACTTAGTGAGAAGCTACTGGTACCAAGTGAAGAGGAAAGCTGGAGCAATGACCTCCCTGGTGGGTCAGGGGAACGGAGTCAGTGGACACAGGTTTTCAGGAGATAAGGACGGAGATCGCTGAAATTCTGACTGATACTACACTACTGCTTCCGTCTTTACTTTCTTTTTTCTTTTCTTTTTCTTTTATTTATTTATTTATTTTTAAGTTTTTTGAGCAGGGTTTCTCTATGTATCCTTGACTGTCCTGGACTCACTTTGTAGACCAGGCTGGCCTTGAACTCACAGAGATCCACCTGCCTCTGCCTCCCAAGTGCTGGGATTAAAGGCGTATGCTACCACACCTGGCCTGTCTTTAGTTTCTGAGCCCTGTGCCCAGTCTCCTTATTTTAAACTTGGGACAACGCTGATGTAAACACAGCATTGCTAAGCAGATTAAAGAAGATAAAACAAGCACTTAACCCAGAGTCTGGTATATGATAAGCACCCACCCAAAGTGAGCAGATGTGTGTCATTTAAAAAGCGCTGTCAGGTCAGGAGACCTGAAGTCAGACAAGTGTCTGGTAAGCTTTGGCCTTGTGAAGTGACAGGAACTTCTCCAATAATGACTTGTTTCCTCCAGTTAAATATTAACTTGCAAGCCAGACATTATAAAATACAAATATGAAGAATAGTGCAGGTTTTCCAAGGGGACAGGTGTTGGGGTAGTGTTAAGCATTCTAAATGTTAATTAATTGGTCCTGCTTGCTGTTTGTTACTTACATTGACTCTGATTGGTAAAATAAAATGCCGAGGCCTGAGATTGGGCAAAGACAGAGAAAGGTGGGACTTCCTGGAATCAGAGCAGGAAGCCTGGGCTTTAGACAGAAGATTAATGCATTCCAGCCAGCAGCAGGAAGAAGAAGGCATTCCAGCCAGGAGCAGCAGGAAGGAGGCACACACCATGGCTTAGAAAAAGAAACCTCATTCCACATGGCCAGGAACATCGGCATACCGTGGAGAATGGCAGTCCAAGGGGACGTATGTATATATGGGGTCATATTTGGGTAATAGAATTAAGAGCTAGTTTAGTTGGGCCAGGATTGCACAACTCAGGCCAAGGCTTATTAAAATCCACGTTGTGTCCTGTGTGCTCATTTATAATGTCTGCTTAAAGATTAAAGGCTGCCAAACATATTAACAATAATCTAAATACTGGTTAAACAATTTAATTAATTATTTCTACAAGTGGCACCCAATGTAGTTTAATTAATTTTTTTTTTTTTTTTACATATGGCTCCCAACTATGGCAATTAGAATCCATGCTTACAGTGTGAGAATTCCTTGGTGAAAGCTGGTTTCCTAGCCCAAGAGCAGGGAACCAGACTCAAATGCATTTCAAAGGTGCGGCTACCTTAACAAAAGCTGTTGCGTTGCAGCAAAGACTGAGAGCTAAGGCTTAGCTCTCCTTATGTACTAAAAAGCTGGCAGCCTTCTAAACAGAATTTGAGAGCAGAAATAACTGCCTCGATTAAAAATGGAGGAATTCATAATGCCTCAACACGTTTGTATTCCAATTGAGTTTGTTCCTCTTAGCATGCAAATGATTTTTACCCTGACAATTGTGGTTCTGTGTATCGTTTTTGAGAAAGTTCAGACTAGGATAGTCTTGAAGGAAAGAATTTACAGATGGAATGCTAAATTGCCAACAATGATAATGAAGGAAAGAGGGAGGCCTTTCCTGATAAATAATAGAAAATTGATGGCAGCTGGAGCTAAGAGCTCCCTGGGTACTAGGTGCCTGTCAGGAGTTTCTGGTATAGGGCCGCCAATGAAATGCAGCCAAAACTAGACTCTAAGGAATAAAGAACAAAACTTTACTTGCAGCATGGGATGGCATGGTTAGACATGAGAAGGCTTTTGGAATGTTGTTTCTTTGCTTGATTTTTATTTAGATGTCTTTGATTTTCTTATATTGGGCGGTAGAAAGGATATTTTTCTGGTTTGGCATTGCTAAAACATAAGAGATTTCTGAAGATTTTGGGGAGATTTTGAATTCTCACTACAGTTCAAAGTTGCTCTCAAGGTTACAGAGTTAATAAAATCTGGGATTTAAGTGAAACATTTGAGCAGGGTGGTACTAGCACACGCCCTTAATCTCTTAATCCCATCACACTAGAGGAAGAAACAGGCAGATCTCTGGATTCTAGAACAGTGTAGTCTAAACAATGAAGGCAGGGCAGGAACCCTGCTGATAAAATAAGACTGCTTACTAAAGACAGTCTAGAATTCAAAAATGACACATTTTTCCTTGATGTTAAGTTTAATAATGTCCTTACTGATCTAATGGATAAATGCACATAATCTTAAACGTACATAAAGAGAAAAAGGTCACAAGCCAGTCTCCTTAGTTGTGGGGCTCCCACTGGAGAACTGGTTTCAAGAGGCATTTTGCCCCTAAAAGAGGTATGTTAATCTCTGGGCATGAAGGTGCATGCCTTTAATCCCAGAACTTTGGAGGCAGAAGCAGGTTAATCTCTGTGAGTTCAAGGCTAGCCTGGTGCAAAGTGAGTCCAGAACAAGGATACACAGAGAAATCCTGCCTCAGGAAAAAAAAAAAAGAGAGATATATTCTGTTAATCTTGTAAGGACCCAGTCAGGCTAGGGAAGAACATGCAAACTGCATGCCTCCTACAGCTAACAGTTAAGAAAAACTAACATAAAATAGCACATCATGCTATCCTACAGCAATCTCCTTAAGAATGGAGTTTCCATGGGAGAATTGGAACTCAAACTCATACAAATGGTTTAAGTAATGTTATTGTTTAATAAGGGTAATTCAATTATTTAAATTCATACCTTGATCTCAAAACTTGGGAGACAAGGAAAAAGCAGGTTCCTTGTGTGTTCGAGGCCAATCTAACCTACAGAGCTCTACAGAGCAAATCAAGACAGCCTAAGCTACAAAGAGAAACCCTGTCTCAATAAGGATAGATATGTCCATATAGAAATTAAATCTCCAAAGAAAGGAGAAAAGGAAGGAAGAAATATATAAATGCATAACTTTGATCCCAAAACATGGAACACAAAGGCAGAGACAGATTGCTTCCTTTTGAGTTTGAGGCCAACCTAATGTACAAAAAGCCAGAACAACACAGAATAAACCTGTTTTAATCAATTAATACATGTATGTCAACTGTAGAGGAGAATACTTAAACTCCATACAGTCTTATTCTGTATTTTCAATTTAAATAGATTTTATATATAGCATATATATGTAATACTATTACATGCCATCCTTTCATATGGCATAAATGGAGACTTACAAATGTCTTTCTTCTGTTCAAACGAAGAACAGAAAATATTCCTTAATTGATTGTGCATCCTGCACATCCAAGGCATTTTGGTAATTGCAGGATTATATGTTACTTGTGAGAAATTATATATTTTCAGAACCGGACCAGATTCCAAAGAAGAAAAGACAAGTAACCCAGATGATCCAGCCTCATAGACTACCTCAA
The DNA here is from genome assembly GCA_907164525.1 of Lophiomys imhausi. Lineage (NCBI taxonomy): Eukaryota > Metazoa > Chordata > Mammalia > Rodentia > Muridae > Lophiomys > Lophiomys imhausi. The sequence continues at coordinate 8,376,725 of CAJQZJ010032322.1, forward strand.
TAGCTGTTTCCTCCAAAATCTGCATCCAGAACAACTTCAAACAGCTTGCTGAGATGGCCCAGCCTCAAAGACTGTTCCAGACAAGACTTCAATAAAGCCCTGAACTTTCCTACCCAAAGTCCATCTTCGGACTACAAACTGCTCAGGACATTCAAATTACTGAGCACATAGAGACTGGACAACGAATGTTACAATTTACTTGCTTAACCTTTTTTTTTTTTTTTTTTCATTTTATTTGGGCCCCTGAACAGGTTTTCTGCGACCCAATTCAGCAGGAAGAAGTTTTAAGAGAGCATTGTCCCAATCCCCAAAAGTGGGGTGGATGATGGATGTTGTTTAGGGGGAATGGTTACAAATTGTTATATGGTCTTGTTAAGCAAGGTGTAGGAGGTTAGGCTCAGGGATTTCTTTCTTTTCTCTATCCTTTTTTTCTCTCTTATATAGAGGGAAAAGACTTGAAAAGAAAAAGAGGGGGAATATATTTATATAATATAGAAATGATAAGATATAAGGATAGATTATTAAATCTGCTCTGAAACTTAAAATTATTGTTATTCTTTAAATAAGGTTATCTTTTGATATATTGGTATATAATTTTGTATATTGATACAAAAATAAGATTAAGTTTGATTCATTAGTATAGAATTTTATATTTTGACACATAATATGTATATTTCAACTCTTGTATAAGGTATTGTGCCTGTACAAATCATTTAAAAGTATAAGTTTACTTCCTATCCTTTTATGGGTTGCTGTTGCAATCTATTTAGGAGTCTGGATAATACAAATTTACTGGCCAGTCAAGCTCCTGGTCATATCAAATACTAGGTTAAACAGATAATAAATGGATAAAAATATACAGTTTGCTTGTTCAAAGATAGATAGATAGATGATAGATAGATTTATAAATAAAATAGTAGATGTCTTCAAAACCCTCAGAGGCATACAGAAAATGGCATTTAAAGATGTTTTTATTATTATAAGAATTGTTTGACTTAAGATAGTCAGTTCCTGGCAGCTCCCATTTGACTTGGAAGAAGACAATAAGCATCAAAAAAAATAATAATCTCCCATCCGGAGATAATTCCCGTTGGGCAAAAATGCCCCTGCTCTCTCAACAGACTATATACAGTCCAAAGATGGACCAGAGCTTCAATGCAGGTAAGTTGATGTCCTGATTCTGCAAAGACAGAATGGGAAAATCCTTATTTCCTGCTGCACAATTTAGTCTGTGAAAAATGCTTGGCCAGAAGGCTGAAGATGATGCTCCAACGATATCAAGACGTATTTGGGACTGTCTAGGTAACAAACTGTCATATTTCTTTTTGGAAGCTGCTCTCCTATGCTTCCTACTCACTCAAATAATAACTTTATCCCTTCTTATGTCTTTGATGGGGTTGAAGGCATAATAGTTACAAAATTTCAATTGAACTTGAGTTGTTTAGGATGTAAAAGGATATTTTCAAGTCTAAATAAAATCTAGGTTTATAAATATAGGATATGATAGAAATTATTTAGGTTCAGAACTTTAGATACAGCAAGATAGATGATTTTTTTTTTCTTCAAGATTGCCTGATACAAATAGGCTAAACATTATGTGTATAACTTTTATATTTGTTCTTATTGTTTTTACTATATGAGTTAAAAATTTAGCCTTTTTTTTTTAGACAAAAGGAGGGAATTGTTGGGGTAGTGTTAAGCATTCTAAATGTTAATTAATTGGTCCTGCTTGCTGTCTGTTACTTACATTGACTCTGATTGGTTAAATAAAATGCCGAGGCCTGAGATTGGGCAAAGACAGAAAAAGGTGGGACTTCCTGGGATCAGAGCAGGAAGCCTGGGCTTTAGACAGAAGATTAATGCATTCCAGCCAGCAGCAGGAAGAAGAAGGCATTCCAGCCAGGAGCAGCAGGAAAGGAGGCACACACCATGGGTTAGAAAAAGGAACCTCATTCCACATGGCCAGGAACATCGGCATACCATGGAGAATGGCAGTCCAAGGGGACGTATGTATATATGGGGTCATATTTGGGTAATAGAATTAAGAGCTAGCTTAGATGGGCTAGGATTGCACAATTCAGGCCAAGGCTTGTTAAAATCCATGTGGTGTCCTGTGTGCTCATTTCTAATGGCGGGATAAGGATTAAAGGCTGCCGAACAAGCAACAATAATCTAAATGCTGTTAAATAACTTATTAGCTATATAATTTTTTACAGACAGGCTCAACAGACGAATGCTTATTTGAATTCCTTCTGCCAATGCTGTGTCATGATGAGATGAACCTTGTCCAAGGGCGTTAGCATCAGGAGACTGTGGTGATAATGAGAGTGAAAATTGGTCAGGAAGATTTCACCCTTGAAAATCAAAGCCTAATCCAATGAGCCATAAGCTTTTGGGGACCATAAATTCCTCAGGGGAATAGGATAGCTATAAATATACTACCCAAAGAAAGCTCCTATGCACATACCTCATACACACACAGCAAAAATAAACTCAGTTTATAATTTCAGGGTGGCTAGAGAGTCCACCCTTGATCCCAAAGGAACTTCTCTGAGGTGAATTAGAAGCCAGCAGGCAACAGAGCTTGACATCCAGAAAGGCCCAGAAGCATCTCCTCCACTGCTAAGCCAGGTTGACTGAGCCCGAAGGAAGCCCTTGGGCAGGTACTAGGGAAATGTCACTTCAGAAGTGACCTCCACTGTGACTACAGAGTTACATAGATATGAGCCAATCTACCAGTCTCTTGGGACCAAGATGTGCAGTATGGATACATTGGAAAGGCAAGGGCTGGGATGCTATAGCAGGCATCCCCCTACAGCATAGCTGTGCAAGAAAGCATCCTAAGAGGGCAGCACAGGCCTCTGAGACCCCACCTGTTTCTGCTCAGTAGGTCTATGGAGTCCTCAAAACTCACTCTATCTCCCCTTACCTGTCCCATGGCATTTCCAGGTTATCTGATACCTCCTTTGCTTCCCTACCTACTACTATGGTCCTCGTTGCTGACCCTAACTCCTGCAGTCTCCTTACTGCCCAGGAGCTCTTGTATTTGTAGTTCATCCGGAAGCCACAGTGTTCTTCCTCAATGAGCAAGCTGATAATGTCCTTAGAATGCCATCTAATTTCCCCACTCACTCCTCCAACCCTCCCCTTTGCCTCCTCCGCCTATGCCCTGAACACTCTGGGATCTGGCCCTCCACAGGCCCTCCAGGGCTCACTCAGAGCCTAATCAACTCCAATACATTCTATAGGCCTCTGGAGGGGGGTATATATAGGGTGCCATTATTTGTCATCTCTGCTAGAAACTCTTTCTCATCCTCTTCCTCTCACTGTTTCTTTTCAGGTGCCTAAACTCTAGCCAGAAGAACATTTATCTCTGCAATTATTAAAGTATGCAGGCCTCCTTTTCTTCCTGTCTCAGCTGGGGTGATGAGGAATCCAGCAAGGCGGCTTCTAGGAGCCTTTTTTTTTTCAGCCTCCTGGGGTTAAATGTAACCCTTGTGTCTTATGTCCTTGGGCCTCCCAGAAGAGGTATTGCTTCCCAAGTTGCATGCTGTTTGGATGGACTCTGTCTTGCTTCCCTGGGTTATGTAGGGTGGGTTATTGCAAAGGAGAATGGGAAATTACAGAAAGCACTTATCACAACACATGGGAAACAGTAATGGTAACAGTTAGCATGGTAAATTGTTCCATTGGTAACCATTACCATTATCATTGGCTACCCCCATGCCTGCACGACATATTTCTGTGAATGAACAGATGAGAAACCTGTGAATGTGCTGCAGTCATCTTCAATGCCTTTGATTTTTGTTTCAATGCCAAAAAACAAAATTAAATTAAAAAAAACCCACCTTGTCAAAACAATAGAGGTTCTTTCTACTTGTCATTTTTACCTACCAGAACTTGATGGTGAGGACATGTTGCTGAAGACACCACATCCTTCCATCAGAGGACATAGGGAAACCAAGCTGCAACTTGACAGGAAGCTTCCTCCCTGCTAGTTTTCATAGTCCGTGAAGGTCCTATGAAGGCTGTTGGGGGAGAGCAGTTTCAACATTAGCTGCAAACACTGCAAGCTAAAATAACAAGTCTGACAAGATTGCTTCACTAGTGGTATGAAGGTTATGGAGGTAAATAGCTCCCTTTTTTAAATTGGGTTTAAGGCCCACCCCACAGAAGGGAACTGGTGCCTGGTACCGTAATCCTGGCAAAGAAAATGCTGGGGAAGCAATAGGCCCTAGGAGAAGACCTATTGCTATTATTTTGCTAGTTGGACATAGTGTCAGTCTGCCTTCTAAAACCTTATTTTTTAAAATTTATTTATTTATTGCTTCAGGTTACATCTCCATCATAGTGTCTTCTTTCCACCCCTCCCAGTCCCGCCCTCCCACCCTCTACCCCATAAACCTTCCATCCCACTCCTCTGGAGTGAAGTGTCCCTACATAACAGTCCCCCACCCCACTTCAGCAGTCGTATGAGGGCCAAGAGCCTCCTCATACACTGGGGGCCTACAAGGCAGCACCACTAGGGCAAAGTGTCTCACTGACAGGAAGAAAAAGTCTATGTTCCTGGTCCCTTTGGTGCGTTGGTTGTAGTATAGATATCCTGTACTATATAGCTAAAATCCAACTATAAGTGAATAGATGCCATGTGCATCCTTCTGAGTCTGGGTTAGCTCACTTAGAATGAGCTTTTCTAGTTCCATCCATTTGGCTGCAAATTGTATGATTTCCTTGTTTCTGATAGCTGCGTAGTATTCCATTGTGTAGATGTACCACAGTTTTTTAATCCATTCTTCAGCTGAGGGACATATGGGTTGTTTCCAGTTTCTAGCTATTACAAATAAGGCTGCTATGAACATAGATGAGGCAACTTCCTTGTGATTCGCTGAGGAGTCATATGGATGTATACCCAGAAGTGGTATGGCTAGGTCCTGAGGCAGAGCTATTCCAAGTTTTCTAAGATATCGCCAGACTGACCTCCATAGTGGTTGCACAAGCTTGCACTCCCACCAGCAATGGAGGAGGGTTCCCCTTTCTCCACATCCTCGCCAGCATGTGCTATCATTTGAGCTTTTGATCTTAGCCATTCTGACAGGTGTGAGATGGAATCTTAGAGTCATCTTGAGTTGCATTTCTCTGATGATTAAGGATGCTGAGCATTTCTTCAAGTGTCTCTCAGCCTTTAGGAATTCCTCCTTTGTGAATTCTCTGTTTAGCTCTTTCTCCCATTTTTTAATTGGATTATTTGGTTTCTTGGCATTTAATTTCTTGAGTTCTTTGTAAATTTTGGATATTAGCCCTTTGTCAGATGTGGGGTTGGTGAAGATTTTCTCCCAATCTGTAGGCTGCCGTTTTGTTCTAATGACAGTGTCTTTTGCCTTACAGAAGCTTTTCAGTTTCATAAGGTCCCATTTATTGATTGTTGGTCTTAGGTCCTGAGCTGTTGGTGTTCTGTTCAGGAAGTTGTCACCTGTGCCAATGATTTTGAGGGTTTTTCTAAATACTTATTTTATACCCATGGATTAGTACAGCTTTCAGCTCTCATCAAAATAAACTTCTTGTCAAACTGCAGAGAGTAAGTGACTGAGGAATGCTTAGTACTAAGTAGAACATCTATCATACACACACATACCACACACACACACACACACACATCATACACACAGACACACACATACACATGCACATCACACACACACTACACACAGCAATACGCACACAGACAGATACACACACACACAAACCCCCAGTACACACAGGCACATACACAAACACACAGCAACACATACACAGACAGAAACATTTTTCACACACACACACCATGAAAGTAGGAGGGGGACTTGTTAGAAGAAGAAGTAGGATTTCAACAGGAGAAGATGTAGGGATGAGACAGGGCAATGGGGCAAATGTCTAAAAATCATTATAGACAGATGTGTAACTCTCACAGAATAAAAAATTAAATTAAAAATGGAAAATTAAAAAATAACTTATATTCTTCAAAATATCCTCCTAGGAATAGAGATTTGACTTGCAAAGTCTGCAACTGAAGCCTAGAAAAACTAGTCCATACTTACCCCTAATGATGCCAACGAATATAAGAGAGCGAGCAACTGGGCTCTTGATGCACTTGCCTCCCCATCTTTCTTTGGAGAGTTGAGTGGGATAGGGAGCATCTTCCAGAACTCTTTCCCTGACCAGAGGAGCACACACCAGCTGCCTGTGCTTCAGAGTCCTCCCTGTCACTACTTCAGACTGCTGTTCAGGGTGGGGGAGGGGACAGTGGTCAAGCATATTCAGTGGGATTGAGATTTCATTAACTTGCGTTCATTTGTGTCACTTAATTATTGCGGTCTCGGGCCTTCTCTAATGTGTTTTCCTAACCCACAGCCCCTGGGCTATCATGCTAACCAGATCTATTATGACTGAATGGCTTTCTTGGGAACAGGGAGACCTTCTTCGGATTGCTAGCTGAGCAGGCGTACTAACAAGCTTCATTCAGCAAGAGGAGCTAGGCAGGGAGCCCCCTGAGCTCTGGGCCCTGCCTGTCTCACCTGCCTTAACAAAGGAACTAAGGGCACTCTGGAAAGGGAAATGGAACAGGGAAAGTTTATCTTATCTTGATCTATTGGCTTCTCCAAGGTCACAAGAAGGTGCTAAGCTAACAGCAAGCAAAAGCAGCCCTTACCCTCCTGGCAATTTAGATGCTGGTTTTTTCTCATGTCAAAAAGAACTTAGAGTCCATACAAGATTTTATTTTCCTCTGCTCACTCTATCAGGTAAACAATTTTTCTTGCTCTCGTCCTTCAAAATACATGGTATGGGGCAGGAGAATCTGGATTTTTTAAAACAAGATGGAGCTAGAGAGATATCTCAGTGGTTAAGAGCACTGGCTGCTTTTCCAGAGATCCTGAGTTCAATCCCCAATGCTCACACATGATGGCTTACAACCTTCTATAACTATGGTCCCATGGGATCCCATGCCTTTTTCCAATGTGCAGATTCCATGCACATACAACACCCATATATATTAGATAGACAGAAGATATAGATAGATAGATAGATAGATAGATAGATAGATAGATAGATAGATA